>CM076583.1:717007038-717325053 GCA_034641835.2 Pinus albicaulis | reverse complement strand
AGCATAAAGGACCATCACTATATACACTTACAGTGACGGTTTTTTAATGATCAATGATGATGGACATTTTTTGACCCTCACAAAAAGTAACAAAAAGAGCATTGGTGAGGGTCATTAAAAGTTCGTCACTAGAAGTGTCACCAAAGAGAGAATTAGTGACGGGCCTTTAACAACCCTCACCAAAAGTGTCATTGAAAATGTCTTTGGCGACGGACCATAAAGGACCATCACTATATACACTTACAGTGACGGTTTTTTAAAGGCCGTCACCATATGTGACATTGGTGACGGACCTTAAAGGTCCGTCACAAGCATGACCCTCACCAATGTGCTTTTTTCTTGTAGTGATGGTTACTTCCGAAAATCATAGCTAGACTAATGATGAGGTATCAGAAGACAAGTTGATGTAATTTGATTTAGATTTACTTTGTTGCAATTTTTGGATTTCTTTAAGCATAGTTTCTTTTGTGTTTAGACAGCAGAAAGAATAGTTTGGTTTTCATGCTCAATAGTTCACTGTTTTGATTTATTAGACTAGCAGCACCTTTTCATTTCAGCAGCACATTTTCATTTCTTTTCAAGTTTTGTCATTATATGTTTCAAATTCCTTTTTAAGTTTCAAGTTGGTAAATCATTATAGAGGATATTATTTCCTTGAACAAACATAACCATATTTGTTTTTATTTTAGAATCTCCATCTCACCTTAGAAAACCAAAAACGACAAAAAGTTAAGAAATAGGTTATCTTGCACATATAGTGCACCCCACTTCATCAACTTACAAATCCTGGATTGATAAATTAATGTAGCAATTTAGGACACACTAAATTGACCAAACATAGACTTGAAGCCATAAGAATGTTTCTTGCTTTTTCAAGCTTCCAACAAATAAAATTTTATCGAATGGATGTTAAATCTTCTTTTCTCAATGGTGATCTAGAAGAAGAAGTTTATATAGAACAACCAGAAGGATTTGTTTTGGGAAATGATGAAAAACTTGCTTGTAGACTTAAAAAGGCTCTATATGGTCTCAAACAAGCTCCAAGGGCATGATATTATCGTCTTGAAAAATATCTTCATCAACAAAGATTTTCAAAGGGGTTTGGTGATAGAAACTTATACACAAAAATTGAAAATGATAAACTATTGATTGTGGTTGTATATGTTGATGATATCATTTTTGGAAGTAATGAAGAGTCTATGAGTCAAAAAATTTCTTCTGTTATGCAGCAAGAATTTGAAATGTCTTTATTTGGGGAACTAACATTCTTTCTTGGCTTTTAAGTGCAACAAGAAACAAATGGCATATTCTTATCACAAGCAAAATATCTTAAGCAAATTCTGAAGAAGTATGGCATGGAAGAGTGCAAACCTGTAAGTACACCAATGATAACTGGATGTAATCTCAGTTCTCATGATGATTCTCCCACGGTGAATCAACCAGAATACAGATCTATGATAGGAAGTCTACTTTATCTCACTGGGACTAGACCATACATTATGCATGCAGTTGGGATTGTTGGACGATTCCAAGCTAATCCAAAAGAGTCTCACCTTCAGGCTGTCAAAAGAATATTCAAATATCTACAAGGAACTCAAGACTTTGGACTATGGTATCCAAAGAATGTTGATCTCACTCTTCATGCTTACACTGATGTAGATTGGGATGGAAATGTTGATGATCAGAAAAGCACTAGTGGTGGTGCATTCTATATGGGGCCCCGGTTAGTATCTTGGTTCAACAAGAAGCAAAGCTCTATTGCCTTATCTATAGCAGAAGCAGAATATGTGGCCGCCGCATCATGTTGCACTCAACTTCTTTGGATGATGCAAACCTTACAAGACATTCAAATCAAATTTTCACCTCCTATCTCCATTATGTGTGATAATACAAGTGCCATCAGTATCTCAAAGAATCCTATTATGCATTCCAAGACCAAGCACATTCCCATCAAGTATCACTTCTTACGTGAACAAGTGCTTGAACAAAAGGTGAAGTTGGAGTATGTTCCATCCAAAGAACAAGTTGCTGATATATTTACCAAACCTCTACCCAGGGAAGCGTTCGAATATCTCAGACAAAAGTTGGGAGTAGTCTCTGCCATACAGAAGATCAGATCTGCTTAAATTCAGAAGATTAAATTGGATACGCGGATTTTCTGAAGGACAGTCGCGTATATACGCAAGTTTCTACACAGAAAACTGCGTATGGGTGTTTGCTGACAAAATTTTTCTGGGTCAGTATTCTTCAGCACAACTGTGGTGATGTTGGGTATCTCTGTTGATGTTCCAACTCTCATATTTCTATTTCATTCTCTAATGCTTCTGATGAAGATGCCTTGATGATTTGTTGTTGAAAGTGTTCAGGATGCACGAGCTGAGAACGTGATGTGTTCATATGGAAAGGATGCATTGTTGGCATTCCTAATTATTTTTTGTAGTCGATCTCATATGGAGAGCCATGACGACAATCCATTCTCATCAAATAAATAGTCATTTCTTAATGTATTGAGTACTTATAAATCTATTGATGGAGTTTTAGAATCTTTTGAGGACTTTTAGAATTAGGATGCTTGGAACGTTTTTTAGTGACCACAGAGCCAAGGGGTACCACTAGGTGTTGGCTAAATCGCGGGTAATGGAGGGGTAATTTATGCAATTGAATAGTCAATTTTGACTATCTCAAACATTCCTGAGACTCATTGGTGAGGTTTCGGATCCATAAAATTAATTTCGAGCATTTTTTTAATTGAGATAAATTCTGAGGCCATGCGAGCCACTAAGAGACCGATAGTAGTTTGAGGCTGGCAAAGGTAGCTAGAGGCCTTTCTCGGAAAATAAAATAGTAAATTTGGATGTTTAAAGAAATTGGAAATAATGGTGAGAGGTTTTGAGCCATTAGAGGAATTTTAAGGCCGAGATACTTGAGGGAAGTTCAGGGTCACAGAGCCACAGAGTGCCATAACGAGAATGAGGCACTGCTTGAGAAATTAGTAACCATTTCGACAAAAAGCCAGCCTATAGAATATTTAAACCTTATGAATCCAATGGAGGGATTCTCAGAATATTTGATAAATTTTTAAGTCTACATGCTTGAGAAGTTTTTCATTGAATGCAGAGCCGGGGGTGCCACCGGTGTTGGAGCGTAACTAGAAAAGCCAAAGGCCAATTTTATGCAAATGAATAGTCTTTTATGACTATTTTAGAAATTTTGAATCATTAGAAGGGTTTTGAGTCATTGGGAGACTTTTTAGGTCTAGAAGCCACAGGGAATTTTCGGGCGACTGGGGCCATTTGTGGATGGAGGCCTATATTGGGGAGCCAAAGCTTATTTTGAGCAAATGATCGGCCTATTTTGGATGTATGATGTATGATAGAGATAATAGAGAATTTTTAGGGATATGAAATGATTTATTAAGGTTTCTTTACCACCAAATAATCTCGAGGAGAGCTTAAAGGCTGACAAAGATCGAGTCTGGAAGCCTAGTTTTATCTTGAGTGATGACAGCCATTCCATGGGTATGATAGTATTCTAAACCCAATGGTACATCAGAAATAACCATTGAGTTAATTATTTACTTGTAAAATAATTTATACATCATAATCCCAAGGAGCCAAGTCAATTTGACAAGAGCTGGGGAGACATAGCCCACGATATTGAGGTGAACTCCTATATTAAATTCTATGTTATGTTTTTGATGCTTATTTTATGCAATTTATGGTTGTTTCACATGCTTAATATCAGAAAAAACAATTTTTCTTAAAGAACTTAAACAAAAAAAACATACACCTATTCAAGTAAAATTGACATATTCATGTATAAGCACAATCATTTATTTGTTTAGCGAGTGGGAGGTGCTTGCACATAAACATATCAAGTTAACCACCCATTTTTAGACCAAGTTGGTATTATAGCACTAGGTTGCTTTCTTGACAGGAAATAACTTGCTTGTTGACTTGAAAGGTGTTTAACGGTGCGAAGAATGATTGTTTGCAAATTGACCCATTTGCTTATAAGTTTAAGTTTTCGAGAGGTGAAGGAAAGCTAGTGTTAGCTAAATCGAGAAGAGGACAATAAGGAATAAGGGTTGAATAGATCTTCCTTACCACAAGGACCTCAAGGCAACCCTTGAAGCACACAGAGAGTTTGTTGCAAAGAAACATTTGCTTGAAGAAGAGCTTCACTTTACAATCATTTTGTTCGGAAGATCGTGGTGCTTTTGAAAAAATTGTGAATTTTGTTGAAGTTATTTAGTTCATTTTGATAATGAAAAATTCTTCAAGTGAGGTTCAAAAAATCCTCCTCCTTCACAATATTCTTTGATGAAAATATGAAGTGAGACTTCTACATCCTTAAGGATAGGGTGCAAATTATGCTTGAAGATGAAAGGAGAAACACTGAACTGTGAAATTTGTTGCTATGAATAAGAGAAGAAGGACTTCTTCAAAGATTGCATGAGATGGAGATGCAACTCCATCAAGCCCAAGAGGCATTAACCAAACACATGTGTGAAGAAGAGGTAAAACACTCAAATTTGTCTTCAATTTCCTCTTTAGAAAGATGTGTAGGTTCATTTTTAAAAAGCACACTAGAGGTATATGGTCCAATTTGATGTTAAATGGGCTATGAAGACAAGGGTTTAGGAAAAAATGCACAGAGCATGATTGGTGTATTTTTGATTTGAGGAGAGACCTAAGAAGTTTCATCTAGGCTATATTCCAGTATTATGGTGAAAAATCTACAACCATGAAGGCATTTGAGACAAATTCAAAAGAACTTTTTGTTGCGATTTCTAAACCACAAACATGTCAAGTTTGTTTTTCAATTTGATTGCCATTGTTTGAAGCATATGTTGCAACAAGATGATTGTAGAAATGCAGCTTATGGCAAGCATGAGAGTTCAAACAAATATCAGGTATAATTTCTTGATGTTAGTCTTCAAAATAAAGATGGAAGCTCTACCGGTTCATCTCCTCATTAAGGTAAAAAAACATGGACATGCAAAGAAGCATTTGAGGCATAATTCTTCCCATAGTCGAGTTGATTATGTTTCTAATAAGCATGGAAAATATACATGCTTTAATGGAAGAAGAGTTATTGTTCCTATTATGATGCAGTGTAACCATGATGTTTTGAAGCTTATTTGAAGATGATGAAGGCATACGAAACGAGTTGAAGCAAAGGCAACTTGCAAAGAAGGGGTGCCAATACTTGCACCCATTGCTGCAAGAAAGGAACTTCTTGTTGCCCAATGTTGGAAATTTCATCCAAATAATCATCCCAAGCACATTAGAAGAGGATAAAAATCTTTGGAGAAATTGGAACCAAATATTGCATCATTGATGTGAGGAACGGATGTTTCACATGAAGAAGATTTTACGGCCAACAAAATCGTCATGGAATTGGCTTGGAAGGAAGTGGTTTGACTTCTTAACTCGATAAGACATACATTCATTTGTACATATGAAAAATTTAAAAGTGTTTGAAGGAGTGTCTGACACAGGTGACCAGTTAGGTATCGTCTTCCGATTCGGCACCATGAACGGTTCGAAAAATGACACCGTATAAAGAAGTTATCGCGATTTGAAAAGTCTAGTAAAGCTGCAAATTTTTCTTTTGACCGGAGTTTGATTGGGTATTTGAAAAGTTAAAAGAAGAGGAATAGACTCCATTTTGTAGCCCAATGGTGGAAATTTCATCAACTAATCATCCCAAGCTTTTATGAAGCGAGAGGATAAAAAAGGCGGCGGGGGAATTGGAACCAAATATTCCATCATTGATGTGAGAACATATGTTTCACATGAAGAATATTTTCAGCGAGAAAAAATCACCATGGAATTGGCTTGGTAAGTGGTTTGACTTCTTAACTTAGTAAGACATAGATTCATTGTACATATGCGATTTCAGTCATGTGCATGTATTCTGTGAAAACTTATGTTTGTTTGAGCCACCTTGGATCAATGATCAAGGACATGATGTTCGACTACCTTCTATAAAAATCTACTTCAAAATTTATTTGGGTGAGCTCGGAAGAGCACAATTCTTGACGGGAGGACAAGAGCATCTGGGAGGGAAGTGTTGACTACCTTAGAGTTGGGCTCAAAGGAACTAAGCCAAGCAAGGAAAAGTGTATGGATTCGGGGAAAAGTGAGGGTGTTGTACTCTCATCTACTAAACGATTCGAGTGTGTCGGTATTTTGGGGTCCAATCTAGTTTAACATTCTTTCTCAAGTTGGAATTTAGAATTTGGAGGTTTCCTTTGGTACAATGAGATGCTTCCATCTAGGTGTTAACCTTGAATGCAAGTTTAAATTTTCCGTTTGGTTACTTCGAAATGCGATACTATTGTTATTACAAACATCTTTATGGTTCTTCACTAAGGTTTGAATGCGGAGTTTAGGCGCCCATGTACTAATTGAAGATTCGCAACTACTTCCTCAATGGTCGCCACCAACTGAATCCCAAGTAAATTAGTAACCCTAAATTTGCAATGGCGTAGGTTTTCTTACTCTTTGTTTCCTTTCAAATTTATTTAAAGGGGTCAAACCCCCGGCACAACGGGTACTAAACCTCGGTCGAGTCCTTGTCCCCTCACAACTATTAACATTAGCTCTGTATTTGAAGGTTGAGCTCTAAGTTTTATTTTCTTAGTCATTGCATGATGTCAATGTTCACGGTGTATAGAATGGAGCAGTTAATGCTCCATCCTAATCTTGAAGGTGTTAGGGATAATTTTGAGTTGGATAAGTATATAATTTTATCCATTTAATTTTGAGGGTTTTTATCTCCAAACCACTCGGCCATATGTGGGCTAATCTTTTACTAGATAATGTGAATTTTTGTATAAGTCATTTCTACACCCTTGTCAAAAATTTAATTTACATATATATTATGTTAATTTTGATCTCTTTCATGGTGTAAAAGGGAACTTATTGCTATATCGGGATAAGCAATTATATTCCTTCTCCAAATGTGATATGCATTATTGCCTTTTGATATTGAAACCATCTTACGATTTTGTGGGTTCATAAGGTTCAGTATTTAAATTTAGTTTTATAAATGTTTCCATTCTCAACATGGTTGTATTTTGAGAAGTTCTGACCTTCGACACTCGTTTATGCTTGGTTTTGAATGTAAATGTTTAGGATGGCGAGAGGACAATGGATTCTATTATTTCCCATGGAACCCAAGTCTTAAACCTCGGTGGCTACTGTCTTTATTTTCTCTTGAATCTTTAAACGATATCAGAATGCAACTTGTTCACACCACCTATGCACTAGCTGTTATGGGCGGGATTGTTCTACGAAGTTTGTTTTTCTTTTCAGATATAGATACATGTATTTTGGTTGTGCTCTTACACTTGATTATGTAGTGATCATTTCATTTCCTTCATGTTACGCCTGCTTTGTAATTTATGTATTCGGGATTCTTATTTCATAACATTTCTTTTTTACTGGTTATTAAGAAATTATATTTACAATAATTGTGCTCTTATGGTAGAAAATTACTAGGGTTCATTATTCACACCTTATTAATTGTATGTAATAAGTAAATCTTTTTGTATTCATCATTATCCTCGAACGGAAATTTTCATTGTATGCATTAAATAGTTACTTTATAAGAAATTAAATACAAAAACTCTCTCTTGTTAATATTGATATCTTTCCTTGTGTAAGGAATATTATTATATGTCGGGATAAAATACTATCCACCGCTCCTAATGCGATATGCATTAGTGTCTTTTGATATTGAAACCACCTTACGGTTTATTGGTTCATATGGTTCAGGTATGTAAATTATGTTTTATATGTTTACATTCTCATCATGTTTGTATTTTGAGAAGTTTACAACCGAGTATAAGTTATGTAGTTTTGAATGTAAATGTTTAGGAGGCCGAGAGGACAATGGATTTTGTTCCATTTGCCATAGAACCCAGGTCTAAACCTCAACACCTATCTTTATTTTCTATTGAATCTTTAAGTAATATCGAGGAACACAACTTATTTCCCACACCACCTATGTAACTATTCTCGGTAGGTTGATACACAAGTTTTTTTTTTTCTTTTCACATACAAATACATATTTTGGTTGTGATATACACTTGATTATCTCATGGTCATTCGTTATTTTCATTTCCTTCATGTCACGCATATTGTAGATTCTATATTCAAGATTCTCCTATCATAGAATTTCTTTTTAAAGTTTATTAAAAATTTTATTCACAATATTTGTGCTCTTTTGGTAAAGAAAATTACTAGGTTAATTATTCACACCATATTCATTGAATGTAATAGTAAATATTTTTGTATTCATCATTATCCTAGGATGACAATTTTCATTTATGGCATATTAAATAGTTAAGGAAACGATATAAAACTACTCAATTCTTTTCTACAAATTAATCGAGTAACTCAAATACTTATCTCGATTTTGTTGTTAAACTAATTGTGCCACCCTACCATGAGAGAAATGATCACGTCCCCAACTTCCCCTGTATACTGCACCGAGTCTAGGTAAACGGTAATATTCGAAGTTATAATTCGGGACTTATGTCCAGACTAAACTCCTTTTGGAGTTCTGAGGAGCTCCATTGGTTCTAAGCCGGATGTAACATCTTACCATAAAACTATTTACCTTACATTAAAATAGCTAAAAAAAAAAAATATTTTTATCTTTATCCCTAAGATAATAATCATTATGAAATCATATATATACTCACCAAGACAGCTATATGATATAACATTAATAAATAATTTCTAACACTAGTCGTTCCCACTAGCAGTAATTCCACTTAATTCTAAAAAAATCAAACATCTCTAGCATACATGAATATAAATTTGAGCAATGTGTATTTCACCTTGGCATATGGTGATGTTGTATATAGCATGCATATAACCTAATGTTTGGGTTTTGATACACAATACACGACATATGAAAGGAATACATGTCAAGCGAGATTATGCTTGAATAATTTTCTAAACAAAATAGGGTATGATTATACCCATGGCACCCTAGTACCTTCGTTATTTATTATCTACATATTGTTTAACTTGTAAATATGATCTTTGTAATCTCGATAATTGGTTTTCATTTATTATATGGACATCTATGCTATTTATCACTATCGATGGGTTTACCTTGATCTACGATTGTGGTGGGATCTAGGGCGGTTAGGGTATTTCCTACCACGAACCTAACCAATTTTCATTCGAGGCGCTATATTGGGGAGCGAAGCTACCCAGCTATTCGTTGTGCGGCCTTCTCCTTTTGCATTACTTGCCTATGCCTATAAGTGTTGACACCCCATTTTTAAACATGGTTCTCTTGGGTATTGTATTTTACCTACATGTCTAGTTATATTGGCTTGCTGGGGACTTAAGCGAGCAACTTTACTTCTCCTCACAACTTCACCCAACTTTGTGAGCTACTCCTTCGCGGGGTTTATGCGTTCATCGAACTACAACCATTGAAAAAATCGTGGCATCCTGAGGGTTTAGTCTCAACAAGGGGTCATATCCTATGCGGCAGAAAGAAGGTATGTGAGTTCTTCTTCTTCCTCCAGTGATTTTCGTTTGTTTTTCTTTTTTAAGTGAATGTCTTATACCAATTGTTTTTATTTTTATTAGACTTGTGTTTTTAAGCTTTGCGGAGCTAATTTCATAAACCCACCGGAAGGTAAAGCATTATTATTATACTATAAATTCTTATTCTCTATTATGGTTAGGTTTATTTATTTCTTGAGAAGTGACAATGTTTATTTTCACCACTGCCAAGTACCTACGGAATCCTCAATTCCCTTTAGCGTTTCCATCCCCCAGGGTCTTATTCCCTGGTTTAATGACTACAGTCTCTCTTTACATGTACCTTTAATTCCATCGAGGATAACTATATTTCTCGTTCCATTTAGGACTATTCTTAATAGTTGAGAAATGGTTACCATTTTATTGTGCGACGATAAGTTCTATGCTTCGATTTTTTTAATAGTTTTGTAACCCTTCGAGGGCTTTCACGTACACATCTAAATAGTTATAATTTCCCTTCATTTTATCTTAAGACTATGTATTTGCATTGCTAATATATCGCCTGAAATAAACTCGGTTTCCATCATTGTTATTCGTTGGAGAGGGCTTTAGAAAAAGCTTCCTTTATTCTATTTATTTTCCGATTTTTCATAGTATTATTAGACCACAGAGATATAATGTAGAATTATCGAAGATATTGAGGTTATGAACTTCTGTATTGAAGATAATCCACCTCTTTTTATATAATTTATAGCACAATTCTTGCTCCTTCTCACGAGATTATACGATATATCTCTAATTATTTATCTATCTCTTACGTTTCCAGAATATTAGATGTTTGATATTTCACTATTTAATGAAGAATCATTCTTATTGTATTAAATGCTTAATTAATTTGCAAATAATTCTGCCGTTCTATTCCTAATTCAGTTTTCTTGGTTTTACTTCACTATTTTCTTTCACGGTGGGGAAAATGATGATAATGAGACCATCTCTAAAGGATTTATTACTCAAGCCTTGGTACGCGTATTTTGTTTTGTTTTATTTACAAGGCCCAGTTGTCCAATTTGGAAATTCCTCCTTGAATGGAATATTTGTCCATCCTTCATTTGTTTTCTATAGAATTTTTCTTGTTACTTTTCCACTACTTTCTGCTAGATATATTTAAATCTTCGGTATTTTTCTTTGCAAATAGAGTTATCCTTCCTTGGAATTATAAACACTACAAAACTACCCTAGGAAATTGTTTACACAATGATTTGGAATCGAGCATTTAAATTTGTTTGTTTATCCTTTTAAAGTTGTGCAATAGCATAAATAACCTCTACTTTTATGTAACTAAACTTTTCATAGTGCCTGAGAAAAAATAGTTGATTAACATATTTATAAATACATCATGAGAACACATTATTCCACTCCATTCCATGGCCTTAATGCCTCTTGGGCCATCTGGTGATGGAATCCTCCCAATTGTGAAGATGAAATTGCATCCTCAACTCCTCTCGTGCTCCTCACTAGAGTAGGATTGCGTAGAAATTCTCCTAGAGGTAGACCTCAAGACCTCTGTCCAGTCTCTCCTCCAACGTCAGGTAGCAGTGTTCCACCAGTTTCTACCAACTTTGGACACTCTCTCCTCTCAACTCTCTAATTGTTCCTTTTCTTTTGTACATAAGCTGTTAAGCCCCTATATTAATAGTGTATCCCCTTATTATGTTAGTTTAGCCCCCCTTATTGTTATTATTGTACCCCTGTAACCCCCATATTTTTATTATTGTGCCCTTACATTATTATTGTTAGGTCGGCTAGGATTACATTGTGGCCCACTAGGATTACATTATGGCCCAATGGACTCCTATATATAGAAAGGAGGTTTTGTAAATTGTATCATCCAAGAATTGATCATTCATGTAATGTATTGGAGGTTTCCCCCTTGAAGTGGCTTATTTCTAAGGCGTTGATATCTCATTTCTTCTATTTTTGGAGTTGGTTACACAACATTTGGTATCAGAGCTTTGGATTCTAGGGTTTCGCTGCTCCAAACAGGTCATCGTGGAATTTTCACTATAACTTTTTTTATACGAAGTTTTAGAAGCTGAAATTTTTAGGGTGCGAAGCAGAAAGCCGGAGGAAGATTGTATAAAAATTTCAGAGCTTGGTTCGCAATATTTTCGGAAATATGATCTGTGGAATTTAGGTCTTTTTTCAGGATCCTAAATAGGTCATCGTGGAATTTTCACTATAACTCTTTTTCTACGAAGGTTCAGAATCTGAAATTCGTATATTGCAAAGCTGAAATCCTGAGGAAAGTTTTCAAAAAATTTCAGATCTTGTTTCGCAATATTTTTGGAGATATGATCTGTGGAAGGTAGTGCTTTTTCAGGCTCCTGAATTTCATCTCAAATAGGTGATCGTGGAAAAAGTTCAATAACTCTCTCTCTGGGCATCGGATTGGAGTTCCGTAAAATGTGGTCACAAGTACAAAGACTGTAGTTTCTTGGCTATCAATTTCAGAGACAAAGGACGAAACAGCAACACGTGGCAAGTCGTACAAGTTCGCTCTACTGAACCAGTCTAGAATTAGGTCATTGTGGGAGATTGGACACAACTTTGTCTTGGAGAATCCAAATCAGGTCAGACCTGTGGCATTCGAAAGAAGCTTCAGAGGGCTACCACAAGACTGAATTTCAGATATTGAATATTTTCAATTACATAGATAATTCAATTTCAATATCGAGCTCCTCAAAGCAAGTAAAAGGTGTGTATTTGTTTTTTTAAATTGCATAACGTTTGTTTGAAAAAGCAGCTTGAAGTGATTCCAAGGGCATATTGAAGAATATTTATCAGCATTGGGTTATATAATGCCTCCAAAAAATAATTCCATACCCATTAAGCCCTCAGAAATCTATACAATGATGCATGAAGAGGAAGAATTGCAGTATGAGATATCAAAATTAAGATACCAAGTGCAACAAGTTTCAATCTTACGAAGAGAAATCGAAGATGAAATAGATGGTTTAAAAGAAGAAATGGAGGCTAAGTTGGATGGTTTGAAGGATAAAATAATAGCTAATATGGATGATAAATTAGTGGAAGATCACAGCGAGCATCAACAACAAGTTCTCCAACTCTCAAAGGATAACCCAACTTTGGTGCAGAATCTAATGAAACAACAAGAAGATCAACATCACATCAAAAGAAGTTATGAAGCAGTCATAGAAACAAGAAATCGACAAGTACGATCAATTTCAGAGTATCTCAGCAAGTGGAAGAACTTTCCTGTAGAATATTTCACATGGGAGGATGAGAATTTTATACAGAAGCATCAAGAAATAATCAAGCATTGAGGACAACACTTTTTTGAAGGAGAGGGGCATGTTAGGTCCCTATATCACTAGTATAGTCCCTTATTATTGTTAGTGTAACCCCCTTACTATTATTATTGTACCCTTGTAACCCCCATTTTGTTATTATTGTGCCCTTAAATTATTATTGTTAGGTCGGCTAGGATTAGATTGTGGCCCACTAGGATTACATTATGGCCCCATGGACTCCTATATATAGAAAGGAGGTTTTGTAAATTGTATCATCCAAGAATTGTTCATTTATGTAATGTATTGGAGGTTTCCCCCTCGAAGTGGCTTATTTCTAAGGCGTTCATATCTCTTTTCTTCTCTTTTTGGAGCTGGTTACATAACATTTGGTATCAGAGGTTTGGATTCTAGGGTTCCGCTGCTCCAAACAGGTCATCGTGGCATTTTCGCTATAACGTTTTTTCTACGAAGTTTCAGAAGCTGAAATTTTTAGGGTACGAAGCTGAAATCTTGAGGAAGCTTGTATAACAATTTCAGAGCTTGGTTCACAATATTTTAGGAGATATGATCTGTGGAAGTCAAGTCTTTTTTCAGGCTCCTAAACAGGTCATCGTGGAATTTGCGCTATAAATTTTTTTCTATGAAGGTTCAGAATCTGAAATTCATATGGTACTAAGTTGAAATCCTGAGGAAATTCTCCAAAAAATTTCAGAGCTTGGTTCGCAATATTTTTGGAGATATGATCTGTGGAAGGTAGTGATTTTTCAGGCTCATGAATTTCATCTCAAAGAGGTGATCGTGGGAAAAGTTCAATAAATCTCTCTCTGGGCAGTGGATTTGAGTGCCGTAAAAAGTGGTCACAAGTACACGGACTGTAGTTTCTTGGCTATAAATTTCAAAGAAAAAGGACGAAACAGTGACACGTGGCAAGTCCTACAAGTTTGATCTACTGAACCAGTCCAGAATTAGGTCATTGTGGGAGATTGGACCCAACTTTGTCTTGGGGAATCCAAATTAGGTCAGACCTGTGGCATTCAAAAGATAATTTATAGGGCTACTTTAGTATATAAATTTAGATATTTAAGTGGTGCAATCACAGAGATAATCCAATTTCAATATCGAGCTCCTCAAAAGCAAGAAAAAAATGTGTATTTTGTTTTCTGAATTACATAAATCTTGTTTGAAAAATTAGTTTGAAGTGATTCCAAGGGCCTATTGAGCATATATTTCAGTATTTGGTTCTGAAATGCCTCCTAAAAATAATTCCATACCCATTAATCCCTCAAAAAGCTATACTATGACGCATGAAGAGGAAGAGTTGCAGTATGAGATATCAAAATTACGGTACCAAGTGCAACAAGTTTCGATCTTACGAAGAGCAATTGAAGATGAAATAGATGGTTTAAAAGAAGAAATGGAGGATAATTTGGATGGTTTGAAGGATCAAATAATAGAAAATATGGATGATAAACTAGTGGAAGATCACATCAAGCATCAACAACAAGTTCTCCAACTCTCAAAGGATAACCCAACTTTGGTGCAGAATCTAATGAAACAACAGGAAGATCAACATGACATCGAAAGAAGTTATGAAGCAGTCATAGAAACAAGAACTCAACAAGTACAATCAATTTTAGAGTATCTCAGAAAATGGAAGAACTTTCCTATAGAAGATTTCACATGGGAGGATGAGAATTTTATACAGAAGCATCAAGAAATAATCAAGCGTTGAGGACAACACTTGTTTGAAGGAGAGGGGCATGTTAAGCCCCTATATTAATAGTGTATCTCGTTATTATGTTAGTTTAGCCCCCCTTATTGTTATTATTGTACCCCTGTAACCCCCATATTTTTATTATTGTGCCCTTACATTATTATTGTTAGGTCGGCTAGGATTACATTGTGGCCCACTAGGATTACATTATGGCCCCATGGACTCCTATATATAGAAAGGAGGTTTTGTAAATTGTATCATCCAAGAATTGATTATTCATGTAATGTATTGGAGGTTGCCCCCTCGAAGTGGCTTATTTCTAAGGCATTGATATCTCATTTCTTCTATTTTTGGAGTTGGTTACTCAACATAAGCCTTTTTCTTCTCTAGGATTTTCCTTTTATCCTTAGAGGAAAGGTAACTGCCAATAACTTCTTAATCCAACTACTCTAGAATCTTGGAAAAATTTTACCATTATTTTATGGAAACACACCATAATTAATATTTTATTCAAAGATAATAAGCCTTGTTCATAAATTTATTAACATTCTCGTCAAATCTATTTAACTTTAAAAAAAAATCCAATGTATAATTTAAGGAAACATCTTTAAGGAAACGAAATTTGGGTGTTACATCTTCCCCCACTTAGGAGTAAGCATTTCCTTGATGTTTAATCCATCCCGATGAATAGTTCTAGATATACTTTTTGTACAAAGCTTTCATATTCCAAGTGCCTCTTACGGGCCAAAATTAGCTATTACATACAACTTGGGTGATGCCTCACCATCTGGAGCATTATTTCTCTGATAGAGAATACGTTGAGGCTCTACCGAGAAATTTTTCATCTAGTTTCGACTGCAACTAGAACATTTTTTAATTAATCAATAATTATTTATCTCTTGGTATTTAAATGTTAGTTCCCAATTCATTCCTACCTGAATATTTTTCCAATGTATTAGATTCTTTGGATCATGTACGCATATTTTTAATATAGACACATGGCACACATTGTGGACTTGTATGTGTCCCGATAAATGTAAGTCGATAGACTACTTACACTTTCGGGTCGGGTAGATCCACGAGGAACCGGGGAAGCCAACTCGGGAGATGTAGTCAACCTTAAGGAATGCTTCTTGGGTCTAATTCTCACATAAACATGATTACTTCTAATTCTGATATGTCATATTTGAACCACATATACTTTCTTCTTATCCTAAGCGACTTTTAGATTTTCCAAATCTTTTTCACCTTTCTCCATATCGACCAACATTTCTGGTCCAAGCATTAGTTTGGTTTTTGGACTTCTCGATTAATGAAGTTCAACATTTTCTTCATAAGGCTTCAAAGGGACTCATATTGAGGTTCGGAAATTATCCATTGTTGTAAGAAAATTCTACCAAATGCAGATAATCTTCCCATTTATTGGGTTGTTGCATTACATACATTACGACAGCATATTCCCGAGTGCTTGATTCGCTACTGTCTGCCCATCCATCTAGGGATGATATGTTGTGATAAATTGGATTTGTGTGCCTAGTCAATTGAACAGTTCCTTCCAAAAGGCTGATAAAATTTACATCTGTCTGGTATGACTTCTTTGAATGCCATGTAATCTAAATGTACCCTCATGAAGATGTTAGCAATTTTCACAGTTTTAAATTGAACTATCTTTGGAATAGAATGAGTTTCTTTGTAAGCGATCCAACTACTACCATTATAGATTCATTGTGCCTCTTGATCTTGGTAATCTTTGTAATAAAATCTAAGCGATATAACTTCCCACTTCATTAAAATTTTCCGGTATAGGTTCATGATAAACACACTTTCGTGTTGATACTCCACCTTAACTTTATTGACATCCCAAACATTTATTCAATTATTAGTGATGTTCACGCATTCGAGGCCAAAAGTAATCATTTTTTATGGTTGTTAATATTTTTAAAGTAACCAGGGTTTCAAAACAAGATATTCAAAGGATACTCATACAATATCATCTCTTTTAAACTCATTTTTATTAAGATGTATATATTTCCAAAATCAATAGTTGTTCGTCTTAATCTTGTAATGCGATTTTTCTTGATTTTCTGTTGTTGTGTTTGCTACCATAAACAACGATATTCGGGATCCTTTTTTGCAACCTCCTTCATGTTCCTGGAACTTGAACTCCACATGATTAATGTATAACTCATACACATAATGAAATTTCCTACTTAACGCATCAACGACAAAAAATTGTTTTTCTTTTAACGCCTTGAATTTCAAATCAAATTCCCTTAGGAATTCATTCCCTTAATAGCTTGGAAGGCATTCAAGTAGTCTGTTTTTAAAATAACTAGTCCAAGCTACTATGATATGTTTTTAGTATAAACCTTTTTCCCAATAAGTAATGCCTTCATACCTTCGGTGTATTGCACCTGCTGCGATTAATTCTAGATCATATACGGGATATCGTTGTTCATAATATTTTAGCTTCTTAGATTCATATGCCACAACCTTTCCATCTTGTGACAACTTTTCACTCCCACTCCCTCCTTGCAAGCATGGTACACAAACCTCAAATTCTTTGTTTGGATCTGCTACCTTCAATGTCTGAGTTGTAGTCATTGGTTGTTTTAACTTTTAAAAACTAGTGCGGCATTAGCTAGTCCAGGATAAACTCTCCACCCTTTCTTTGCAAGGAGGTTATGGGAAAAGAAATTTTAGAATCCTTCAATAAAACAAATAATAGTCATCAAATCCATAAAGATCATATGTCTCCTGTTTTTTGAATTTCCCTCCGTACACCAATAGTTTTTCTCTTTTAGGGTCTATATACTTTAGAGCATAAATAACATATGGCCTAAATATTGAATTTGGCATAAATTTGATGGTCTCTAAACATTTTTAGCACCATTCATAAATGTTCCTTATGTTCCTCCATAGTCCTTGAGTAGATTAGTATATCATCAATGAAAATCAGAACAAATTTATCCAAAGAGATGATCAAATATGCTATGCATCAAACTCATGAATATTGTTGATGTGGTGGTTAATCCAAGCGATAAAACCCGCAATTCATAATGCCCATATCAGATCTACGGAAAGTTGTTTATAGATGTCTTCATATTTTACGTATGTTGATGATACTTAGACCTTAGATCTATTTTGAAAATATTGTTGTCCCCTTTACTGATCGAAAAAGATCATCTATCCATATGGAGTGGATATTTGTTCTTAAAAGTTAATTTATTAAGCTACATGTAATCCATACAAATTCATCGATGCCATCCTTATTTTCTGAACAATATTGGTGCCCCCTAGGGTGACACATTAGGATGAATATATCCATTGTACAACAATTCATTTAATTGCATTTCAACTCAATCGATTCGGAGCACACTCATTTGATATGGTGCTCGTAATCTGGAGTCTTGCCACGGCATTAATTCAATAGTAAAAATCGATATCTTGCTTTGGAGGTAGTCCTGGTATATTTTATGGCTACATCCATAAATTCTTTTCCCACACTGTGTGTTTTCAGCATAGGGTCTTATCTTTAGAATTGGAAATCCCACTTGAATAGCATAAATTTGGTATCATTTAAGTGCATTTTCCCGGTTGGAATCATTAATAGGAAGCAGCGAAGTGGTTTTTTAATCCTTGAAAATTATTGGCGAGTTTCTTCTTCAACCTTATAATAAATTATTTTCTCCTTGTAGTCTACCGGTGACCAATGCACTTCCAAACAATCCATTTATAGTAATATGTCATATGATCCTAAAGGTAGAATGTTCAATTCAACCTTTTTATGTTAGTTTCCAACTTCTAGGGGACAATTGAAACTTTAGCATTAACTCTTCTCTTTGCCCCAGTGGCCAAATGCTTGACCAGGATTTTTAAATTCCACGGCTCACGCCAGAATATTTTTCCACTATCACGAGATTTACATAGATTAAGCAGGCACTAGGATCAACCAAAATACAAAGAAACAAGGTGAGGTTAAAAACTTACCTTCTAGTTCTCATGGTCGGTTGGTAATCCGCTTGTCGATCCTCGAAGTGCCACATTGATTCTTGGTATGTTTCACACCACGTCCCCCATCGTGGATTCCTCTTTCACATTAATTAGATTTAATTTCTTCCATGAGTGAGGAAAATTCTTATAATAATGTGTGCCTCCACCGCATCCCCAACCTTAGTGGAGTTTGGATCTTCCCATGATCTATTCTC
Source organism: Pinus albicaulis (assembly GCA_034641835.2). Taxonomy (NCBI): domain Eukaryota; kingdom Viridiplantae; phylum Streptophyta; class Pinopsida; order Pinales; family Pinaceae; genus Pinus; species Pinus albicaulis. Next base: position 717,306,299 of record CM076583.1, on the reverse strand, counting down.
TCTTTTGGATGCTTTAGTGGGTGGATTCTTCTTCGGCCCACTTGGTTCTCATTTGATTTCTTCCTTGTTGTATATTTACTTGGAGTATTTATGGCAGCATTCTTAAAATTTCCACATCTACTACTTTTAAATTTTAATTCTTTTCTTCCCTTTCTTTGGCAGCCAACTCCTACCCGGCTTCTCTTTTACCTTGAGTGTTGATAACACATACATGCTTTTGAATCACTTCATCCATGGTCTTTGGATTTACAAGTCATTCTCTCCTTCATATAAGCAGGTAGTCTACTCGGGAATTGTTGTACTTTCACCTTTTCATCCTCGAATGTGCACATACCACAATAAGGAGGTAAATTTGGTTATGAACTACGACCATAGACGGTTGCCCTAGTCTCAAATTGTGAAATTCTTGGTATTTTCGTCATAAAAAAGAACCTCTGCATTGGATATTTTTCTTTAAAACCTTTGTTAGGAATTCATCCCAAGTCACATTAGGGTCTTCAATTCCTCACACATTTTTAACTTCTTCCCACCATAATGTGGCTTTTTTCACTTATTAGGTAAATGGCTACACGAGCCACAATTTGTTTCATATATTCATAGACTTGGAAATATTTGTTCATATTAATTATCCACATGTATACTACATGTTGGCTTCTCCATTGAATGTAGGATCTTTAATTTTCCATAATTCACCTTGCAGCTCCACTTTGTGCTTTTCCATCTCTTGCTGGTACGAGACATTCCCTCACTCTACTTCATTATAAGACCTTTTTTTTATTACTTCTGCGGGTATGGCTACCTTCGGCTTATCATTAGCTTGTATTCGTTGTTGACCCTCTTCTCGGGTGTCTCTTTACGGACCGAGTTGTTTGTCCTCGATTTTTAATGTCAAAGGCTTTTAAGAATCCTCTCATGTTCTTGCATCAACCTCTCATTATCACTTCTTACTCAAACCATTTATTGTAGATGTTGCATAGTATCTATAAGTCTCTTTAGTTTTCATTGTTGTTCCTCGAGAAATCACCTAGTTTTTTATGGCAGCCACACTCGATTCTGACCACATTTACGGATTTATTTCTTGGTTAGGCTAGGGTGAGTTTCACGTGTATACACAGGAGCTTGATGTACATAACCCCTCCTCATTGTAATATGCATCCCATTCTTCCCAATTTTTGTGCACATTTTACACACACCAAATGTTATTTAGGTAAAACATCTTGGTCCCAGTGTATGAACTCTACTATGATACCATGTGTAACATCTTGCATAAAACTCTTTACCTTACATTAAAAGAGACAAAAAAAAATTACCTAGCAACTTTATCCTAAGCTAATACTCATTATGAAATCATATATATACTCACCAAGAAAATGACTATATGATATAACATTAATAAATAATTGCTAAAATAGTCATTTCCCTAACTAAAAGATTCCACTTAATTTTAAACAATTCAAGCATTGTACTCTAATCATACATGAATATAAATTTGAGCAATGTGTATTTTACCTTGTATAGGGCGATGATGTATATAGCATGCACATAACTTAATATTTGAAGTTTTGATACAATACTCAACATATGAAATGATTACATGTCAATGGAGATTGTGAATACTTTATAAACAAATGTAGGTTATGATTATACTAGTGAAACTTAGTACCTTCGTTATTTATTATCTCTGCAAATTATTTAACTTGTAAATTTAATCCTTTGTAATCTCGAGAATTGGTTTTCATTTAGTAGATGGACATTTTGGTTATTTCTCACCATTGATGGTTTTTTTTCCCTAATCTACGGGCGTGGTGGGATACGGGGTGGTTAGGGTATTTCCCACCCCCAGGCATAACCAATTCTCATTCGGTGTCGTTGTTGTAAGCTACGCAAATCTTTGATGTGCGACCTTCTCCTTTGCATTCTACTATGCACAGCAATCATTGACGTCCCTTTTTAAACATGGTTCTCCACAGTATTGAATTTTACCACCTACTTTTACAGCTATGTGTGGCTTGTTGGGGACTTAAAAGAGCAACTCTACTTCTCCTCATGACTTCGCTCAAGTTTGTGTTTAAGCTACTCCTTTGCGGTGTTTGCTCCGGATTCTGTCGAACTACAACCATTCCTCAAACAATCATGGCACCCATAGGGTTAAGTCTTAATGAGGAGTCATAGCCTATATGCGCCGGCAGTATGCGGAGTTCTTCTTCGCCTTTGGTGATTTCCGTTTGTTTTATTTATTTAAGTGAATGTCTTATACCAATTGTTTATTTTTATTGACCCTCCTATTTTCCAGTTTTACGAGCTCATTTCTTAAGCCCACGAAAGGAAAGAATGTTATTATTATGTTGTAGAATTCTCATTCTCTGTTGGTTAGTTTTATTTATTTCTTGAGGATAGCCAAACACTTATTTCTCCCTGTAGGTACCTTTGGAATCCTCCAATTCCCTTCAGATTTTTCGTCCCCAAGGGTTTATTCCCAGAAGTTTAATTACATTAGATATACTCTTCTAGGTATACGAGTCCTTGAAGGACCTCCTTTAGGATAACTATATTTCTCGTTAATTAGGGACTATTCTTAATGGTTCAAAAATGAATTCTTGTTTTGTGTGCAAGCAATAAGGTTTGTATGCTTCAGATTTTGTTTTAGTTTTGAATCCCTTCGAGGGGTTTCTTTGCACATTTAAACAATTACAATTTCCCTTCTCTTTTGTCTTAAGGCTGTGTCTTGTGGTAACTTGCTCTGTCACACACGACTAGACTCGGTTTCCTCATTGGCTTATTCTTTGATGAGGTTGTTGGAAAAATCTTCCAATGTATTTCCATTTTCTTTTCCATTTTTCACGGTATTGTTGAACCACAAATATAATGTAGAAGTATCAAAGATATTCAAATTTATGAACTCTTGTATTGAAGGTAATGCACACACTTTTTATATAATTTTCTTACAGTGCTTGTTCCTCTTCCTCATGAGGGTTACGATATCATGTATTATTTATCTATCTCTTACGTTTCCACTATTAGATGTTCACTTTTCATTTCATATTTAATGAAGAATCATGCTTACTATATTCGTACTTAATTAATTTGAAATAATTACGCAATTTCTATTCTAATTCAATTTTTCCTTGTTTACTTCAATATTTTCTTTCTGCGGTAGGAGAAAATAATACATGATCGGACCATCTCTAAAGAGGTTTATTACTCAACCCTTAGTCCATGTATTTTTTTGTTTTTCTTTATAGGATAGGTGTCCAATTTGGGAATTCCTCTTGAATGGACTAGCACATCCATCCTTCCATCTGTTTTTCTACAAAATTTTCCTAGTTTACTTTCCCACTATTTTTACTATATATATTTAAATCTTCGGTCTTGTTCTTTGCATATAGAGTTATCCTTCCAGTGGACTTATTATACTCCAAAAATACGTAGGAATTTATTTTACAATCATTCGAAATTTGAGCATTTAAACCTCTATTTAGCCTTTTTAAACTTCGTGCGGTAGCATAAATAACCTCTAAATTTATGTAATTTAAACTTTCATAGTGCCTGAGAAAAATTATTTCTGATTAACATATTTATAAATACATCATGATAACTCATTATTCCATTCATTACCGGCTTGTAATGCTTATCTCATATAAGTACAGCCCGTGTATCCTCCCGATCGTGAGAGAGGAAATTACCTCCTCGAAGCTCCCCCATGCTCCTCACGAGTAGGATTATATTAGTTCTCTAAAAGGTAGACCTCAACACATGAGAAACACCACTATTAATATTTTATTCAAAAGAAAATAAATCGTGTTCATAAATTGATTATTATGCTCGTATTTAACTTGAAAAAAATCCATTGTCTAATTTGAAACACCATTAAAGAAATTAAAGCTTGATGTTACTAGCTTTCTGGACAACTCTTTTTCTGCAACATTATAACAAATAATCATATTCATTAATATCTTTTCTATTTATTTAAAAATTCAAATACACATTTTTATAAAGTCTTTTAAACATAAAATATTAAAAATAAAGCATGTTATGCTTAAATTTTTTTGTGTTATCCTCAACAATGAGTACTTGAAACATTAAGTGACATAACTTTTTTCTTTTTGGTACTTTGAAACATTGGGTCACATAACTTTTATTTTAAATATATAACATGAAAAAATTAGGTTACACAAATTTTTTTAAGGGTATAACGTGAAAATTTACATACATATATATTTTTTCAAAAAATAAAAAATAAAAAAATATTTAAATTTTTATATATTAAATTTAAAATTATAAATGAAAATATATATTTCAATCTTTTGAAATGGATTAGTAAAAAGGATTCAAACTTATTTCAAAGGAATCTTTCCATAATTTTTTCTTGCGAATTCCCAGGTGGTTTGTCATATCACTCTTCTTTATCTTTTTTAACCATTTTACCGGCGGATGCTTAAAATTTGTCTTTGAGTCTTTTAGAATGATTTGATGTTAATTTGGTGTTGAAATATGCTTAATTTGGTCTTTGAAATATTAGGGCAAACAACTTTTTCTTTAAAATGCATGATATGAAAATTTGGCTATATATGTTTAATAAAAATAAAATATTTAAATTTTTATGTGTATTAATTAAAAAAAAATATGTAAATTCTTAATATATAATTTGGTCATATATTTTTTAAATAAAAATAAAAATATTTAAATTTTTATATATTAATTAAAAAATAATAATAATATATAAATGAAAAATATTTAAATTTTATATAATAAATAAAAAAATTATAAAGTGTAAATGAGAAATACATATTTCAATCTTTTGAAAATTATTAAAAAAAATTCCAAATTTATTTCAAAGGAATTATTACCTTGATTTCTCGATAGGCTGTCCTTACCACTCTTTTTTTTCTTTTTTGAATTAATTAAACAATTCTCATTAAATTGAATATATGTCCCAAAAAAAATCATTCAAAGAACTTGAAACTAAGATGAATAGTGATACCTATATGATTTGATTGTGAATCTTGTCCAATTAATTCTCTAAAATTACCAACACACCATTGCTAAAATTAAAAAAAACATTATTTTTTTTTTTAAAATAATTATTTAAAAACAATTATAAATAAATAATTTTGTGCTTAAATTTATTTTGTTAAAATTTATTTAGTTTTATAAAAGAACTATCATTTGCAAAGAATATTACCTATAAAAATAGATTTAAAAAAAAACTAAAATAAAAAATTTAGATTTAAGAGTATTTTTATTATTTAAATTAAATTTATATTATGTATGTATGTATCACAACACGTAGATCCGAAGAATACATTTGGAATTTGTGAACAATTATTTGAACATAGAGGAAAAAAAAAATCCTCAACTCCAACACGAGAGATGAAATAAAATTGCGGACAGAGAGATGAAATGTAAATTCTATTTCATTAAAATAAACTACGGACTATTACAAAATGAAATTCTTCATTACTATGATGTTCTAGATTCACAAAACAAATCTTTGGCCTTCACACACACAATACTAAAAAAATTCTCTTTGTACCTATGTTTCTATTCTACTACGCACAATGCTCTCTATCCTTTGATGACTACGCCTTAGGACAAATTGCACAAATACACAATCATACACAATGCTCATGACATATATATAAAACATTACAATATTCATATACATTGTAAATATAGAAATATTACAATAGATATTATGAAATATATATAATCCAAGTTAAAAGCAGAAATGTACGCGGTAAATAAAATAAAACTAGAGTTAATCTTGGGGACTCTTTTCATTACTTACGGAACTTCTACCATTGGTCCAAGAGGAGGATGATGTCACCTCCTCCAAGGGGTTCACCTTCCCCTTTCTTGCTCCCCAGGAATGTTGCTTGTTGGCTATGCATTTAATATGGTTGACGAGAGAATTGAAGGTTTGGTAGGTGTTGTTGATAAGTGATGCGTGGTTGGTGAAGATCTGAACTAGATAATGCCACCGCCATTGCTGTCATTTCCCAAATTCACATCGGACTTAAATTTGTTGTTGTTTTATTGTCTTTCGATCCCATCAAATGAATTCTCGTTGTCACATTTGCTCTACGTGGCGGTTGGAATTAAATTCCAACACTCCCCCTTAATTACAACTACTACTTTCTTGCATACCCAAGCATTTCACGAGATAGTTAAAAAGAATTATGCGTTAATGGCTTTGTTAAAATATCGGGGAAATTGTTCCTCTGTCTGCTACGGTCTTTGCAAAACAATCTTGCGTATTAACTTGGTTCTCTTATAAAATGAAATTTTGCATCAATATGCTTTATTCTCTTATGGAAGACACAATTCTTTGATAAAGCTATCATTAGTTATTATCACAATAAATTGTTGTTCTTTGTCCTATTCATGACATAAATCTTTGAGCATCCTTCTCATCCCTCTTGCAGTAGCAGCATCATAGCTGCTGATGCTTGCCACATATTTTGTCTCTGTCATTAATAAAAGCTATTGTTTGCTTATTAGAAGCCATGAAATGGCTCAGGAGTCAAATGAAACACATATCCAGATGTGCTCTTCCTTTCATCTACATTTCCGGCCAATCAACTTGTTTGTATAGCCAATCAATTCTGATTTCCTGTGGGGAGTATAAAATACCATACCCTTGGTTCCATTCACATACCTTAGAATCCTCTTGGCTGCCTACGATGAGTTTCTTTTGGTGTTTCCATGAATCTATAAATTAAACTTCGCGTGCATAATATTTGGCCTAGTTGCGATGCAAAATACATGAGGTTGCCAAATATGCTCTTATACAATTTTGAATCGACATTCTTGCTATGATCTTATTTGCTCAATTTTGCTTATGATAGTTGGAGTTCACAATTGCCTTGTTGCTCTGCATGTTGAATCTTTTCAACATTATTCAACATATTTTTCTTGGGAAATAAAAATCCCATTTTCATTTTCTCTACTTCTAATCAAGAAAAATATCTCAAAAAACCCAAATCGAACATTTCAAATTCACTCTTCATGGGCCTTTAAAATGCAATGACCAGGAGAAACTTCATTTCCGGTAAAAGATTAAATCATCTACATATAAAACAGCAATGAGAATCTTACCATCATTTTCTTTTATGTAGAGTGTGGGTTCTCATCACATTTGTCAAATCCATTTCGATCGGATAAGCATCTATCTGTTGTACCATGCTCTAGGTGCTTTCTTTGGCCACCGAGCTTTCTTCAACTTGCATACTTTGTGCTCTTAGCCTTCAATACCATAGCCTAGAGGTTGTTCAACATATACCTCTTCTTTCAACCTCCATTCGGGAATGCAGATTTCATCCATTTGATAAACCTTGTTTGTTTATGTAGTATGGACATCACTATTCTCACTATTTCCATCCGTGCATGGGGGTGCAAGGTTTCTTCATAATCCTCCTTGTTCTTGCAGCAGCAGCCTTTGACAACAAGTCTTGGTTGTATCTTTCAATCTTGCCCTTCAGAATTTCTCTTGGTATTATAGACCTATTTTCTCCAATGACTTCTTTACCTTTAGGGGAGGTCCTTAAGTCCCGGGTATTACTCTTTTCTATTGCACCAATCTCTTCGTTTCATTTTCTTCCAATCCATTTTTTTCTCCTTGAGAGAATCTTCAAAATGAATTGGGTCATCAACATGAACAATACAAAGCAAATAAAGAGTTCGAGACCAGCATTATCATTTCTCCTTGTTCATAAATATCACTCGGTTATGAATCTCGGTCTTAGGCTGTACCTAGGTTCCGCTTGAACTCGAGGAGTTTCTGATTCCTGTGGTTTCTTGGAGAAGCACTTCCTTGATTTCTCAAGGTTGTTCTATTTCTAGCTTGTGGTGTGGTTTTTGGCTTGTGGTGGTGGAGGAGGAGCCACCAAGGAGATTATTTCTTGTTTCCCTTCCTCTTCTTCTTCGTGAGACACACATGTCTTCATTCTTTATTTCTCCCTAAGCTTCCTCAAAGAGCTTCTTCTTCCAATAAACTTTCCCATCTCTGCTTATTACTTTCTTGGTGGATGGATATAGAGTTTTTATGCCTTGGACTATCCTTTGTATCCAACAAAGATACACTTCTCCCCCTTATCCAATTTTTTCTTAGTTGATCAGGACATGTGCATATGCCACACATCTAAAAACTTTCATGGTGAAAAACTTCTTTGTTCCTCCATGCTTATTACGGAACTCTATTCATGACCAACTTTGGTTGGCCATCTATTCAATATATACGCTACACAATTGTGACTTCATCCCAATACTCATTTGGCAAATTTTTTCTTCAACATACTTCTAACCATGTCCATGATGGTCCTATTCTTCCTACTGCAACACCTTTTTTCTTTGAGGTGTGTACCTTGTGGTAAATTGGTTATGTATTTCATTCTCCACTTGTAAACGTGAACTCTTTGGAATGTAGCTACTCCACCTCACAGCTCAGTTCTTAGCACTTTGATGTGAGTGCCTCTACTTCTCAGCTTGAGATTTGAGTGGCATAATTGTTCAAACACTTCACTCTTCTGTTTCAAAATACCCATGTCTTTAAGTGTAATCATCTATGAATGTCAAAACATATTTGTTGACAACTAAAAGGTGGCATTTGCATTGGTCCACACAAATCTAAATGGAAAATCTCTAAGGGTGTCTTTGCCCTTATACTCTTCCCCTCTTTGAAGCTTTCTATGTGTTGTTTTCCCAAAGATGCAACCTTCAAAAGGATGTCTAGTTTACGAAACGAGTGGTAATCCTTTTACCATTCCCTTCCCAGCCACTGCAACAATTTCGGGCCTCAAAATTGAGATGTCCAAATGTCAGATGCCATAACTAGTTTTCATATTTCACTTCACAGAAAGACCTCTTGTCTTCCATTTACTACATTCTTATTTCCTTAGTCTATTCACGACTATAGAAACATCCTATTTCTTGTCATACGCACCTTTGAAATGAATTTGTTTCTTAGGTATGTCCATGATTGTGCACACACCATCTTTAAAGGAATACAATTTAGCCCTTGTTTATGAGTTGTTCAATGTTCAAAAGATTACATTTCAAGCCGGGTATATAAAATACATCGGCATAAACTTATGTTCTCCTTTCCTTGTGAGTATTGATACTCTTCCTTTTCCCCATAGCGGAGACCTTACTATTAGTCCTGTTGTTACATGTTAGATTATGTTTCATCTAGATTGGAAAAAATTGCTATGTTTCCAATCATGTGGTTACTATAACCTAAGTCTAAGAACCCATACATCATCTTGTCTATCTTGTGTTATTACTTACATATTGTGACATATTCTTGGCTCTTTTTCTTCTTTTTTTAAAATTAGCATTTGCCTATTATTCATGTCATTATGCTTTTTCCCTGCATTCATTGGCATAGTGCCCATATTTCTTGCAATAATGACATTGGACTTGGGATTTATCATGCCTTTGTGTGAGCAATGTTGGCTTGAGCAGCCTTCATTCTAGTTCGATTCGCCTCCCGGTCGAACTTGCGGGCGATTTTTCTTCCTCTATTTTCTTACGCCTCTTCACGGGTTGTTAGATCTTTATTGACCTCTGCTTGGCCAAAGACATTTGAGTCTTGAAAGCTTATTCCAATGAGGAATTTGTTCCTCTATTCATTCTATGTTCATGAGACATCGGGGATGCATTAGCTCATCCACTTGTAAATAGTCGAGAGATCATTAGTCTCTTATTACTTTTTACCATGACATCAAATCTTGAGGAGTAGACTTCTCAAGATCTTCTCCACTATCCTTCTTTCTTCAAGTGTCTCTCCATGAGACCTTATACGGGTAACCAACCCAATCACATGAGTGAGAATGAGTACATGAGTATGGGCTCTTTCCTCTGAGAGAGTTCAAATCTCTCCTCATTTGCAACTTTTTGTCTTCGCCTTCTCCATACCTTGATAGGTTGTTTTGAGAATATCCCCATACCTCCTTGGGTACACTCTGCAATCCTTGGGAAAAACTCCTGTGCACTAATTGAGAAAGAGATAGAAGAGGGCTTTGGAGTCCTTCTTCTATTGTCTCTTAAAAAATCTCTTTCTACGTTGTTAAAGAATCTAACGTTGTTTATCTCTTTGGTTCTGAGGAAACCATTCTCAACTAGCTCCCATATGTCACAGCCAAACCATCGGGGGCTTCCATCATGATTTCAGTGGCTCCATGGTTCTTCCTGTTAAATTGTGGAAGTTGGGGATTAAATCTACGGTGGTGCCCCTCACGCTACCATATGCTTTGTGCAAACTAGACAATTTTCTTGACTATAAAAAAACAAACAAAAGCTTTCTCTTTGGAAAATTCGTTTCAACAAAATTCTTCTGACTTACCACGGTGAAGGCGATCCCTACTTCGTTCATGAGTGCCTGGGCCATCAGGCTCTGTATTTGGAATTTCTAGTAATTCCAAACACACGGAAAAAAAAAATCCTCCAACTCCTTACATAGATAAAATTAAAAATTGCGGACACGGAGAGATGAAATGTAAATTCTATTTCATTAAAATAAGCTGTGAATATTACAAAATGGTATTCTTACTCCTTTCTGAAGTTACGGATTCACAAAATAAATCTTAATTTGCTTCCACGGACACACGGTGCTAAAAAAAAATTCTCTCTATCTCTCTGTTTCTATTCCTTTGCTATGCACACGGTGCTCTTTGTCATTGTTTTCTACCTTTGGGAAAATTACACAATACACAGTCTTCTACAAATACGCTCATGGCATGTATATAAAATACAATATTCATATATATTGTAAATATAAATATTTACAATATATGTTATGAAATATATATAATCCAAGATAAAAATGAAATAATAAAAACATTAAATAAAATAAACCCAAAGTTGAAAATTAAAATATAATGCGGCAAATAAAAAATAAGTCAAAACATTAAATAAACTTTATTCCATGGTGTCTTGGTATAATGTAGGGACTCTTCATTGCCCCCACCAGGCTTGCTACCATTGGTCAAGAGGAGGATGATGTCACCTCCTCCGGGGGGTTTGCCTTCCCCTTTAACTTTTACTCATACTTCTTGCACCCCGGAAATATTGCTTATTGGCTATGCATTTAATATGGTTGGTGGAGAATTGAAAGTGGTGGGTGTTGTTGATAAGTGATACATAGTTTGCATGAAGATACGGGCGATTGAGACCGCCATTGTTTTCCTTTCCCAAAACCACATCGGACTTAAATTTGTTGTTGTTTCTTTGTCTTTCGATCCCATCAAATGAATTCCTACCCGCAAATCCCTGTTTGCTCTGCGTGGCAATTGGAATTAATTCCATGAATCATACGTTTTGAGCTATTAACTTGTTGATTAATTTATTTTCTTCTTCTTTTTGGTCCATGTCTCGTACCTCTTCACTAAATCCGAGCTTGGAATTTTAGGAGAAAATGCTGTCATAAGAATTTTAACCGTATTTGGCATTTTAAAACTTTTCAAAAGTAGTCATCCCTTTTGTGACTATTAATTGGTGTGGAAAACGCTAGTAATACTTACTCTATATAACTTACTCTATGCTCTGTGTTCCATTTAAGCTATGGATTTACGTCACAATGTTAATAATTATAAGAGGCACCATGAAATATGTTAAGCAAATGACAATGTAGAGTACATTCTATTATTCACAAGGTAAACGGTTAGCATAAAAATAACCAAGACATAATATTTCGATGTTCATATAGCATCATACCTATGTTGTAAAATGCACATTATCATATGTAATATAGGAAAACAAAGCTATGTTGTTAGTGTACATTGTTTCCACGAACATTTAAAAACAAGTTTAAATTAATTTAAATTTTTGAATAAATTCATATTTTAACCTTTAAAGAATTTACATAAAAAAAATGCTACTTCATATTTTGATATTTAAATTTTTTGAAATAGAGTGTAAATACATGAGTGTAAAAGAATTTATATATAACAAAAAAAATATATTTAAATAAAAAATTATATTATTACTTTTTCATTATTTAATTTTTTTCTATTTTGTTAACATTCATTTTAGCAAATTATGACTAATAAAATCTGAATTTCATCTAAATGTTTATTGCTACTAAATTGAACTATTTCATTGTAGAATACACATTGTATGTTTTTTAAAATAAATAAACATTTTACAAATATTTTAGATATTTATAAAATTTAGACGTTTATATTACATTTGTTTTTTTTATATATAATTTTTTTAATTATATTTAATAATATTTAAGGTTGATTTTTCTATTTTAATGTATGTAGGGTGCATATAAATATAAGTAACCAGAAACTATATTTCATAGTTTGCCAATGTTTCTATAATTAAATACAACCATATAAATTTTTTTACATAGAATTTAAATTAAGTAATAATTTATACAGGTAATAAGCTCATACCCAACTCTCTAAGTTTGCACACAATTATACTATAAAGTATGTTGTAAAATTTTACTATGACATATATTTAACCGAATGACATTGCAGAGTGCACATTATTTTCCCACAAAATTATAATAAAGTTTTTATCTTTATGGCTTAGACAATTATACTATATGTTGTAAAGTGCATCATGACATATGCTAACCGAATGACATTGTACAGTGCACATTATTTTCACAAAATTATAATAATTTTTTTTTATCTCTTATAAGCAGGCAATTATACTATAAGTATGTTGTAAAAGTGCATCATGACTATATTGTAATGACATAAGTATGTTATTAAGTGCTTCCTAACATATGTTAGCCAAATGACATTGTAGAGTGCACATTATTTTCCACAAATTATAATAATAAAGTTTTTAAATTAGTTTAAATCATTGTGATAGCCTATATGATTTGAGTGTGGAGTCTTGTTAAAATTAATCCTCACACATTACCAATACACCATTGCTATTTAAAAAATAATCATTATTTATTTAAAAACTAAATGTAATAGCTGAATTTGGTATTAACTATTTAACTAGTAATACGATATTTTAGTTATTATTTCTTTTAAAAAAGAAAATTAAGACAATTATCATTTTTGGACAAGTTAAATATTTTTTTTATTTGGAAATAAAAATTGATTATGAAAGTGGTTCCATAAAAAGTAAAAAGGTTGATGGTAAAGTATTCCAAGAACTAAGGTTGGTTGGACGGTTTGAACGATTACTGCTCATACGAGGATAAACGGCATATCCCGAGTGAGGAATAGGGGTTTTGTTCAAAGATGGAGGAAAGAGAGTGGAAGAGTTTCTGAGCTGGTAGAGAAACGTTAGGAAATCACTCAACATTCACAAAATTTTAGTCTTGTGGACTTGGGGTCTGAGGCTCATAGCGAAAATATTGTCAGCCCATACCTTTCATGTGGATCACGAGGGAAGGAGAAGGACATAATTTCCTCTTACGAAGATTTGGGTGGACACTCTGACGAATAACACATTCAAATAAATGCAATTATTCAATACACTTAAACAAGAACCGATTTCTTTTTAAATTATATTTAGGGGAGGCTTGATATTTCAATTGGCAATGAGGAATGATAAATTGTTTTATAGGGTATTTATTGAATAAGATTGAGTGTTGTGTATCTTTATAATTAAGCCATGTTGTTATAGGTCGGTGAAATAACTATGAAAATGGTTTTCTAAGTTTGTGTGAGTTACTTTTATTTGTAAGAAGAAATGAAAATAGATTTATTACTAAAGGAAGAAGCAGCTAGCCATCCCTAGAATAAAGGAAATATCCTATTGTTACATGTGTATATGGATGTAAACTTAGGGTAAGCATGAAAAATAAATTACGGTGGTTTCTCTAATGTCTTGATATAGTGATATTAAACTATTACGAAAAGACATTGTAAATGGAAATGCATGAAAGAAAAAAGCTCTAAAGACTTGCATTATTATCATAACTAGCGACATAAATAATCAAGACATGAAAAAAAAAATAGCATAACCATAGAGCTTGAGGCAATGCGACCCTAATTCCTGTAAAAATTAGCAAAGACTAAAACATAGAAAGGGTTAACTATTGATTAGGTATTAGGCATGGCCTCAACCCGAATACATTGTTGCAAGAAGTCTATACATGGACACGAGTACCAAGGTGGTTTGGTCACACAGGTTATATGACAAAACTCCCAATGTGATAATACTTATCATGAGAGTATAAGATTAACAGTACAACATTAAAATAGAGGACATTTGAAACTAAATACTACAATATCAACTAGTTAAATCATATATAGAATAGTATTCACATGAAAAACAATAATGAGATATCATGAGCTGGCCCGTGCTGAATGCTTAATATATTGTTATTAATACGATGAATTTTATTTACAATAGATAACTAAGTAACTCTATAAAACACCGTAGAAAACTTGTGTTTTTAAACTATGAATAAATCTTAATATACAGGTCAGAGGTAAGATAAATCTTGTAAGGAAAAGCATCCATAAGCAAAACTTTTATGTCATTATAGAGTACACTATTCTTCTTAAAATACATGAGCAAAGAAGAATCCTGCGAGACAAATTCGAAGTGGCGGAAACTCTCATCATGGAACCATTTCAAATAAGAAATTACATATATACAATCAACACAATTAATCCATAGCTCTAAAAATCATACAAGGCTAAATCCTTGAAAATTCCATCTAAATTAAATATGTATGTGACGACAACATAGTAGAAAGCAGAGGCCTGGCTTGTACGAAGTATACATCTTCCTTTTATCTCCTAATGAGCCAAATCTGATGTGCTGAGGACAGAGCGCAGTCAGAAATCCGTGAATTCATGAGCAAGAGCGAAGTAATGAACCAACTTTGTGAATGTAATTACACCTTGTATCAGAAAAAATGACCTATAGGGTCAGAAGTCTTATAGCGATACTTTAAAGGTAGATGAAAACAAAAGACAAAAGGTGAGGGATTATATATACTTGAGGTTGAAACAAATCTTAGGCGAACCCGATGTTTACTCGGTGGGGAAGTAAGAGACATGAGGATGATAAAATAACATTCAAAACAAAGCAATGATGGAAGAAAACAACTAAAGGCATCACTGAGCTCCAAAAATCTTGAATGGACCGTAGCTCTCTGTGCAGGGCGGCACTCATAGCCTGCAGAGAACAACGCCCTCCCACAACTAGAGCCCGGCTGAGACGTGTTGAACGGATAGCTTTGCAGTGGAGGAGCAAGAGCTAGTGAGTATCCCTCAAGGGAGTTGCTAGGACAAAGTTTCCACATAGCAGAAAATCGGTTGGTGATTGGGGTTCGGAGTGTTATCTAGGCATCCTTCACAGCCGATATCACCGTATATCTCTATAAGCATCGGACGGTGGGAGGAAAGACAAATAATTAGATCCACATTAAATACTAAACCATAACAAATATCATGCGGTGGGTGTATTTACTCCCAGTGGTATTAAATTTACAGGACAATCAAGCATAGAATGGTACACAAACCAAATCTTGAGACCATTATACAACACAACCAACACATAAATATTTGTACATTCATTGGAATTTCAATGCGGCAGAGGATATTAAGTGTACCATGTATGTTGAACAAAAAATAAATAAAACCTTTATCCTTGCAAAATTAAAACATGCCTAATATATGCTTATTAACCTTGATACAACTGTCAGGTTTGATATGTCAAGAAGCTGGCAATATAAGGTTTGAAATTGAAGGGTGGATTCATGATGTTCCTATTGTGAAGTAAAGTATAAGTAAATTCTTTTTATGTGGATAGATTTAAGTGTTACAAGTGGTATAGAGTAGCGTTAGCACGCTGGGACCCTCTGGGTCATCTAGAGTTTAAGTTGTGTGTGAACTGAAAGCCTGAAGAAAAGGAGCATAACGGGGAGACGTAATGAGAGAAGGGGGTCAGCGCAAAAACCACCTAGAACATCGGCGAACCCCAACAACGACTTGAAATGAATCCTGAGATGTGGGTTCAGGTAGTGTGGATCAACACTAACAAACAAGTAAAGCTGGAGGAATAGCAACATAAACTAGCATTCACAATAAATACGGTACAAAATCTGAGAAGAAATGAATTAACGGGTTTGGAGTGATAACGTGCTTGATTCAAGAGCAGAAAGATACTCAAGAGCTTCCCGGACAACGAGAATCGGGGGAATGGGCAACCCTAGTGTTGATAGAGACATGTAGGACGGTAACGAGTGACAAACAAGGACCACACCAACGATAGAGTGGAAATAAGCCCTTCTGACAAAGCAATAAAACAAAAATTAAAATGAAGCACGGTGTGGCAATGTTTCGAATTAGGCAAGAGGTTAAGAAGCAAAAAGTGGAGCTTCAAAGGGAGTTTTGAAAAATAAAGCCACCTACATTTGACAGAGAAGCCGAGGAAGTGGCAGAGGCTTGATTGATAAATATGAATAAATATTTTCAAGTGTAAGACTACAATAGCAACCTAAAAGCCAAATTGACCATATATCAGTTAAGAGAAAAAACCACCCTGTGGTGGGAGGAAGTAAAGAATTTTCGTAGCATTGAAGACCAAGATGTTACCTGCGAATCGTTCCAGCAATAATTTAAAGATAAGTATTTAACAGAACATTTTTACGATGAGAAATCTAAATAATTTCATGACTTGAGTAGGGAAAAATGATCATGAACGAATATATATTACCAGTTCACCTCTGCGGGCAGATATGTTCCATGCCTCAAAGATGAAAAGGCTAAAAAGGTACAAATATTTCTGATCATTACGCAACCCCATATGAAGGAGCAGATCGAGTTAGTAAATCCTAGAACCATGGACGAAGCCATTTGTAGGCACGAATGTGCTCCCGGCATTCAAGGCAAAAAGGGAAGTGGGAAAAGTTGGCAACCAAGAAAAGGAGAAAGAAACTCAAATTTCAAGGGTGCCAAAAAGTAATAATTTTAAGAATTCAGCACGAAGTTTTGTAAGAAACGGTTGGCATCAATCATCAAAGAACCCAATGGCTAGTTGAAGAGAGGCCTGCGAGGCTTAGAAACCAAAACAAGGACAAGTGTCCAAGCCTCTGATTTGGGGTGTGGTGAGGCACATTATTATAAAAAATTTCTGACAGAGTGAGAAGTGAAGCAGGTTGCGTGGCAGAGGCTTCTATAGTAGGTGATGTAGCTCGAAACACCTCATATGAGCATGCAGTTGGAGGATCAACGGGTAGATTATCAACCAACAATGATAGAGTTAGACGTAAGTTACTATCTCAATTTTTTCTATTTTGGTTGACCCGGTGCAAGTCTAAGTTATGTTAATCCCAAAATAGTGGAAGTATGTAATTTAAAAAGTCATAAATTCAAAAATCCTTGGCTGGTATAGCTAGCCACGGGAGCAAAAAGATAGAAAATCTTTCGGATTAATCACATCATTAGGATTTGGTTGGCGTTTTGAACCATCTAATGTGGTTCATCACCGGGATAAGGCGAAGAAGGAAAATGATCTCAATGAATAAAAATAGTAAGGATGCATCATTTCCCGGAGGGTTGAGGTTGTTAAAAACTAGCCGTTATTTAGTTAATTAGTTCGAAAATTAATTATTTAATTAGTTATAAAATTAAATATTTTTAATTAATTTAATTAATTAGTTAAAAATTAAAAGTTTTAATTATTTAAAGATATAATAATTTAGGAAAAAGGGTTAAATTATAAAAAACCCATAAGGGGAAGAGGTAGCTTATAGTACGGGGGAAAACGCCAAAAAGATTAAATTATGAATGATCTAATAATTAGATCTAACATTGGAAATTGTAGACCAGCGATTAAATGTGGACACGAACATATTTCCATTGGGGTTCTATGATGTTTTGTTGGGTATAAAGTTAGGTAGAAAAACATTGGACCTTGGTGGATACTTAGAAAATATTATACATTTACGAGAATTAAAGATGGAACACATAGGGATTAAAGGAATCAAAAGCTTGTTGCAGCTACATCCTATTACAACATCCCAAATGAACAAGTGTATAGAAGCGGATGCCTATTTATGTTATCAATTGGGATATGCCAATTCCAAGGAAAAGTCTCTATTATGGAGAACATACTAATTAATTACGAATTTCATGGATGTCTTCACGGAAAAATATACCCAGTTACACTTGAAGAGAGATATTGATTTTACCATTGAATTAATGCCAGAGCATCACCCATGTCAAAGGGCTCCCTTCTGAATGAGTGTTCCACGAGTCTTGAATTAAAAATGAAGTTACAAGAAGCTGCCCGAGAGAAAGATACATTCGTCCAAGTGTATTACAGCAGGGAGCACCAATGTTTTTCATAAAGAGAAGAATGAGAACCATGCTTATGTGCATGGACTATAGATAAGTCAACAAGTTAACAGTCAAAAATAAATCTAACATTTACCAAGGATTGATGATCTGTTCGATCGGTGAAAAGGGGGGCCACAATATTCTCAAAAATAGATTTAAGGTCTAGATATCATCGGATCCTAATCAATGATGAAGATATTTATATACTACTTCCAGGTACAAGTACGAGCATTATGAATTGTGGGGTTACCCTTTGGGTTAAAAAATGCACTAGCGACACTTATGAGGTTAATGCATGGTATATTTCACCTTTCTGAATAATTTTTACTCATATTTATTGATGATATTTAATATATTATAAGAGCAGAATAACATAGAGAACATCTAAGGATTATCTTTGAAATGTTACAGCTTACACGGCTATATGCTAAGTTCGACAAATGTGATTTCTTCAAAACGAGAAATCGATTACTTGGGCACATGTCATTTTTTAGCGAGCCAGGATTGCTATTGATCCGGAGAAAATCAAGACCATCATGGAATGGAGTTCCCCAAAATGTGGCGGTCTCCCGATTCTTTATTGGATTAGTGGCAGTTTACTATCGAAGAAGATTCATTGAGAAATTCTCTAGAATTACTTTTCCAATCACCTTTTGTAGAGAAAAGGAAAAGTCTTTTAAGTGCACTATTAAGTTTCATAATAGTTTCGAGAGGTTAGGCAAGCTATTGACCCACTGAGTGTTGAGGTAGTTGACTAGCAAAAAGGAATTTGAAGTGTACGGACGCTTGTAAGAGAGTTGGGGGCGGTTTTATCTCGGGAAGGAAAAGTAGTGGCTTATGAGTTAAGAAAGTAGAAGGAGCATGAACAGGATATTCATCCTATGATCTAGGAAATTATGACATTAGTACATGCACTCCGGATATGGAGACACTACACAAGGAAGAATTTTAATACTAAAGTAGTCACTTAGTAGTCTAATGAGCTACTTCAAACAAGTTTATTTAAACTCCCAACGATGAAGATGGAATTCTTTCTTAAGTGAATTTTATATATGGATATTCGGCCGTGAAAGGTAAAGGAAAATCAAGTGGCAAATTCCTTCGTGGGAGATTGCATTATATTTATGAGTTTTACTATAATAGAAGCTTGAATGCAAATTCTTGGATAAAGTGATGAAAGAAGAAGCACGGAGGGATCTGAATACCAATTCCTATGGTAGCAAATGGAAGAGGCGAAAGCAAAGGGAAACCTTCTGATTATGGAGTTAATAAAGAAAAAATTCTAACCTTTAGAGCAAAGCTATATGTACCAAACCGTATTGGACCTAAAGGAATAAATATTGAATGAATATCCTTGAAGTAATTATACGGGGACACCCAGGGGTACGAGAAAATGTTAACCCCTAATATAAAAATATATTTTTGAAGCTTTAGGTATCTGCATTAGAAACATTGTTGAATATTTAAACAAATCTTTGGAGTACTCATGCGGGTCAAGGTAGAAACATCGACATCCTACAAGATTGTTGCAACCCATACTGACCCTTTGAATGGAAGTGGGAGGTTATATCCGTATACTTCAATACAGCGGAGTTTGATAAAAAGCCACAATGACTCCATCATGGTGGTGATCAATAGGTTGATTAAGTACTGCTGCTTTATACTGTACAATCTACTTACAAGTTGTACAAATAACATATATTTTTATGAGAGAAATATTCAGGACTACGACATTACAAATACCTTATTTTGGACATAGATGTGAAGTTTACTTTATAGCCGTTATGGAAAACTTTATTTATAGATGCAGGAGACAGAAATAAACTTTAACCTTTTATTTACCATCCCAGGCGGATGGTCAGACGGAAGCAGGTGAACCAGAATTTTTGAAGCATGTTGTGCATGTACATGATGCAACATCCAGCAAGTGGGAATATTGCTTTGCCTAGTTGAATTTTCTTACAACAACAGTTGTAGAATTTCTAAGATGAGTCCTTTCGAAGATCTATATGAGGCGACAATGCACAGCACTCCCATTAATTGGAGCAGCCAGAAATAGGGTGTCTAGAGGCCCAGACTTCATCTGTCTTTCTAGATTTATCATGGCTTTTATCTTATGTTTTTATACTTAAGTCTTGTGAACCTCAAGACATATGGATTTGTTTAGTAAGCCTTGTTCCCAATCTTTTCTTGATTGATTGTTCATAAGCATTCCTTGAAGTGGAATTAAACCAGTTTCATGTTTTTATAAGTCTTTTTGATCTAGCATGCATATTGTCTGCTTTTGTCAATCTTGATTCACCGACATTCTCGATTCATGTGAGTCATGTTAATTGAAGCGTTTCTTTAAATAGGATTCGTAAAATGTAGAATAGGATTATAAGCCTTTATAAAAGCCTTCTTTCATTAGACATTATGGAGTGGAATTCCCAATATGTTTTTCCTCCCAATAGTGGATTTCTTTCCTATATACCCCACTTTATCTTTCTCCCATTCTTCTAATCATTGAACTACAAATTGTGCTACCATATCTTTTCACAAGTGCCCTCATATGTGTCGAGTATTATATGTTCAACGTCTAGTTTCATAATTCTTGAGATCTAGCCACTTTCTAAAACCCAATCAAATTATAAGAGAGAATGACCCCCTCGAAGTTAAGATTTGTCTAGTCGAGGGCTTGATGATCCAGTCATGATTCCAAACAACATTCTTGAGAAGTCATCTCTAAATGACACATAGTGGAATTACCAAGTGGAGCAGGCACGGGTCCGAACACATCCTTTGTGCACAAGCTCCCTAATATCTTGTTCGCCTTCTTAGCACCAGAAACTCACCCAATTTCGTTTCCCATATACGATGTTCACAAAAATAGAAATCAGGAGATAAATTAGATACCTTCTACCATGCCATTACCATGTAGTATTCAAAGGCCCTTCTCTCAATATATACAAAGCCTTTGATGCCCATAGCATGGTCTTTACATAGGAACCACTAGCCTTTATGCTCCCACTTTCAGAACCACGGAACTATTCACCCATGATAATAGTATTTGAAGCTTGTCTGGAGTTCCAATAATAACTCCCCACTTCAATACTAATGCTCCTCGACCATCTTTACGGGTATCTTTCTCGAACACTGACACACATACCATCCATCTTCTTACAAAAATCAAATTTCTAACCAATGCGGGAATATGGAGAACATTTGGAAGTGTTCTAATCCTTCCACCTTGCAAGTTCAACTTGACTTTTACGTCCAACAATTTTGGCCTTCCTATCATCCCCCTAATAATACATCACCACCATCATACTTCTCATACTCGCAAAACCACTCCCTATAAGGGTAGAGTGAAAGGATACACATGAGTCAATCAAGCATGCCTCACAGTCTACATATGTGTGTTTGAAGAAGATGCCAAATACATCTACCTTCCTCGAGTGGTTTTCACCCTCTGCGAAGGAGCATCATCGGATTTATTTTCTTTCTCGGGAGCTTTAGATACAGGTCCTTTTGAAGTGCACCCCTATGACCACCTTGTTGTGCCGGCGCAAACATAGGGAGACTAGGCGCCTAGAGCTAGTCATGGAAAGAATATAACACCCAACACGATGAAGGGGAGGATGAATAATTTCCAGCAAATGATAATTTGACGATAAATTGAGAATCATATTTTCCACATAGTCATAATCCTATGGTTAGCAGAAGCACCATTTATGAAGGAGGATGAAGAGTTTCTTGCAAATGATAATTTTATAGGCACAAATGTGAATAATGAATTTTCTCCAAGTGAATGTTTCAAATGCACTCATGGTGATGAATAGTGTGAATCCTCCAAGGGAATATTTCAAAAGAATGGGTGAAGATGGTGAGGGAATTTCATACGATACAAGACACAAAAGCACAGAGATG
This sequence comes from Pinus albicaulis, assembly GCA_034641835.2. Taxonomy (NCBI): domain Eukaryota; kingdom Viridiplantae; phylum Streptophyta; class Pinopsida; order Pinales; family Pinaceae; genus Pinus; species Pinus albicaulis. The sequence goes on along the minus strand of CM076583.1, from coordinate 717,284,118 downwards.
ATGGTAGTGAAGAATTTCTTCAAGTGAGGATGGAAATGAATATTTTCCAAGCAATGATGGTGTTGAATTTCTAACATGTTCGGAATGATCATAGTGAAGATAATATTCCTCTAATGATGATGAAAATGTTTCTCTGAGGATAATGAAATAGTGGAGACATTACTGACAAATATTGTATTTAGGAGTAGGAATAAAAAATTTTCATATCAATCTAAATATTCTAATTATGCAAGGCTTAGGACAAAATATCTCTAGCGGGAGAGTTCTATCGGTGATCGTTTTCCAGTGAATTTTTTAGAAAGGATTGCTTAAACATATGGATTTCAAGTTTGCTTTGGAGAAAAGGCAAAGAAATTTTCAATGAATAAAGCATGCAAAATTGTGTTTAGTGGGTTTCATGCAATCTACACTAATACATTATTATGATTATCATATTGGGAATGTATTACTTTGTAGAAATAGCTTTCAAAAATGTTGAATTCAATTGGTAATTTTTGCTTGTATCGAGAATCCAAGAAGAGCGAAAAGATCCCATTTGTCGGGAAGTCGTTATAGACGAGGTTGGACCATTGAAATCTGTTAATGTCATGGACGAAAGACTTATTTTCAAAGCATGGAGAGTATATCTTAAAATAAAGAAAATACATATTCCAGATAATTTCTCAAGGCAGAAATAAACAATATACAAAGAATATACGAGAAGGTGTTGAAGGAGATGGTAATTTTTATTACATATCATATTTTACAAGGATATGGAAGAACGAATTCCATGATGTTTGCATTCGCAAGAAGACAAGGATGGGGGTTTGTAGTATATGTGCTTCTATTAAATAAAAGGGATGGACATCGAGGGCGAAAGAGGTATACATTCTACTTAACATTATTTTAAAAATTGGATAGTTATCAACTATGAAAATATATTTATTAATAGGTTCATTTTTCTTTTATGTGAAAATTTCATTGTTATGGCACTTGAGCATCACAATCAGCAAACAAGTAGAAGAGGAAAAAATTGTATAAGCATCGAAATAAGTGTTATGATAATCCAAACAAATATTTAAGGTTTGATAATTGTTGGTATGGAGAAAAACATACACCACATTTTTTTTACGCACCAAAAATTTACGGGATGAAGAATTTATTGATTTTTCACTTGATTGGTTGTATGGTTTTAATGGGAAGATGTTGCCAAAGGTTTGCTTCACAACTCCAAATGTTCATAATAGTGCCGTCAACATAATTATAATCCATGATGTTGTTTCTCATTGGTCTGGTATCCTTCACGAAGTTTTGTATATACGATTAGACAACAAAAGTCGTGAAGCAAATATCAAGTTCTTTTTGGATATCTAAACATTCTTGTTGAATTGGGAATTTTAAAAATTTAAGGTTGATTTCCTTCTTGTTGGGCATATAAAGCCAAATTGATCATATGTTCGATTATTTTCGGTAACATTGAGGAGGAAAAATGTTGGGATTCTTCCATCATTAATTGAATGTATTAAGAAATTGTACATTGCGAGTATGTTTTTCTTGTGTTGGAAGAAACTATTGGCATGTGAAGTTTATTTTTGGATCACATGGTGAAGGGAGAAATACATTGAACAACTTAATGACATTAGCTTCCGGCATCAATTCCGTATCAAAAAAAATCATGGAAAACATTTATATTAGGAAATAAGTATTCAATTGTTGCAAAGTGGGGTCGTCTTAATTTAGCATTTTTGAAGTTCATTCAAAGCATCCAATATTTTCATCAAAGATATTGTTATTACAATCAGTTGTTAACTCCATAATGCGAAGGCATAAGAGAGATATCAATTATTTTGAATGCTTGGAAAAATTAAAATATGTATTAGAAATACATGGTATTTTGATGTTGTTGATTCGGTTGGTGGGAGTCTTTTCTTCAATAATCAAAGATATCATTTCAAGATCAATAAATGAATATACACTTTTGAAGACTCTATTTATTTGGCAACAAATGTGTCGAATGAACATGAGAAAAGACATTATTGAACAACAACAATCTCCAACATATTATTAATTCTCCCATAAACGTGAGAAGAGAAATCTATATTGATTCTATAAGAGCACAAGCACAACATATGAAGCCTTGGAAGACTTTTAGGGGGTTTTGTCTTGCAGGGATGTCAAGGAGAGTTGCATGATAGCAGTGTTAGCAAATGGAGATCCACTTGGCTATCCATTTGGAGTTTCAAAGTTATAAATGTCATTAAATAAAATGAAGATATTACGAGTTTTTGAAGTGCATTGGTATGCCACAAATACCCACTCATTCCAATGGTGTGCAATAGAGATGGTAGTTGGTAAAAAAATTGGCGAGGAAAGAAGAAAAGAAAAGATACAAATATGAATGAAGTAGCCTATGGACTTCTTAAAATTGGCGGATGTTGACATATGTTTATGACTTCAATTTAATAAGAAGAACTCTTCACTTCGGGACCATAGAGATTTTGAAGAAGTTGCTACAGAAGAAGCAGTGTTGAGATGGGAGTGCAATTATCCTAATTACCATTAGATATGGAAGACTTTTCAAACAAAATGTGAGTTATGCATGTTGACTCAGGGATGGGGCACTAGTTGATGAAAGAGAATAATATGGGTCATTTTCATATGCATCCATTCATTCATATGAAGATGTTGTAAATCCTGATGGTGTGCTAGAACATATGAGTGATCTTGAATAATTTTCAAAGACATTTCATGTAAATGATATTTGCATGATAACTTGAAATAGATATTTTAACTTCCATATGATCTTACATGAATTTATGAGTCATTTCTATGTTTTTTGAGTTATATGTTTTAATTATGAAACATTCATCTCTATAATATACTGCGATGCAACAATGAATTACAAAAATAATCTATGTTATATTCAATCTGCAAAGTTGATATTTTGATTAAAAGTAAAAAAAATATTAGAAAATTAATTTTGAGTTTTTAAATTATATATTGATATTACCTGATATTATTTATTGTTATCATTTGGTATAAGATAACTTTTAAAAATATTGAATTTCTGATGCCTGTAGTTAAAGGGGACACCTATTTTGATTATTGTTTTCATTTCTAACTGCAATAAGATAAGTTGTCTTAGGCTAAGATTTAGAAGAAAAAGAGCTATACTTTAGCCTTTAAAATACAGATACTCTTGAATAATGAATCTCTCATTTACTTGTTCATTTTTAAAAATTGTTTGTCATATAATTTGTCCATAATTTCAAAGTTGAAATATATTAAAAACTTGAGGTTTTTTAATTCCATGGTTGATAATTTTCAAAATATTAAAGTTTTCCTAAGTTATGATATTTTATCTTTAATGTTATGGTAGAAAACAATTACAATTTAAGGGTTTATCTTTTAATGCTATGGTTGAGAACAATTACAATTTTAGGGTTTTTTGGAGTCAAGATATTTATCTTTAATAAGATGGATAGAAATTGTTGGAATTATAAGGATTTGAGACATTATATTCTATCTTTAACATCATGTCTGGGGTATTTGGAATCTTACGAGTTTTCAAAGTCCACGATATTTATTTTTAATTCCATTGCTAGAAAGTGTCAAAATTGTAATGATTTTTCTTTTTAGATTATTCCAACATCAACACTTTTTGTTTTGGTGTTTTTTTCATCCTTTTTGCAAAAAAAAAATTGGTTTTGAAAAATGTTGTTGAAAATTTATCCTAATAAAAAACATTGTTCTAAAATACACATTTTACGTTTTTAGGGGCGTATTTTGATGTTTTATTAGGTTTTTATGTTAGAGTTGTGGTTTTTGAGGTAATAGTTCGTTTGATGCGATAACTTTTTGTTTAAATTCCTTATATAAAAGGTCACATTGCCATATGCCCTAGCATGGTCAAGCCATGAAACCAATGATGGGTGTTCCTCCCCCTCCAAGTGCAAGGTAGCCATTTTTTATGGATTCCACCTCATCATTCGATTAATCGAAATAGGTATCTAAATTCTCACCCAAACTCAGTTGCATGGGCAGATCTCTTCCCATGCATTAGAGGAGAAAATACATCCTCCCAATGGTACGTGCAACCCCAGACTTTGCATGCTAGATCCCGTTGCTACTTCCTCTCTCATTATGCTTGATCTTATTGGAAATGTTGTCATTGATGGCAAAGGAAGAACACGAGATGTATTAAGCCAAGGAGATAACGAGAAGAACACGAAGCGACAGAGACAAGGAAACGACATAGTGACGAAGATGTAGAGAGGGTCAGCGAGCGGGCGAGGGGTCATTTAAAGAACGAGAGGCGGCAAAGAAGGAGAATTAAGGAAGTATCGAGTCTAGGAGCGAGAGGATGAAACAAAGAGAGCATAAGACAAGTAGAGCATAGAAGAAACAAAGGCAACAGGAGTCAGATGAGGTGCTGCAAAGTAGTGAGGACAGTAGAAGAGGGCCATTTAATAGCTGAGGAATGAGACAGAGTGATGAGGAACAATTATTCAAGTGGGAAGATTGTGTAGACAATCTAGTAGAAGCTAATTTGTGTTTTTTCACAATTATTCAATTGAAGGCATAGAAGATCGGAGCCTCATAGGATTTGCTACAAGTATAACAAGTGGAGTGGATTCTATAGATGCAACAGAGGAAGGAGCACAAAGAAACTAAGACAACAGATATAGCAGAAAGGAAGAGACAAAGAAGTAACAGAGGCAACAAAGGAGGCAGCACTCAGGAAAAGAAGGCAGCGCTGAATCACAGACAGGCAAAGGAGGCAGCGCTGAAACAAAGACAGAAAAAGGAAGCAGTGAATACAATGGAGGCAGCAAATGAAGGCAGAAGAAGCGAATATAACAGAGGCAGAGTCGTTATCACTGCAGCAAAGGTAGAGGCAGAGGCAAAGCGACAGGAGCAGCAGAGACAGAGGCAGAGGTAGAGCTGTTATAAATCCGAGAATCGCCCAACCCGGAGGACAGATATAAAATTCCGAGAATCGCCCAAGCCGGCAGATACAGTCGTATGTATAATTCCGAGAATCATTACCCGATGGGCGTTACATATAACATATAAACCATATTCCGGGAATCGCTTAACCCTTTGGCAAAGTATACATATATGTCTGTTATATTATGGAGCGCACAAAACGAAGTTTTAGATGGTGGGACCTCTCCCCAATCGCAATCGGAGATCGCAAGGGCAGTGGAACATCGCAACAGAAATTTGCGATTGCGATCGAATGCCAGACCCGATCGAGTTATATACCACAGTTAATTGCTAATCGCATCCGAGTTCCCAATCACATGTCTTTTGTAAAACGTTGCGATTGAAATGGCGGACCCGATCCTGTTATAAGCAGGAGTTAATAGATGCAAATCGCATCCGTGTTCTGATCGCAATCGGAACTTTTCTATTATGCGCCCCGATTGCATTTGTTTGAAGTTCCGGACCCGATGGGTGTATAAACGGTGGTTAATACATATTTGAGTTACTGTCAAATCGCATCGGCACTGGTCAATCGGAACATATGTTAAAGACTTGCGATTGCGATTGAAGCCCGGACCCGATGGGCTTATAAATTATGACTAACAAATGTTTCAGTTCCATGGTCAATCGCATCGGAGGTAAAGTGGAGCATCGGAACATCACAACAGAAAGTTGTGATTGCGATTGAGAATCGAACCCGATGGACTGATAAATTGTGACTTGATAGGTTTGAGTTCCGGAACATGTTAACAAAGATTTGCGATTGCTATTGAAAGGCCGGACCCAATGGGTTTATAAGCCAAGACTGATATATGTTTGAAGTTTCGCCATAACAGTGAATAATCGCAATCGGAAGAGGCTGAGGAGTGATACATCGCATCAGAAAAGATCGGCGAGTGAGCCCGAAAGGAGTTCTTATTTTTTTAAAGAGTTTTTATTATATAATGCCGAGAATTGATTTAAGTCTTTTTAAAAGGAAGTTTGTATGTATGCCAAGTGTTGAAATTACTTATATATATATATATATATATATATATATGAAAAGGCGCTGTTATATATATATATAACGCTGTTGCGATAAGCCATGTGGTCTGTAGACCCACAGGCCTCAGCTTAACGGGAGGGCGATTCTTAATATACAATGACTGTGATATATGTCTGTTCCGCTTGCGGAAAGTTCCACATCAACAAGACACTTGCTGCAAGTCAGCAGTCACGTATCTTTCTAAGAGGCACTGATATAAAAGCACTGTTACACGTATGCAACAATTACACCACAGCAGAGGACAGAAAAGCATACAGAGCAGAAAAGAGTCAAAACACAGTCACAGAAAATACAAATGCGCAGCAAGCCAAGAGACAAAACGAGTGAGCTGGAGTTCTCATTTAAATCTAAATGTAAATGTTTTATTTAAATTTATATTGTTGTGATGCATTGGCAAGTCTCCGGAAGAGAGCAAATATCCCACTGTAATATTAAAATAAGCACCTACAGTTACATTTTTCTGAGTGAGCTGAAAAGAGATGAGAAGGCAGAAGGCAAAGAGACATGGCTGTCCATTTTGAATTCCCAATGGAATACAAACAGCCATGAAGCTATTTTTGTATAAAACAGGGTAATATCCAAGGGGAGAGGGTTGACGAAAAAGGAGTGAGAGAAGAAGAGAGTATGCAGCAGAATTAAAGAGAGTTGAAGAGAATAAGCAAGCTGCAAGAAGAATGTGAATAAGGAGGAGCCGAGCAAAGAAGAAGAAGGGGCTGAGCAGAGATGATGCAGGTCCGATTTAAGAGTTGATGAACAGCAGAGAAGAAGGTACAGAACAGAGCTGATATCCAAGGTAAATCAGCAAGAGTTTTTTTTTTGAAATAGTAAGGAAGTTGGAGCTTCCCTATCAAGTTGTAGCTTGATAGATGTCAGTTGTAGCTGACTGAGGTAGGAGCCTCCTGTAGGTTGGTGCCTGCAAAAAATAGATGGGAGTTGGTGCTTCCACATCAAGTTGTAGCTTGATAAAATTTCAGTTGTAGCTGACTGAGGTTGGAGCCTCCTGTAGGTTGGTGCCTGCAGAAAATTGATGGGAGTTGGAGCTTCCTTGCAAGTTGTAGCTTGCAGAATTGAGGATAGAGCCTCCTGTAGGTTGGTGCCTGTAGAAAATAGTGGTGAGAGGGAGTTGGAGCTTGCCTTTGCATCACAACAATAATAAGATGTGGCTTTCTCCCTTTATGGGTTTCCACTTATATCTGGTGTCTCTGTACATGATGTTTATGTGTTGATGTGGTTTATCTCATCTGCTTAATACTTGCTGCTCTCATATTCAATCTGCTATTACGTTAACAAATCTGTTTGATAGTAATACTTGTTGCTCACAGATTAAGATTGCTCACATATTAAGTTGACCATGAAATGAAGGTGTAAATAAGATTTAAAAGAAAAGTATTAAAAGTCCATGTATGTGTTAAACTGATTCACCCCCCCCCCTTCTCAGTTTAACTAAGGGTTCAACAATTGGTATCGGATCCAGGTTCCTTTGGTGTAAGCTTAATAACTTGAAGGAGATCTGGTTGAGTCATGGACTATCAAAATGTATCTGTGTTAAATACAACAAACTTTCTTGAATGGAGAGATAAGGTTAAAACAGGATTATTGGCTTATGAACCTGAAGTATGGAAGCTTGTATGTGATGGTTACTGCACAGACTCCCCCACGGTGAAAGAACAACAGAGGAATGCCAAGGCAAAATGTGTAATATATAACAGTCTTCATAACAAGGACCTTGAGTTGATAATGAATTTAACCTCTGCAAAAGAAATCTGGGATAGATTGCACTTCATGCATGGAGTAAACACTAAGGACGGCACTGACAAGAAGGATAAGAGAATTAAGAAGAAGAAAAATTCATGTCAACAAGAAAATATTCAATCAAATGAAGTACCTGCTAGTGTGAATGGAGATAAGAACCATGAAGAAATTACAGCTGAAGAAAAAGCCAAGCTTGACACTGCTTTGACTGAAATAGAAAAATTGAAAAATGAAAAAAAAGACCTTAAGACAGTGGTGCAAATATGTGATGAGAGAGAATATGAAGATAAGAAAGAAATTGTTGGCCTGAAGACACACCTTGAAGAAGCAAGGAAAATAGAAGACATGCTGCTGCAACAAATGAGAGAGAAAAATCTAGAATGTGAAAAATTGGAAGAAGAAGTAGTGAACCTAAGAAAGAAATTAGAAAAGGCCTAAAGAGATTTATTAATGAATACTCCTCAAATGAAAAGCTCCGGACAGTTGGACCAGATTCTAAAGGCTCAAAGGTCACCTCTCATAAAGGCTGGGATAGGATATGAAGGTGAAACCAGTAAGTCCAAGGTTGAAGATAACAAGAAAATCATTTTTGTAAAAACTGTAAAGAACTGTGAAACAACTCAGCAAATTCCTACAGAAGCAGAAACCAGCAGGAACATGAGTTGTAAAGAAACAAACATAATCAAGCAGCAACATGAAAGAGCAGAGAATGAGAGGATGAAACAATCAACTACTAAAGGCTCATATGCTCCTAGGGATGAATTGAACATATTCGGAAGATGTCAAAGGAGGTTCCTCCCTCCTATGAAAATTAGCACATGTTTATCTTGTCATAAACCAGGACATAATGCAGCATATTGTAAGACAAAGCCAATCCAGTCCAACCAGCAAAGGATGCAGCAAAAGAGAAGAACCCCTCAAGAAAGCAAAGGGAAAAGACAATCTTCCACCAGGTACACAAATCATTTCTATGGCTACTGTTATGCATGCAATGAATTTGGACATAAATATGTTGATTGTAAATTATGTTCAAAAAGGGGAATGAAATATCATACATCAGCTCAAATGCACCTTGGTCAAATAAGATGTTATGTATGCCTCAAGCGTGGTCACAAAGCTAAAGACTGTAATCTGCCATATACATTAAAGAACTCTAGACAGATGATGGGATCAAAGCAAATCAAACAAAACTATGAATTTAAAAGAAGTGAAAACATTATGAAGAACCTCAATAAAGTTTGGAAGGAAAAGAGAAAGTGGGAGCCTACTATCTCCATAACATAATGAATCTAGCATAGTCTCAGGGGGAGCTGCTCTACGAAACAGAGCAAATATCTAACCAGTTATAGATATGAAGCAGCATCCCAGGGGGAGAGCAGTTCATATATAGACCCCATGAAAGTAGTCTAAGAAGAGCTCCTTGGAATGATAACAGCTACGAGATCAGTAAGGGAAAGAAAGTTCCTCTAACAGAGATCTATGGAGGAAGAAGACCATATAAAACTCACAATAGCTAGAAAAATTGTTAGAAGGAGAACAAAGGAAGCAAAGGCATTTGACTAGTTAAATCCTGTGTGAACACATGAGTTCTTGATGAATGATCCTATGTAATTGAGCCGAGTCCAATAAGCAGGGTATGGAAATTAGAGTGATTGTGTGGCAATTCTATGTTGAAGAACCTTGTAGCATCGGTTTGTGCGAATTTCCTGTTCCACTCAGAAGACTAATGAACCATACTCTCTGTGAATGAGTGTCTGTGTGTGCACTCTGCAGAAGAAATAGAAGAATTGAAGCAGAATAGGTTTATTCATGAATTAGGGGTGTAATGCAGTTTATAGATGAATTATTGAGCAATTATTCATTAATTGAGTGGCATAGGCTTTGATTGAAGACTAAAACCCTGTGAAGTCAAACCCAGTAAATCAAGCTAAGAATCTGCCTGTATATTCAGAAAGAAGAATGTTTGATAATGTGGAACTCTGCAAAGGTTATGTAAGGTGAAAAGGTTGTGAATGGTGGAGCGGAACCATAGTCAAATGCGCAATGTCAATAGTGGAGCGAAACCATTCGTGAGCGGGTTCGAATCATTATAATATACTGAAAAACGACTATTTAATAAAGAAGACCGAAACCTTGGTGAAACACTGTAGCAAAACCACTTATGGTTTCCAGATTATTTCACACCACTTTTGGTACGGAGGCGGTATTATCTAGAGGGCTAGCGAATCCATAAGATTGTTGACACGTGGCATAGGTGGTATTGGAAGCCACCGTTTAACCTGCAATTTCGCAAGTTAACGTCAGTACCGGGACACCGAGCGGAATTTCTCAGGACCGTTGATTTGAAAAGGGGACATCCGGCGGTGACTATTCGATGAAGATACGTGAAGTTTAATAAAAGTGTGCGGAAGATAGAGGAGGTACGGTGCATAGGTGGGCCAGTCCGAAAGTCTTATTATAAATTTTGTTTTTCAAAGCATGGAGTATTAATACAAGGTCGGGCGGCGAACTATAAAGCGAGCGGTATATTCAAATCTTCAAAGGTTTGTTATGAGGTCTGGTTGCGATTATTAAAAAGGCATCAAGAAGCCATGATAACAGTTGAATTGGCATATAAAGTAGTGTATAAAGCAGTAGTGATTCTGGAACTGTCATAGAAAATAAAATGCAATGACATTCTTTCAAATCAGGATGACAGAATAAGTAGCAGGTTAATGATGCCAAGATCAGATTCAGTATATTGATGATTGTTGGTGTGAACAGTGGAAAGATCAATAGTGGAAACTATGGGTTCATGTGCAAGCTAAAATGAAATCTCTGCATGGTTTATCAAGGTAATATCAATTGGTACTAGGTACAGGTAGCATATCTATCAATAGAATATCATTCCAGGGGGAGATCAGCCAGCTAGGTAAGGATAAAATAGGTCCTCAGGATCAAAAGTATTATGGCAAACGTACATCAAGGTAGTATTCCCAGCGTTATCTGGATTCTGCATTCAGTTTGAGAAGGTCAGTAGCAGAGCTAAAGGATCAATATTATGTTTACACTTGAATCAAAGTATCTGAAGAATAAAGGACTAGCAGTGATTACCATCTGAAGCCCAAAAGTTTTAAAATCATCTAAATCCTACTTCAACACAAAGGATTTACTGGTAATCCACCTTTAAAGAGAGATTGATCATTGACATACATACCCCCTTATGTCATAAAGAAAAGTGCATGGTTGATAAGTGATATCGACCAATACATTGAATGCATCCTACCTCAAGGTTTTGTTTTGAAAGTTCATTATGCAAGCAGTAAAGACATTTGATCTCTTAGATCAAATTCTGGTTAATTCATTGATCACATCTGTAACAAGAACCTTCAGCTATTAAGGATAATGTCAACATCCTAGCTCATATCATCACCAACAGGCAGGAAAGGTGTACCGCAGGAATAAAGGATATATTGGCTTCATCATAATTGAACAAATGCTAGACTACAGATGAGTATTATAGAAGAAGACATATTCCATCTACAATATTCCTCAACAGAAATGTATTGGCACACTACATCAGAAAGAGACTGTATGTTTATTCAAGTTCAATATTCTCAAAAGTGTTCTCTCAAAAAATATTGTACACCAGTATAGAGCAGCATGGTACAAAGTCAGAAGAAGAATGCCTAAACACATCTCAGAGAGAAAATGAAAAGATAGAATCTACACTAAGAAATGTGCAACCCTTTTCCATTGATGTCAAAGGGGGAGGAAAAGCAGGTAATAGAAGAAAGGGTCTTCTAAAAGAAGCTAGACAGAGGAAGACTTGGAGGAAGAATTGGATTATTGGTGGATGTGTTGCCATCAATGCCAAAGGGGGAGACTGTTGGAAATGTTGTCATTGATGGCAAAGGAGATGGCAAAGGAAGAACACCTGAGGCAGCAACAAGGCAAAGGAGATGGCAAAGGAGGAACACCTGAGGCAGCAACAAGGCAAAGGAGATGGAAAAGGAGGAACACCTGAGGCAACAACAAGACAGAGAGCAGCATAGCAGCAAGATGTAGAGAGGGTCAAGCAGCAGAGACAGGGTCATTTAAAGAAGCAGAGGCAGAAAAAGGAGAATTAAGGAGTAGCATCAGTCTAGGAGCAGATGAAACAAAGAGAGCATAAGACAAGTAGAGCATAGAAGAAACAAAGGCAGCAGGAGTCAGATGAGGTGCTGCAAAGTAGTGAGGACAGTAGAAGAGGGCCATTTAATAGCTAAGGAATGAGACAGAGTGATGAGGAACAATTATTCAAGTGGGAAGATTGTGTAGACAATCTAGTAGAAGCTAATTTGTGTTTTTTCACAATTATTCAATTGAAGGCATAGAAGATCGGAGCCTCATAGGATTTGCTACAAGTATAACAGGTGGAGTGGATTCTATAGATGCAATAGAGGAAGGAGCACAAAGAAACTAAGACAACAGATATAGCAGAAAGGAAGAGACAAAGAAGTAACAGAGGCAGCAAAGGAGGCAGCACTCAGGCAAAGAAGGCAGCGCTGAATCACAGACAGGCAAAGGAGGCAGCGCTGAAACAAAGACAGAAAAAAGAAGCAGTGATTACAATGGAGGCAGCAAATGAAGGCAGAGGAAGCGAATATAACAGAGGCAGAGTCGTTATCACTGCAGCAGAGGCAGAGGCAGAGGCAAAGCGACAGGAGCAGCAGAGACAGAGGCAGAGGTAGAGCTGTTATAATTCCGAGAATCGCCCAACCCGGAGGACAAATATAAAATTCCGAGAATCGCCCAAGCCGGCAAATAGAGTCGTATGTATAATTCCGAGAATCATTACCCGATGGGTGTTACATATAACATATAAACCATATTCCACGAATCATTTAACCCTTTGGCAAAGTATACATATGTGTCTGTTATATTATGGAGTGCACAAAACGAATTTTTAGATGGTGGGACCTCTCCCCAATCGCAATCGGAGATCGCAAGGGCAGCGGAACATTGCAACAGAAAGTTGCGATTGCGATCGAAGGCCGGACCCGATCGAGTTATATACCACAGTTAATTGCTAATCGCATCCGAGTTCCCAATCGCATGTCTTTTGTAAAACGCTGCGATTGAAATGGCGGACCCGATCCTGTTATAAGCAGGAGTTAATAGATGCAAATCGCATCCGTGTTCTGATCGCAATCGGAACTTTTCTATTATGCGCCCCGATTGCATTTGTTTGAAGTTCCGGACCCGATGGGTGTACCTCTCCCAATACTTATTAGAATCAAGGCAATGAGTCTGTCGCAGAAGTTGGCAGTGCGATCAAGCAGTTTTTCAAGTTATATACACAGGTTAACTGTCGCATCCGAGTTATCGCATGTCTTTGTAAAACGTTGAGTGAAATGGCCGGACCGATCCACATTATCAACAAGATTTAGCAGATGCAAATGCATCGTCATTTGATCCTTAATGGAACAACTTCTATTATCGCCCGGTGCATTTGTTTGAAGTTCGGACAGATGGGTGTATAAAGTCTAATACATATTTAAGTTACGGTCAAATGCAGCGCCGACCTTTGGTCAATGAACATATGTTAAAGACTGCGATTGCGATTGAAGCGGACGATGACTCTTTATATTGCTCGATGTTGATTCCATGGTGTCGCATGGAGGTAAAGTGGAGCATCGGAACATCACAACAGAAAGTTGCGATTGCGATTGAGAATCGGACCCGATGGACTGATAAATTGTGACTTGATAGGTTTGAGTTTCGGAACATGTTAACAAAGATTTGCGATTGTGATTGAAAGGCCGGACCAAATGGGTTTATAAGCCAAGACTGACATATGTTTGAAGTTTCTCCATAACAGTGAATAATCGCAATCGGAAGAGGCTGAGGAGTGATACATCGCATCAGAAAAGATCGGCGAGTGAGCCCGAAAGGAGTTCTTATTTGTTTAAAGAGTTTTTATTATATAATGCCGAGAATTGATTTAAGTCTTTTTAAAAGGAAGGTTGTATGTATGCCGAGTGTTGAAATTACTTATATATATATGAAAGGGCGCTGTTATATATATATATAACGCTGTTGCGACAAGCCGTGTGGTCTGTAGACCCACGGGCCTCAGCTTAACGGGAGGGCGATTCTTAATATACAATGACTGTGATATATGTCCGTTCCGCTTGCGGAAAGTTCCACATCAACAAGACACTTGCTGCAAGTCAGCAGTCACGTATCTTTCTAAGAGGCACTGATATAAAAGCATTGTTACACGTATGCAGCAATTACACCACAGCAGAGGACAGAAAAGCATACAGAGCAGAAAAGAGTCAAAACACAGTCACAGAAAATACAAATGCGCAGCAAGCCAAGAGACAAAACGAGTGAGCTGGAGTTCTCATTTAAATCTGAATGTAAATGTTTTATTTAAATTTATATTGTTGCGATGCATTGGCAAGTCTCCGAAAGAGAGCAAATATCCCACTGTAATATTAAAATAAGCACCTACAGTTACATTTTTCTGAGTGAGCTGAAAAGAGATGAGAAGGCAGAAGGCAAAGAGACATGGCTGTCCATTTCGAATTCCCAGTGGAATACAAACAGTCATGAAAATATTTTTGTATAAAACAGGGTAATATCCAAGGGGAGAGGGTTGACGAAAAAGGAGTGAGAGAAGAAGAGAGTATGCAGCAGAATTAAAGAGAGTTGAAGAAAATAAGCAAGCTGCAAGAAGAATGTGAATAAGGAGGAGCTGAGCAAAGAAGAAGAAGGGGCTGAGCAGAGATGATGCAGGTCTGATATAAGAGTTGATGAACAGCAGAGAAGAAGGTACAAAGCAGAGCTGATATCCAAGGTAAATCAGCAAGTGTTTTTCTTTTGAAAGAGTAAGGAAGTTGGAGCTTCCCTATCAAGTTGTAGCTTGATAGATGTCAGTTGTAGCTGACTGAGGTAGGAGCCTCCTGTAGGTTGGTGCCTGCAAAAAATAGATGGGAGTTGGTGCTTCCACATCAAGTTGTAGCTTGATAAAATTTCAGTTGTAGCTGACTGAGGTTGGAGCCTCCTGTAGGTTGGTGCCTGCAGAAAATTGATGGGAGTTGGTGCTTCCTTGCAAGTTGTAGCTTGCAGAATTGAGGATAGAGCCTCCTGTAGGTTGGTGCCTGCAGAAAACAGTGGTGAGAGGGAGTTGGAGCTTGCATTTGCATCACAACAATAATAAGATGTGGTTTTCTCCCTTTATGGGTTTCCACTTATATCTGGTGTCTCTGTGCATGATGTTTATGTGTTGATGTGGTTTATCTCATCTGCTTAATACTTGCTGCTCTCATATTCAATCTGCTATTACATTAACAAATCTGTTTGATAGTAATACTTGTTGCTCACAGATTAAGATTGCTCACATATTAAGTTGACCATGAAATGAAGGTGTAAATAAGATTTAAAAGAAAAGTATTAAAAGTCCATGTATGTGTTAAACTGATTCACCCCCCCCCCTCTCAGTTTAACTAAGGGTTCAACAGATCTGGCAGAAATCTCTAAAGGACAAAGCTACTTTGAAATCCTCCCCCATGGACTGTCATTCCCGGAAATAATCTCCCATGGGCATATAATCATCCAGCCCACCCTGCTCACTATGTGTTGAAGGTAAAAATGAAGGCAATCTGATCCTGGTCGGCCCACTGAAGTCTGGTGGGTGAGTGGTTGGTAAAGGATGGTCATCCAGGTGTGAGGCCCCTGAAGTGTCCCCAAATATGAACTCACGATGGTTGTTCTTGTCCCTGTTTTGTTGCTTGAGTTCCTCCAACATCTCTTTCTTTCCTTTGGCTAAATCATTTAGGGCCTTTAAGAGGCTATCAAATGTTACTTCCTCCTTACTCCTTGGCTCCCCCATATTTTCCACCACTACTGCCTTCCCAGGTGTCTCAGTATCAGGTGTTATATCCAACTCTTGTTCCCTGCTCCGGTACCTTTGCTTTTGATAAGTAATGTTTTTCTTATCCTCCTTGTTCATAGGAAAAATCCCCGCGGCTGAGCCAAGGATGGAGCTATAAGAGCACTGTAATATTCCTAATTAGGAAGAACATTGATAAACAAATAAAAATCTCACATGCATACACAACATTCAAAAATATAAGTAAACACCCACGAGATCACCAAATAACACCATCTAGCTGAGCCATTTTATTATATATTTGGAGAAATAGTACAATGAGTATGGAAGGAGTGCACCTGGGCTTGCCTCAATGGCAAACTAGACAAGCCCTAGGTTTGAAAATACAACGCCCATATGAGAGAATGAATTGCCCCAAATGTGTTATGTGTTGCCCTACAGGAACTACATGTATGTTGGAAAAGAATTGTTAAAAGGCCCACATTTGGTGCTCAGAAATTTCTGCAAAATTAGCCTCTATCTCCTCTCAATAAACCCACCAAAACCCAGAAAGGGTTTGGTCTAATTATGCCCTCCGGAAATTGACCCCAAATACCAGGTCACTCCTCAAACTAGCTGGAAAATACAGCCTATATGGAAATTCACTAAAGCAGCCCTCTAATCACTCCAAAAATGTTGAATTCTACTCCCTGAATGACTTCCTCAAATTCTGACACAATCCAGCTCCCCAACTCCTTTCCTCAACCTCCCACGTGTGCACAAAATTTGGCTCCTGTGCAGGCCCTGGGTAAGAGAATTTGACCTACCTCAAGGCAGCAACCTTTGGCCCCCAATCTCCTCACCAAGCTTGGTCCTCCCCTAGAGTAGTTATGCAAAATTTCTCTCAGCAAATACCTCCCGAAAATTAGTTGAAATAAGTGGCACGTGATCCCCCACTGCGTACTCCTGGAGCACGAAATTGGTTGAGTAAAATGGTTGTACGATGCACCCTGAGCTCCACAAATCTCCCTCCAAATTGGCACAACCTTACCTTCCTAGGGTGGTACTCATCGTCCATCGAAAGAAGGGTGAGCTCTCCCCTTGGAAATTTATGCGTTGAACAGCACTGTGATTTGGCTAAGCTGCTTGAGCAACAAGAGAAATGTTAGATTGACAAAAGACCCCAATAGTTCTTAGGCCCCTTCTATTTATAATTTTTTATTTTCCTTCACATGTGGGCCCCTCCATCAAGCATTTTGACCTCCTACCATAGCAACTCTACTTTTCCTCCAAAGAAGTGCATATTCCTTGTGGGTGTGGCCCCCACAACCCACTAACAAAATGATCTCGACCTCCATCTCCTAAGTCTTAGTCCAAAAATTCGTGGGTCCCATAATAGTCAAAATTGTCAAATTTGTGAAATTAAATTCAGGGAAATTATTATAGGAATGAACATTACATGCAATAAACAAAACCACAAATACACAGTGATTTCTAGGGGAACCCAACTAGGAAAAACCCCTCAAGCATGTTTGCATTAATCAATGAATTGCGAAACTATTACAATTGTTAGCTCCAGCTCTGAGCTCAACCTACAAAATAACAATTGTTCTCCTACTCAATGAACAAGCTCTGGCCAACACTTAGCCAATTATTTGTTCACCAAAACTCTTATTTCCTTGCACAAATCTTCAAGAAATTAGCCCCTATTCTTTAGGAATTTCCTCCAAATTGATTACGCAATTCCCAGGGATTGATCACTGATTGCATGCAATGCATGTACACTCAACACTCGTTTACAATTGATGTTACATTGCCTTGGAATCTCCACCATAGCATAGAGATCATTTATGGTTTATTGATCACTTAACTAGACGATCTCTAAGTTAGATTGTTGTCTCACTGCACAACTGACCTTCAACTAGTTCTATTAATTATTAAAACTAGTTTAATTGAGTACAACTATAAATATTAACTGAATGGGATTGCTATAAATTAGCAATCAACACATACAAATTGAACTATAAGCCCACTAACTTGAATTTACTAAGCTAACTGAGTGACAAGAGTCATGTCATCTCATTTAACTTCCTCCAAGTTGTCTGATGGTGTGGAAATTTCAAACTTTCTCAATTTGACCAAGGCTAAGTCAAATTGAGCCTTTCTTGCTACACTTCACAACAGTTCAAATCCATGTCAAAAAATGCAATTCTAGGATCGAAGCCAATTCTAGGTGGCAGAAGTACCTCCCCCACTAAGAGGAAGTGTTAATGTTTGTAGTTAGGGCACTTAGGCGTGTGCAAGTACCATTGCACAAGCCTAAGTGTATAGGCATGCAAAATTAGCCTAATGTCTCATTAAGACACTTGTTCAAGCATGTGCAAATTGCTATTGTAACTTAGCCTAAGTCTACCTTCAGAAAAGTACATAATTAATTATGTTGGGTATTGAGCTAAAGAACTTGGGAAACGTAAAGTATTTACTTTAGTGATTATGTTTTAATTTCAACCGTTGATCTCAACTAAGTTGAGATTTAATCTTGGCCATCAATCACTTTGGAGATTACGGTTGTGGATTTAGCTCAATGTAAAGTTATAAAAGCAAGGCTAAGGAGAGGAGAAAGACACACCATACAACCATATAGCAGCACAAGATATTGAGAGAGGCATCTCAATGGTGAGTGGAGTAGGACTTCCATTCTAGTGTGTCAAGTCCAAGGAAGGTGAAAAATTGCAACATAGGAGATCCAAATCAGGCAAGGAAATCAAGGATAGATCTAGGGGCAAATCAATTGGATGATATCCAAGGTATGTTCTAATTGTAAATTTCTCATTTGGGCCATTATCTAGTACAGGAGCCCAAGTAGGTTCTAATTAATATTTAATGAAGAATTGGTGATTGGGAATAATTTGTGTGTGTCACATGTGATCAAGATTGGTTGTAGTTTTTTTTCCGTTGAATAATTGTGTGAAGAACCTAGTTGTGTGTTTAGTCGATTTGTGACAAGTCTACTAAGAGGTTCCTGCTCCAAGGTTTCAGAAATTAACATGGGCATCTTCAAAGAATCATTCTTTTAACAAATGAAGAGCAACACCAAACAACCCATGGCTTCATCCTCTCTAGAGTATATATCGTCTTCTTCTCTATAAGGTCAAACATTCAAAAAACAATTCTGCAATTTCAAGAGGTTGTCATTGCCATTGCCTTACGGAGCTCAACCTAGGATCCCTCCACTAGTTTTTCTTTAGCAAAAGAAACGACTCACCCCAGGTTCCATTATGTAAAGCATAACTATTTTGTCTTCATGGAGTCATCATGGCATTTGTAAATCTATGGTGCACAAAGCAATTATCTGACGTGAGGCAAGGGGCCACATTCTCATTATATTCATTCCACCATCTCTAGGTGAATACCCATCAAACCATCAACCCATGGTTCATCCTTGTCATGGATGAATTTATTCAAATTATAGGTTCTCCAAGCCTCAACCCTCTTCTTCTTATGTTGCATATCATTTTTTAACTAGCTTCGAGGTTGGAAGGAGTACTTTTTTGTTCATTGATGCAAAGGTCAACTATCTTTATGGAAAGCCTTTTCCGTTGAAGCAAAGAACAAGGATGGAAGGTTGTCTTTGCACGTTGTTGTCGCACAAAATGTCTAGGTACTGCGACAATGGCTCAGATCGGCGGCTGTCACCCTAATCCTCAATCTCTCTATCTAAGTTGTCTCCTTGCAAGCTAAGGGAGGTAGACCCTAACAAAAATGAAGAAGGAGAACTGGTTGAAACCAACCAATTCAGGAGACAGAGTTAGAGGACCAAATACTTGTTAAGATTAACGAGATTTTACAGATCCAATTAGATTTGAAACTTTAAAACAAGTGCCTTGTGGAGTCAAAATATCCCGCTATGAAATTAAAGCCAAGTAATTGATATGTAAGTGCTGCTATGAAAAAACAATCCACCACAATGATATTCAATAAAACACCCTCACAATTATGCATTAACAATGTTCGATAAGGACATGCAATTTATCATCACTTGAAATATTCCGAAAGTTGACTTAAACAATTAATTTTCGATTTTCAAGAAATTCAAAAGCTCATCAATCACAGCTAAGCATAAAAATACTTTGAACCGACAATTTAAATTCGAAACAAAAATATTATCTTGAGAGTACCATCAAATTTAAATGCCAGGTATTTCCAATATTTCCGAATTTATGATATTCCAAATAATTCCAATTCAGAAATCTATAGTCAAACTTTAGATAGAAATAAATTTAAAACTCACCTTGACTATGTAAAATTTTTAAATATTTAAGAATTTTCTAAAATCAAAAACTTTTGGGCTTTTTTTAATTTTTATAATTTTTTAAAGTTTTCTCAAAGTCTACAATTGAAAATTTGAAAGACTAAACTCTAAAGTTAATGAAACTAGAAATTAAAAATGAATAAATCTAAAACTAAAGCTAAAGTTCTAAAAAATAAAATAAAAAATTAGAATATTTATTTTTTAATTTTATTTTATTTTAAATTTCAAATTATCTAAAAATAAAACCAAAAAAAAATCAAGCTAATTAAAATCTAAACTAACTAATCAAAATCGAAAAGTCTAAAGTTTAAAAAAAATGAAATATATAAATCCAAAATTAAAACACTAACTCAGCAAAATTGGATTTTAAAACTAACATTGAAGTTAAAAACCTAAAATCTAAAGTCTAACACTAAAACTAAATAAAAGTGAAAAAGAAACCAAGAATCTTAATCGTAACCTAAGCTCATCTAAAAAATAAAAATAAAAAGAAATCAAAAGATCATAGGTCAAATAAAAATCAAAATGCATTAGTGTTTGTTGTGCGGGTTAAGAGAAAGTTGTACGAATCATACGAACAACACGGAGGAGCTAGACGGATGTACGGCATACGGACGGCAAATGAAAAGGATGGAGAAAGTGTTAAGGTGGCTGCAGTGTGAGGAGAGAGCCTGCAGCGATGGAGGGAGAACGACGCGGTTGTGGAGGCAGCAAGGAGGGCAATGTGAGTTGGAGAAGGCTGACAGCATAAACCATCGCAGTAAAAAAAAAAAAAAAAACACACAGATGGAGGGTAGGGAGAATGCAGGGATTTAAGGCAACGTATGGATGGAGGAAAAGGGCTGCAAGAATGATTATCTCAGGCCAACCAATGTATATGAAAAATATTTCCTTCACCCAGCGATTAAAATTTTGCCAATATAGCTCAGATTTTCAAAATATTGATTTGGATGCACCTGAGATTCACACTTTTGTAGCAAAATTGTGCCTAGATCTGCAGACAATGAAGCTAGATCTTACCCTCTAGGGCCTAGATCTACGTCAGATCTGAAAAATTTTCTAAGAATCTCCCTGTAAACCTGCACAAAACTAGAAAAAATCCAAAACTATGCACAGAAAATAAACTCTTAAACCCCAGAAAATATTTGCAGAATTTACAGTGCTAATTTACAGATCAGAGGCCCTCATGGCCAGATTTAAAACCATTTTTCACAATTAATAACAAGAGAAATTAAAATAGGCACAAGCCCAAGAAGACCCTGCAAAAACAAAATTTCGTAAAATAACTTTGAGAATTAGGAAACAATGGGTTTTTTCAAATTTTCTGGAATCTGAGAGTCGGTTGATCTAACTGAAGATTTCCTCAAATGCTCAGATATTGAAAAATGATCTTTGCACACTTAGATCCGAAATTTAAATTGATAGAGATTTAAGAAATAAACTGAGACTTTTCAGAAAAATAGATAAATAATATTTCCATTAAATCAAAATGCAATTTTAGAAACCCAAAAAATTGCACAAGATACATGTGTGCAGATTAATCCATAAAGGCCATCAACCATCAAATACCAATAGAAATAGCAAAGTTTAGAGACAATATCACCACATAGATCTAGAAAAGGAACACCAAAGTTTGTAACCCCAAAGTCTTTATGCTTTATTCATCAAAAAAATCACAAGAGCTTCCAAGAACAAGTGCATGATTCAAAGATTGGATACTTGAAACACTGACAAAGACCTCTAATTTATGAGATAAAACCTCCAACGACTAGTTCGGTTGATCCATGTCAAAATGATCTCGACCATCGAAAAGAATTAATTATCTTTTAATCTAGACCGTCAAAATTATAATTTTGAGGAAATTCGAATTTATCATTTAATTCCATTTTAATTAACTCCAAAATAATATTTTTGAGTTAATTACCTCAAAATTTTGACTTTGACTTAACCACCAAGGCCCAAGGGTCCAAAATTTCTTGAAATTCTCAATATTCTCTTGGCCTGGGACCTTTAAAAATTTATTTTTTTAAGGACCCACAAATTTTGCTTTTGAAGAATTTTAACTCAGCTAGGACTTAAAATTAATTAAATATTTGGCTTAGGATTTTCATAAAATTTAATTAATTCACTGAGAGGGGATTTAATTATTTTTTCCAGCCCTCTTTACATAAGATAAATACATTTAAACACATAAAGAGGGAATATTCATTCGTATAGATCCTCAAAAAGCAACCCAATTATGCGACTCAAAACATGATCTAGTAGACCAAGTAGTTTGTAATAAAATAATCTAGCCAATCAATTAGGATTATTCCCAAACTACTTTTACAAGGACTCGATAGAAAACACTAGGACTCACTTAGCATCTTGATGAAAAAATCCACCCTAACTTTGGGGTGAGGCTAGAGGGGAAAACTTTGCCGATCACTTGTGTCGAGAAACATAAATGAATCAGTGAGATAAAAAACCTCCTAGGATAGAAATCGTCCCCAAAATACTAGGCTTACCTAGATTGTTACATACATTGTGGTCTTACTTAGATCATTTACATCACAAACATGCAGAATGGGTTTACATCATTTATGAAATTGTCGTCTGACAAAATGAAATCTAAATGGTGCGAACATCTTGAAAATGATGAATCACATTTGAAAAAATGGGGGTGTACTACTATGGGGTCGTTGACAAAGTGTGGTCAACATCTGGCTCTACTTGGGAACACGTTGTTTCATTGAAGGAATGTGAGAATCCAAAATCTGCATCCAAGAAATACACAAAATTACATAAGTAGCATCCATCCAAATATCATCATATAACATTAGGCACATGAAAAATAGAAATTCTTCTATCATTTATTATTCTACTTAACATGAAAAGTAAATCTAATCTAACTACAAAATGAAATGTTGAAAGGACAAGGAGTAAGGTTAGAAATACAATACAAAGGATGCCCAATACCATCAGATGTCATCTCTGAAGAACAACTTAAGCAGTTGGCCATTCGCAGGTCACTGAAGTGGTTCGCCTTCCAACGTGCTCAAGTGGAATGAGTTTGGTCCAGCAATGTCTCTGATAATATAAGGTCTTAGCCACAAACTGTCAAATTTCTTATGTTTTCCGGGCTTTTCATTCTTTTGGTCCCAAAGTGATACCATGTCTCCAACCTGCAAAGATCTAGATCGAGATGATTTATCAAAGATTTTCTTAATGTTAGATTGATTCTTACACATATTACCTAAAGCTTTCCTACAAGTTTCATCCAACTCCACAATCTCATCGATTCTATTTTGAACAACATCTTTATCAGTGGAAAAATGTTGAAGGAGTTGGTAAGCTGGTAATTTAAGGTGCACAGGGAAAGTTACATCCAAGCCATAAACTAATTCAAAAGTACTTTTACCAGTAGCTTTTTTTTAGTAATTCTATCTGCCCACAAAGCATACTTGATTTTTCTATCTCAAGATCGCTTATTATCTCCTACTATCTTCTTGATAATGGTTATAAGATTTTTATTACTTGACTCGGCTAAGCCATTACTCTGAGAATAGTAGTTAGATGAATGAGATAATGTAATGTCATACTTCAAACAAAAAGATTAAAATTCAAAAGAACTAAAAGCCTTGGCATTATCAGTGGTGATCTTGGCAGGGACACCAAATATAGTAACGATTTGATTTTCAATAGAGTCCATAATGACTTTCTCATTGGCATTCTTAGCAGGAATGGCTTCAACCCATTTAGTAAAATAATCAGTCGCAGTTAAGATCCAGGATTAACCAATGCTAGAATTTTCATGGAATTTCCCGATGAAATCCAGACCCCAATGTTGAAAAGGTGCCTCAAAAACCACAGGTTGTAGGGGCAGGGCCACTATCTTCTGCTTCCCAGTGAATAGTTGACAAGATTGGCAACTTCTGACAAATTTATGCACATCTAAAAGAATCGAAGGCCAATAATAACCAGCTCTCAGAATTTTGTGGGCAGTAGTTCTAGCAGCATAATGACCACCACAAAATCATGAATGAAACTCGGAAATCAACTTCTTAGACTCAATCTCATCAACACACCTAAGTATTATCCCCTCAGGATTTCTCCATCCAAGGCCATCTTTTATGAGGCAATATTTAGTGGCTTTTAATCTAAGAGCCCTTTTTCTATGAGCAACTAAATGGTCAGGACATGTACGATTTAAAAAATAATAAATAATGTCATTATACCATTCATGCTCTCCTAACCTTTGCAGCTCAGGCAAAGAACCATCATTAAGACAAAACAAACCAAGCGCTTTCTCATTACCTTCGGTCATCATTTCAGCCAAGCCTTGACCCTTTACTAACTTGGTGGGCCTAATTTCTAAATCCTACTCTTGAATTTTAGTAACCCACCTAGCATGAGTCCCTAAGCAACTAGTTTGAGTTAAGATATATTTAATCGCGGAATTCGGGACGAAAGAAATGATTTTAGAATAACCCACATAAGTCTTAAAATGCTTAAGAGACTTAAGGGCATAGGCTTGCGTTTCCATAGTAGTATAATTCAATTCAGAATTTTGAAGCGCTCTACTCATGAAAGCAATAGGTTGTTCATGACCTTCCTTATTCTTTTGCAGCAAGACACCAGCAATGGTATCTTCAGAGGCGAAAGAGAAAATCATGAAATCCTTAGAATAATCAGGACTTGGAAAAATAGGAGCTTTAGCAATGGCACCCTTAATTCTTTGAAAATCCTTTTTACCATCTTCTTTCCACAAAAATTTTACATCTTTTTTTTCAGAAGACTTTGAATAGGCTTAGTTATTTCTACGTAATTTGGAATAAATCTTCTAAGAAAATTAGTTTTTCCTAGAAAAGACTGAAGGGATTTAAGATTATGAGGGAGAGGAATCTTTTGGATTGCCTCAACTCTTTCAGGATCAACATTGATTCCATCTTTGGAGATGATGTGACCAACTAATTTCCCTTCATTTTCTCCAAAAGAAAACTTAGTTGGATTCAAGGAAATCCCAAACTCTCTACATCTATCAAAGACCTGCTTAAGATGACCTATGTGACTAATACTATCTTTAGAAAAAACAGTAAGATCATCTTGATAAATTTCAATAAATTTTCCAATTAAACATTTAAAATCATAATCCATAGCTCCTTTGAAAAGTAGCCCCAGCATTAGTCAACCCAAAAGGCATTCTAATGTATTCGAAAGTACCCCATGGTGTGGTGAATGTAGTTTTGTGATGATCTTCCTTCTTAACCCAAACCTGGTTGTACCCAGAAAAACCATCTAACAATGACATCATTCCTTAACCTGTTACTCTTTGCAACATAGTCTCCATGTTGGGAAAAGGGTAATTATCCTTTTTACATGCTAGATTAAGGTTTCTAAAATCGACACAAAGTCTAATGGTACCATTCTTCTTTCTAGCAATCACCAGGTTGGAACACCATGTTGAATGTCTAGTTTGAGCAATGATTCCCGCTGCAAGCATTTTTTAAAGCTCTTTCTGAACCAAAGGGGCTAACTTAAAATTTATTTGCCTAAGCTTTTGACGAAAAGGTTTAGCATTCTCATCTTTCATAGGGATAATGTGTTGCATGACATCTTCCCTATATCCTTTTAATTCATCATACGAAAATGTTAAAACATCTCTATATTCATGAAGTAAATTTGTCAACTTTTTCCTTTCTTCTTCATTAGTACCTTTACCAATTTTGACAATCTTAGGGTCCTTAGAGGTAGCAATATTTACTTCAATGAATTCACCCGGTTCCCTTTTCTTTTCCTCTTTCATTTTTGTGGCATCATGCCGATCAAAGTGCTGCTCTAAAGCAACAATATTCCTGGGAGTAGGATTTATAATATCATCATGATCATCAGATCCATCCTCCCTAGAACTTATCCAAAAATTTTCAAACTCATCCAAATTATTAAGAAAACGAATGACCTGTTTTTCATCATTAAAAACTTGCCAATGCTCTGAATTATCCGGGACTAAAGGTCTAAAAATAGTTTCCATTTTTATATTATCCTTAATTAATTCATCAGATAATTGTAAAGTAGAAGCAGCTACAGCAAGCTCATCCGCCAAGCTATTATTTTCTCTTGAAATAGCTTCAAGGTTAATGGCATCAAAGTGTTCCATAACATCCCACACAACATTTCGATAATTCCTTAACCTTTGATTTTTACATGTATATTTATTATTAACTTGCATGATAACCAGGTTAGAGTCTCCCTTGATACTAAATAACTTAATTTTTAAAGCTTTTTCCAACTCAAAACCCAACAACAAGCCTTCATATTCAGCGAGATTGTTGGTTGCATTGAACTCAAGTCTATAGGCAAACTTAAAAATATGACCAATGGGAAATTTCAATACAATTCCAGCACCCCTACCATTCCTAGATGTTGCACCATCAAAATGCATGTGCCACACTTGATCCCCTAGGTCCTCAAACTTCTCATCAACCTTGTCATCTAAAGGAACTATGAAATTAGACATAATAGCATAATTCCCCATGTCAGGTTGTTCCTTAATTATTTCATTATGAGGTCTCTTAGGATCTTCCACATGGAATCTTCTTGCAGGCTCTCTATTTAGCTTCACAAACCCTTCACCTCTAAGGGAAGGAATCATAGCATAAGACCAGTTCATCTGAATACTTCCTCCTAGATCAGAGGCCCACTTTCTAGATAACAGCGTAACCCAAGCATCTGGAACATCAACTACAAATATGTCCATAACAATCATAATGTCAGGGTAAACTGATAAATGAACTTGCAAATCCTTGATTAACCCATGAACTTCAATTTTCTTAGAGTCCATGGCACATATGTTGTAGTATGTTCTAGAAACACTTAAATTAAGTTTTTCCATAACCCTCTTGGTCATGACACAAGCTAAAGCCCCAGAATCTAGCATACAATTATTCAATTTATAACCATTAACCATCAAAGTAACAAAAAATGGTTGATGCCCCTTGTTATCTAACTCATTTTTTGCAAATATAGAGGGGCACCTTGATAATAAACTTCAGGAGTCTTACCTTGAGCAACATTAACATGCAAAACTCCAAGAGCATCTAAAACTTTAACTCTCTGAGTGGAAGCTTTAACATCTCAGTGACAGACACCAAAATCTTAGCATTACTCAACCATGCAACCAAATCAATATTCAAACCAGGACTAGGATTAAAAATTTGAGGAGGAGTTAGATTATTACCTTGCTCTTTATCCCTTCTTTGATAAGTTAATCCTTTGTCCTTAGCAATTTCCAAAATTTAATCAGGAGAAGGCTTTTCACCAAATAATTCAATCATCAAATCCTTCTCATGATCAAAATTATTGATACTATGTAAAGATGTAAAAGGCCTAACATCTTGACTATTTTCCTTAACTTCCATCCAATCTTACATAGATAAAAATAACTCCCGACCAACAACATTTATCTGATTACTTACCCCAAACATTCCACTATTCATGATTCTTTAAACAGTGGGACAAGTAACCTCCTCATGAAGAGCATCATAAGCTCTACAATAAGGTGGAGCTTCATCAACCATATTAGTAGATTCAAGCGGATTAGGAGGTCTCTGCTCACTAGGCTAACCTCTTTTCTGCCAAGTATTATTACCTCGATTATTATTATTATGATTCCTAGGTTGGGAATTTTGCGCTTGAGTCCTTTCCATTTGGACCAACCTAGACTGTAAAGTGTTTATTTCCTTAGCATGGTCAAAGATTAATTTTGTTTGGTTAAGCTCCATGCTTTCAAGTTTTTGCATTAACTTTTTCATAGGGTCATCATCATTTTCCAGAGGCTCTTTACCTTTAGGTCCTTTCAACTTAGTCGCAGCCCTATCAAAACCAAGAATTTCAGATTTTCCTGATGCCCTTTTGTCCTTTTCAAGTTCATCAGCTAAAATTTGGCAAGCTTTATAATCAATAGTCTTAGCATGTCTTAGCTCATATGAAGTATCAAAATCAAAAGCATCAATGTAAAAATTTAGAAGAGATCCATCAAGAGGCTTATGAGTTTGAGATATTTCCCTAAGAATACCATTAAATCACTTGTTAAATTCTTCCATCGTTCCATTTTCTTTCTTTTTTATGGTACTGATATCTTTCACCAAATGCCTATCTTCCCTTTTATCACCAAACTTATCCTTGAAGGCTTCTAGAATTGACTGAAAAGTATCAAATGAATTATCAGGCTTTTCAGTAAACCAATCCATAGCATCATATTCAAGGGTAAGAATAAAACAACACATCTTTACATCCTTGAAATTATTACTTCTAGCCCATTTATTCCACCAACTAGTGAAAGCATTTAAATGAGATTTGACACTAACTGCATTATTTCCTTGAAAAGAAAGTAACTTATCCATTCCATGTTGAGGGAAATCATGGGGATGACTTTCAATATTAGCAAAATTACACGGGGCATATAAATCCATGATATCGGGCTGAAGAGGATCACAAAAAAAAGAATGGATATCAGAGAGAGCTTCCCGGCTGAGATTAACAAGAAGTGTACGAGAAGAGAGCTTGTGTAATCGGACTCTGGAAACCTTTTCAGGGTCTGGAGTAGGATTAATCAAGCTACTTGGATGTCTTCTAGTACAAATTCCTATAGAAGAAGAAACCAATGGAGTCGCCACTAGGACAAGAAGTTAACTCAAATATCTTAGATGAAAGACAAAGAAATAAATGAATGTCGTAAAGCCAAAGTCCAATAAATTCGTCCCCGGCAACGACGCCAAAAAATGTTGTCGCATAGAATGTCTAGGCACCACGAGAACGGCTTAGATCGAGCGCTGTCACCCTAATCCCCAGTCTCTCTATCTAAGTTGTCTCCTTGCAAGCTAAGGGAGGTAGACCCTAACAAAAATGAAGGAGAACTGGTTGAAACCAACCAATTCATGAGACAGTTAGATGACCAAATACTTGTTAAGATTAACGAGATTTTACAGATCCAATTAGATTTGAAACTTTAAACCCAGTGCCTTGTGGAGTCAAAATATCCCGCTATGAAATTAAGGCCAAGTAATTGATATGTAATTGCTACTATGAAAAATCAATTCACCACAAAGATATTCAATAAAACACCCTCATAATTATGCATTAACAATGTTCGATAAAGACATGCAATTTATCATCACTTGAAATATTCCCAAAGTTGACTTAAACAATTAATTTTCGATTTTCAAGAAATTTAAACGCTCATCAATCACAACTAAGCATAAAAATACTTTGAACACAATTTAAATTCGAAACAAAAATATTATCGTGAGGGTACCATCAAATTTAAATGCCAGGTATTTCCAATATTTCCGAGTTTATGATATTCCAAATAATTTCAATTCAGAAATTTGTAGTCAAACTTTAGATAGAAAGAAATTTAAAACTCACCTTGACTATGTAAAATTTTTAAATTTTTGAGAATTTTCTGAAGTCAAAAACTTTCGGTCCTTTTAATTTTTAAATTTTTTATAATTTTTTAAAGTTTTCTCAAAGTCTACAATATGAAAATTTCAAAGACTAAACTCTGAAGTTAATGGAACTAAAAATTAAAAATGAATAAATCTAAAACTAAAGCTAAAGTTCTAAAAAATTAGAATTTTTATGTGTTTTTTTATTTTATTTTATTTTATAGTTTATTTTAAATTTCAAAATATCTAAAAATAAAACCAAAAAAAATCAAACTAATTAAAATCTAAACTAACTAATCAAAATCGAAAAGTCTAGAGTTAAAAAAAAATGAAATACATAAATCCAAAATTAAAACACTAACTCAGCAAAATCGGATTTTAAACCTAAGACTAAAGTTAAATTAAATAAAATCTAAAGTCTAAAGTCTAACACTAAAACTAAAGAAAAGTAAAAAAGAAACCAAGAATCTTAATCGTAACCTAAGCTCATCTAAAAAATTAAAAAATTAAAAAAAAAATCAAAATATCATAAGTCAAATAAAAATCAAAATGCGTTAATGTTTGTTGTGCAGGTTAAGAGAAAGTCGTACGGATCGTACAAACGACAGGGAGGAGTTGGACAGATGGACGGCGTACGGACGGCAAATGCAGAGGATGGAGAAAGTGTTAAGGCGGCTGCAGCGTGAGGAGAGACCATGCAGCGATGGAGGGAGAACGACGACGGCTGTGGAGGCAACAAGGAGGGCAATGTGAGTTGGAGAAGGCTGACAGCGTAAACCAGCGCAGTAAAAAAAAAATGAGAACACGCAGATGGAGGGTAGGGAGAACACAGGGATTTAAGGCAGCGTACGGATGTTGGAAAAGGGCTGTAGGACTGATTATCTCAGGCCAACTAGTGTATATGAAAAATATTTCCTTCACCCAGCGATTAAAATTTTGCCAATATAGCTCAGATTTTCAAAATATTGATTTGGATGCACCTGAGATTCACACTTTCGCAGCAAAATTGTGCCCAGATCTGTAGACAAAACTGATCTTGAGGCTAGATCTTACCTTCCGGGGCCTAGATCTGGCTCAGATCTGAAAAATTTTCTGAGAATATCCCTGTAAACCTGCACAAAACCAGAAAAAAAAACCCAAAACTATGCACAGAAAATAAACTCTTAAACCCTAGAAAATATTTGCAGAATTTACAGTGTTAATTTACATATCAGAGGATATCAGAGGCCCTCATGGCCAGATTTAAAACCATTTTGCACAATTAATAACAAGAGAAATTAAAATAGGCGCAAACCCAAGAAGACCCTCCAAAAACAAAATTCCGTAAGATAACTTTGCGAATTAAGAAACAATGGGTTTTTTCAGATTTTCTAGAATCTGAGAGTCAACTGATCTAACTGAAGATTTCCCCAAACGCTCAGATCTTGAAAAATGATCTCTGCACACTTAGATCCGAAATTTAGATTGATAGAAATTTAAAAAATAAACATGAAACTTTTTAGAAAATAGATAACTAATATTTCCGTTAAATCAAAATGCAATTTTAGAAACCCAAAAAACTGCACAAGATAACTGTGTGCAGATTAATCCATAAAGGCCATCAACCATCAAATGCCAATAAAAGTAGCAAAGTTTAGAGACAATATCACCACATAGATCTGGAAAAGGAACATCAAAGTTTGTAACCCCAAAGTCTTTATGCTTTATTCATCAAAAAAATCACAAGAGCTTCCAAGAACAAGTGCATGATTCAAAGATCAGATGTTTAAAAGACTGACAAAAACCTCTAATTTATAAGATAAAACCTCCAACAGCTAGTCTGGCTGATCCATGTCAAAATGATCTCGACCATCGAAAAGATTTAATTATCTTTTAATCTGAACCATCAAAATTATAATTTTGAGGAAATTAGAATTTATCATTTAATTCCATTTTAATTAACTCAAAAATAATATTTTTGAGTTAATTACTGCAAAATTTTGACTTTGACTTAACCACCAAGGCCCAAAGGTCCAAAATTTCTTGAAATTCTCAATATTTCTTTGGCCTTGGACCTTTAAAAAATTATTTTTTTAAGGATTCACGAATTTTGCCTTTGAAGAATTTCAAGAAATTTCCCCTAAGGACTCACCTAAGACTTAAAATTAATTAAATCTCTGGCTTAGGATTTTTAATTAATTTGACCAAAAAATTTAATTAATTGACTGAAAGGGGATTTAATTATTTTTTCCAACTCTCTTTACATAAGATATATACATTTAGACACATAAAAGGGGAATACCCATTCGTATAGACCCTGAAAAAGCTACACAATTTTGCAACTCAAAACATGATATAGTAGACCAAGTAGCTTGTAATAAAATAATCTAGTCAATTAGCTAGGATTATTCTCAAACTACTTTTACAAAGACTTGATAGAAAACACTAAGACTCACTTACCATCTTGATGACAAAATCCACCCTAACTTTGGGGTGAGGCTGAAGGGAAAAACTCTGCCGATCACTTGTGTCGAGAAACACAAATGAATCAGTGAAACAAAAAACCTCCTAGAATAGAAATCGTCGCCAAAATACTAGGCTTACCTGGGTTGTTACATACATGGTGGTCTTACTTAGATCATCTACATCACAAACATGCAGAATGGGTTTACATCATTTATAAAATTTTCGTCTGACAAAATGGAATCTGAATGGTGCAAACATTTCGAAAATGATGAATCCCATTTGAAAAAAAAAAGGGTGTACTGCTATGGGGTCGTTGACAAAGTGTGGTCAACACACCTGCTATCTGTTGCCTATTCTATCTCCGCATTAGGCAAGGACACTGACATCTCTTGGTGATGTGGAAGTTTGAGAGGGGAAGGGTGTCTCCACACCTTTTGATTGTTGTTCACTCCACCTCCACATTAAGCATGGACCCCACCATCGCTTAGTGATGTGGAGGACAAAGGACGGAATGGTGTCTCCACAACTTTTCTTTGTTATCCACTCCACCTTTACATTAGGTGTATAACCCGCCATCTTTTATTGATGTGGACGGAAAATCCAAAAGGGTGTACCTTCACACCTTTTGATTGTAGCCCACTTCCCCTCTACATTAGGCATGGACCTCACCATCTCTTCGTGATGGGGAGGGCAAAAAGGTAATACATTTTGCATTTCATTCCACCAGGTTTTGTCTGCACACTAAACTCTTCCTTGGCCTCCACTTAGTGGTGCAGAGGGCAGGGAAGTAACCCTCTTCTCATCAAAATTGAGGGCTCAGCCTCCACCTAATGCTTAACAATGCAAAGAACAGAGGGAAGGGAGGGAACACCTCCAAATTCTGTCATGCTCTGCTTGTACATTGCTTGTAACTTGGCATACAACCCAAATCTTGGACGATCAATAGAACATTGCATTCATCATGTTCCTACCATGAAGACTTAGCAGTTATAAATGCCTCTGGAAGGTTCATAAAAAAAAGTTCACCATATGCTGAAGTGAGATTTCACCCCAGTGGGGCAAGAAAAAGATTTTATGGTCTTCAAAGCTATTTCAGAGTGCCAAGAATGGCATCAACCAACTGCTGGTTTACACTAGCTTCCCTTCCCATCTGACCATATTCTCGAACAGGTCATTCTTTCTTTCAAGGGAGAGAAAGAATGAAGATTTGGATAAGCAAAATTAGTTTTCCCCTCTATTTGGAAATTTGAGTGGTTCTCGGAAGAAAATAGCAAGAAATATTATCCCTAGGGTCGATAGCGACAGGAATGTAAAAACCAATGCTTCCATAGATTCGATCATAATTTATAATTATGGAGATAGCTTTCATATTAATATTGATTGGAGAAGAGATAGGATCAATGCTCATTGTTTGTGGTGGACCTCTCAGTCTGCTTCATAGATCCATTTCAGATCAATCAGTCAGTTACCAGTTTCCAGATCTATGTAAAATAATATCAGCTTGAGCACAATGAACCAAACAAACATTGCAACAAATTAATACACAGAAAATTGTAGTAGAAGCTAAAGGTTATACTTGGAGCAACAACATTGGACACTATTATAATCTATAAACAGATTTCAATGCAGTATTTATTCCAGTTGCCAATTATCTTGAACTCAAGAGCACAAGTCAAACAAAACAAGTTACTGTCATTAGGAATTATTCTTGTCTGATTATTCCCATTCCGAGCATGAACTCTTCATACATGAAGCTACACCTTATGGACCTGGGCCAAACTATTGCCTAGAGAGGCACATCTATACCACTCACTTTAGTTCTTCCTCTTCCTTTTTTTCCCATTTTTTATTGGACTTTGCAACGAGTTGGCTAAATTCTTTGTCTGTTTCCTGCTAAATGCATTAGCCCTGCTCTCTGAATCATCACTATCAATATCATTGGCATCAACATCTTCACATTTGTACTCTTTAATGTCTTTGTCAGTTGAAACTGCCTCCTCAGTGCCTAGATCAGACTGTCTTTTTGCAGCATTAAGTTTCGCACGCAGTTTCTTCTCAACCGGATTCAGGGTGGCTGCAAACTTTGAGTGAGGAACAAACTTTGCTCCTAACCCCAACCTGCAAAATAGAACAAGTATGAAATCTGGTGGTTTCAAATCAAGAGCTTGGACTCATAACATATTGAAACTGTGTAGGTAAATGATCTTACCTTGCAGGACGATTCTTGATTTCTTCATCACCTACATCGTCTTCAGCTGTGTCTGGCCCTGTATTCATTTGCTTCACCCATCCTTCAGCCTGTAATCAATGCAGAAAATATCATAAATTGTGTTGAAAATTAAAGAAGTAAAATTAATAACAACCAATCTCAAAATCAGGTTACAAAAACGTTTTTGATCAAGATAAATAATGAGCCATATAAATAGAGGTTTAAAAAGCCAGTTTATATGTAATAAGGCTATCCAACTGATTCTCAAGCTCAAAGAAATGAATTTGTTGAAACAATTGCCATGTGAATATTGCTAAGTTGAACTGAAATGGATACGGGAACGGATACCAATACAGGGTTTGAAATGGATACGGCAAATTTTCAAAAAATCCGGAAATGATAAGGCAAGGAAACAGTATATATATATAAAAGAATTTGATATTACCATTCATCTTTTAGAATCTAGATTCTATATCTAAAAATGCATAATCATCATCATGAATTCAACATAAACAAATCATCATCATCAATTCAGCATAAACATTGTCATCATCATTAGTGATTATTATAACATTCAACATATTATCATCATCATTAGTAATGTAATCAGAAATGCTACAGCCTTTGTGCTTTCAGGACCAACTCTTTCAAAAAACATGTCATGCATGGCAATTAAAAGGCCCATGGGATCATTGGGATATTCTGTCAAGACCTGTTTGAACATTTCAATCTTCTCAATGCCAGCTTGGTCTCTTGACTATGTGCAGGCAAAAGATTGGCTAGAGAAGATTTGTAATATTGGAGGCATTTATGAAACCAAGAGCAAAATCAATGACAATTAACAAAACCTTAACCAAACTGAAAATTAAT
Source organism: Pinus albicaulis (assembly GCA_034641835.2). NCBI lineage: Eukaryota > Viridiplantae > Streptophyta > Pinopsida > Pinales > Pinaceae > Pinus > Pinus albicaulis. Next base: position 717,249,252 of record CM076583.1, on the reverse strand, counting down.
CACTCAAATAAATCTCTTTACGAAGACATTCATCAAACCCTTCTGTTTTTTATTTTTGAACATCCATTTTTTTCTTAGTAGTAAGAATCCTTGATAAATACATGGAATGTTGTTGTTTCTAAAGATTTAGAAGAGACGTTATAAGACTGTGTTTATAGTGAGTTTATTTGCAAATATGATTTCTTCATTTTTATTATTTATTTATGGCTATACAAATTTTCACGTTTTTTAACATTTTAAGGGTGGATTCCAATCACGATATTCGTGGATCCATTCTGTTTCCGGATTTCTGGGAACGGATCCAAAAAAAAAACCTTGGAAACGTATCCAACTCCAAATCCGAAGTTTCCGAATTTTTGAAACAGCAAAAAAACCTTTTTATGCCGTTTCAGACAAGGATCGTATCCATTTCCGTTTCGGAAACAGGGATCCACGTTTCCAGAAAATTCTTCAGGTGTTTCAACTTTCCGGTAACTTAGGAATATTCTAGATGAAAGAAAGCCCTTACTAATGGTAGAATACAATTTTCTATATGCAAAGATAGTCTAATTGTGGAACAAGGAGATTCAAGGGACATAGTGTTTAGTTTATGAGTCAAGTACTTCAAAAGAATTAGAATTTAAGGATTAAAGTTGTCACTGTCATATACAGCCCAATCTCACTCCTCCAATACAGTTCTTCTCACGTTTCTATATAACCCCATAAATATGAATTATAGAAATTAAGGATATGTTATGATTGTGTTGATTTTTGTAGCTTGGGAGGTACTCCCACAACTCCTGGAGTACTAGGTTTGTGAGGAGTTGACCCACAAAAGGGCTTTGTGGGTGTTGAAAAGTGTAACTAGGGTCGAACTTCATATTGACTATGTAATTATGTATTTATGTAAAGAAGAAGACAAAGATAATAAAATGTATTTTTGTTATGCTTGCTTAATGGGTTTCACGAGCAGATTTTTATTATAGGTCAATAGACTTCTTCTTGATGTCTATTAGGATTTGTCTTCTAGTTATAAGTGTAAATATGAGTCATGTATATTAAGTGTCTAGTCTCAAGAATATGCTTCAAGACCTTGTCACTCAACCATGGAGAAATGGCTCAAGTCAGCCCTCAAGACGTCCTCATTCAACGCTGGAAGATAAGCTCCTCTAGTCGGCCTATATGTTGTGATCAAGCCGGCCTCCAATCAGTTTGAAGGATCAACCTAAAACAGAGACATGATGCCTATATATACATGAAGCTCTGCGGTCATTTGAGAAAGTGTAATTCAGACAAGTTTGAAATATTCAAAACGTGCTACAGGCAGAAAAAAATTGCGTAATAAGTCTTAGATAAAATGAATGGATTGCGGATATTTCTGAAGAAGAAGAGTGTGGATCACAGAGAAGGAGTTGCGGATTAGTCTGAAGGGAATCTGTGACTAAATGCATAGCAAGAACTGTGGCTTATCCATAGTAATGTGCGCTCCAAAAGGTCTGAGATATACGTCTATCTGAGGAAGGCATTCATATGATGTATTGTGATATATTGCAAAGTTAAAAGACTGAAGTTTGGTTTGATGCGGAGTCTAAGGACTATAGTAAGTAAACTATATCTGAATTGAAGTGCGAGAATAGAAGGAAGGTAAATCTGTGATTTACCTTCCTATCTACAGTACATAAAAGAAAGTAATATATCTCAAGGAATAAGGTTTCAAAAATATGCAAAGTAAAGTATAAGGTCTCAAGTGAATCTATCTCCAATATCTGAATAAGCGAGAGGTAATGTTTGGGTAACCCAGAATGGATCAGAGTTCTCTAGTTTTGGTGCAAGCCAGTGCAGGTTGATGCAAAAAAGAAGGATCAGCGATGGAGGACAACAAAGAAGCAGTGACAAGGTCTTGGAGCCATATATAGGTCAAGGGTTTGAGTCTTGGTCATAGTACTTGTCATTTGAAAATCTATAAGAAGAATTTTTTGTGGGTTTTCCTCTCCAAGAGGGAGAAGTTTTTGCCCTAGTTCGAATGGAGTAAATTTGTGTCTCTTGTAATTTGGTAAATGAATTGATGAAAGACTAAATAAGCTAAGAAGAGAAGGCATAAGTAAATCAAGTAAGCTCACAAGTAATTATCAAGGAGAGAATTTGAATTAAACACCGCCCCTTCAAATTCTCAACATGGTATCAGAGCTAAGGTGTTGAACACAAGGGCTACTTAACAAGAAGACACCCAAGGAAGCAAAGATCAAAGTTTGGGTTAAAAGGCCAGATCAGTTTGCAAGAAAGAGTCTTCAAAGGATCTACTAATCAAGAAGAATATCTTTTCCATCAAAGATTTATTTTCAAGGCATTGTTGGAAAAGACATCATCTTTTTGGAAGACATCCTTTATCATCAAGGATTCAAGAACACCTACATTGGAGAGTTCAATCTAAGAGGAAGTTCATGACTTCATCTTCATCATCATCAAGGTAGCTGCTAGAAGGATGAATTCACTCTACTCACAAGTATCTATGACCTTATCTAAATCTGTCAAAATGACTTATTGCAAAGAGAGCATCAAATTGGTTGGGTCATCAAATTTTAGGGCATGGAAGAAGAGGACAGATTTGAATCTAATTGAAGACGATGTTATGGGCTACATCGAAGGATCTACAATTCAACCCTCAAAAGAAGATGCTCCAGCTCATGCCAAATACATGAAAGGAGAAATCAGAGTTCAGAGGATTCTCATAGAATCCATTAAGGACTCTCTCAAACCCTATGTATCAAAACTGAAAACTGCAAAAGAAATATATGAGAAACTAGTGGAGCTATTCTCTGTGAGTACTGCAGGAGAAGCAATCTCTCTGAGACAAGAACTATACAAAATGAAATTGTCAAGAGAGGAAGGAATCACTTCATACTTTATGAGGATTTCTGAAATAAGAGACCAACTGCAGGAATTGGGAGAATTAATGTCTGATAGTGAGATGACTATAGTGGTGCTGAATGCTCTACCGGAAGAATGGGGATTCTTCACTTCAAGCTTATATGGGAAGAAAGAAGCAACACCATTCTACGATCTATGGTATCTATGTAAAATAGAGGAAACAAGATTGAAAACCAAAGCTAATACAAGATCAAGTGAAGGAAATCAAGCCTTTGTAGCCATGTCTAGGAAGAAAGGAAGATTCGGAAAATTTGGTCCTCAGAATAAAAAAAAGAAATATGGACAAAGTACAATGCTTTGGATGTAATGAACTTGGGCATTATAAAAGGGATTGTCCTAAATCTGAAAAGGACATGAGGAAAAAGGAAGAAGCCCATGTCACAGAAGTAAGGGAAGAACCTAATGCAAATAAATCTAAGAAAGAAGAAGCGAAAGATCTCTACTATGATTGAGATCATCTTCCTCTTTAAGTGATTTTTGTCAGTTGTAAAATAGTATGATAGGAAGCAATGTATATTAAAAGCATCACGATAAAAGCATGAGAGGAGCACTTACAGAAGGAGATCATGGAAACCTCACTGATATCAACATTGATAGAAGACAGTCATCGAGATCAAGGGTCATCATTCAATAATCAATATCGAAACAGGTGCTGACATTTTCTAATGGAGTTCTCTATGGATTCACTGGTTAGAAAGAAAGCAGAAAGGTTTCATCAAGAATTCTATGCTACAGAATTCTGGGATTAGGATGTGATGACATATTGATGAAGTAGGTCAAGGGAATGAAGTTCTTCATTCTAATAAAATTGCTACAAGATGACTCAAAGGGAAAAGGTATGAGGTATATATATTTATATGCTGACACTGGATGCTTTGAAGTCATGTCATATGGTTGCAGGTAATGGAATTCTATCTTTAGAAGTATGATCAGAGAAAGGAGGATCTCTTCCATTACACAAGTTGTCATTATCAGATGAAATCAACATAATATGTCCTCATATGGAATATGAGGCGGTTGTATACAACCAAGGAACTGGAAATTGGAAGTTCATGGGAATGAAGATGTGTGGAGAAAGAAAGGAAGAGATCATGAAGTGCAACCATGTCAAGAGGCGGTTATCATCCGGAAACCAAGAAGATGTGACTAGGAGATCTCCTAGGAGGATATGTAGACTCTGATAGAAGTCTGGTAAAGAAGAAGACCTTAACAAGACATATCTTTAGGAGATGTGTCAATCTGAATAGAGGATGCCAATGCCTACAGGAAGATGTCATGGTGAAAGATCATCACTAAGGTAACTTTTGATTTAAAAGCTCATTTGTATATGTTTATCTAGATGAGTTTATGCAGGACTGTCAATCATGTGAAAGGATGTAAGATCCTTGGGAAATGGTTTGAAGGAAAGTAGCATGGTATAAAAGTGGACTAGATAAGGAAGTATGATGAATCACTTTCTGATAGCTGACATGAATTATGGATGATTTGTGCCCTATGAATCCAAAGGTTGAAGATTCCTCAATATAGAAATCCATGACATCGAGAGGAGGAATTATTCATGAGCAGTTGGGTGTCTCACCATCGCTGTTGTAGGTCCCTGGTTGAGAGGGAACCTGGTGATGAGTTTCATGCTTGGAAGAAAGGAAGTATGTCCTTCCTAAGTTAAGAGGGAGTGACATATATGATTCTCTAATACATGTTGTTATAGCATCATTTATCACCTTTATATACTTGATGATCTATGTATTGGCCTTGGGCAGCCCTTTCCATTCAGACTTGGTCATTTTCTTAAAAAAACATTATTTTGAATTCATTACGCGACTCTGCCCTGTCTTACACGAGTGCAGACGTGGGTCCACTCAAATCTGACCCGCGTATACAACATAAAATATTAAAAGATATATAATCTCCCTATTAATTGAGCAGGGCTTACGGGTTTTACCTGAAGCCCACCTACACCAGCCCGTGGCCAAACTGTTTCCCAACTGAAAAACTGATTTAAGGAAGTATAAATACACCTTATTGGGAAGGCCTAAAGGGGGAGAGAGAAAGGCACTGATACTATAGCCTGTTATAGCCCAGATCAAGTCTGATTATCCCTATGCCTCTTGCACTTCCCAGGTTCAGGAAACCCTTGTTTCCTTCTTTGAGATGTTCACCTCCTTTATGTGACATCCTTGTGCACCTTTTATGGAAGAAGATGGTTGAGGCTTGGGCTGGACTGATCCGGAGGACAGTTTCGCTTGGAGTCGTGGCTAATTTCAGGTGATATCTCCACATTTCTTTTACATACATCAATAGAAGAAGCTCTGTCCCATTCCTGATGTCATGATTTTATATGTCTTTTATACATGTTAATGATCTTATAGTTGTTTATTTCATGTTATCTTTTATGAATTTATATGATCTAACATATTGACATTTACGATATATATGTTGTACAACTAGTCTATGTGCTTGTTCATGAGTGAGTTGCAGGTCTTGAAGCACGTGGAGAAGCAGAGGGTTTGCAGCCTGCGAGAACGACCTCAAACGTAGGACATACGGGTAAGGTCATCTCTCCCTAGTTTACTAGTTTAAGCATTATGACCTTTAATTTGATTGCTTCTTGTTGTTGTATGCCTTCTGCTCTATTAGGCCCCTCAACCCAGCGCTTAGGGTAGTTTTGCCCGCAACAAAATTGGTGACTCCACTGGGGATTACATCCGTGTAATTCCCTATTCGAGATGTTTTCTCTGGATTTTGGGTTCCCTGACTGATCTGATCACTTTCCCAGTCTTCTTGGTTCTTTATCCATCCAGGCAAAAAACCCTGATCTTCTGAGTCAGGCTTGGCTTTTTTATTTTTCTTTGTTGTCTTTTCTATACGCAGCTTCTAGTGCACATAGTCGTGTATACATATGTTTTTGTCCAAAGAAACCCGCATATACGCGAGTTTCCTTAGACACAGACACGTATACACGCAAGTTGCACACAACCTACTTGCATATGGCCAGTTAAAACTGAAAAATCGATTTTTGAGATCCTATAAGTTCTTTCTGCCTGCTTTTGGTCACTCCTGTAGAACCTCTCACATGTCTGGACAGTGTTTCTCCTTGTTGTGTATCAATTTCTCTCTTTCTTGCTTGAAAACCTAGTCAACCTAGGGTTTGCCTTGCTTGGTGAAGTCAATTGTGGTTGTTGCACCGGGACTTCTTTCTGAGGTTCTTAGTTGTTCTGACATTTCAAAACAGTGAGTTTGTGTCGGTACACTCATTCTTGGCCTTGTTATTGCTTCAATTTTTGGTTTTTGGCTTGTTGGCATGTTTGGTTCTCTTGGTTCTTAAGATCAACTTTTCTGGTAAATCTTGAAGTTGTCCTTTTGGTTTCTTGAAGTTTTGTGTTTGTTGGAGTTTTATGATGTTCTTTCCAATCATTTTCTTGAGTTAGTTACTTCATTCCACTTATTTGAGTCCCGTCATGAAAATGACATGGTTGGCTTAAGGAAATTGCAGTTGTTTGTTGGCTCAGTTTGTTGTTTCGAAACCTTGGTAGTTTGTGCTTTTCTCAAAGACTTTTTGTTATCTCCTTAAAAAGTTAAAGGCTCAAAACATATTTGTGTTTTTCGTTACTTTTGCTTTTGTTTTTGGTTTTCATTTCATGGTTTTCATCCTTTTTGGAGCGATTTGGTAGTTTGTCATTTTGGTCTGGTTGCTTGGTTTTGAGAGAAGTTTGGTAGTGGGCTTTTCTCTTTTGTATCAAGTTGTCTTTGGCATTTTTGTGCAAAGAAGTTCTTGTTTGGGCTTGTCTCTGCTTTTGTGTCAAAGTCATTAGACCTGTCTTATTGAAAAACTCATTTGCTTCCCTTTGTGAGTAGTCCTAGTATTTGCATTTGTCATTGGTAGTTTTGCATTAGTGTAGTTGCACCGTTAACCATATTTAGTCTTTTGATAGCTTTTGAAGTGTGTGAGCGTGATATTGAAAAGAAAAGAAAAATTCCTTGCTTTTTAGTTGTTTCGTAGAACCTAAGTAGAATCTCTTTCATCAAAGAAAAAGTTGCATATGCATGTAGCAGGTTTCTATTGATTTCTCTTTGGCGTCAAAACATCACAACTTGCATTCTTTGTAAAGAACAACCATTAAAATCAAGCGCTTAATTAAAATGAACTAGAATTTTTGAGTTATCATTAATAAACACCAACTAGTCTAGGTCATAGGGCCTTGGAATAGGTGAGTGAAGAGTTAACTCTCCAAGGCCACTCAAAATTTCAAACGTAGAAGTTGATTAATGAGTGAAATCCAGCCTCGTTAAGTGGACCGAGAAAGCTCTACCTCCAGAGAGTTAACCGCGAGGGCTAGTGAAGGCAGAAAAGAGAGATACCCCCTCTCCTATTTGCTGGATCCTGACCTAAGATTGTTCCGCCCAGCTACCGATACGAACTGGTGTCCATAGTTGCTATTCCTAGGTATCACATAGGTGACTGCAGGGGGGAATACCCATGGTACCTAAGGCAGACGTTGCATCACTCTCATTAGTACTTTTGGAGGGTGCCCTTGCAAAGCTTGGGTACTTACACCGGCAAAGGCTTTTGTTAGGAGATCAGTGTAAATGTTTCTGTTACCTTCGCTAGTAGGCCTGGGGCGTAATTATCCCAGACTATTCTCGGAAGGTCTTTTTATTCGCTTTCTTGTATTTTGGTGTCTGGTCCTAATAACCTAGAGCAGAAATACCTGAAGGCTACTTGATTGTTGTATCTTAGGGACATTTTTGTAGAGAGTGGTCTTTGTTCCTAGATTGCCATAGCTTTGTAATTTTTTGAGTCTACATAAAATCTCATAATTATTAAAAGTGGTTGACCGATCGGTTCGTCGATCGAGGAGGCTTCGTGGGATTTCTCCTGCGAGTGCCAAGCCTTCTTCACGAAGGCATAGGAGAAATTCTACTGGTATTTTTATCCAGTAGTTGCAAACGCATCGGGGAGTGATCCTCCACTTGGGGCTATTGTTTCTGTGGGTGATCCTAGTACTAGTGGTGATTTAGAGAGTACTCCACTCATCTCTCGAGTCCTTTTTCCGGCAGAAGAAGTTGAGGTGGAAAAAATTCCTGAACCTCCAGTTACTCCTTCCTCTCCTCTTCCTGCAAGTTTTCTGGACGTTCTTTTGTATGTTGGGCCTCTGTCTCAGAGATCGACTAGCCCTCATATTTCTCCTTCTTTTCTTTCGATGGCCACAGCTAGAGACATAGCTTCCGTTATGAGCACTTCGAGTGTGAATACTCCTCTTTCAGTTGAGGGAGGAGATACTATTGCTATTTCCACTATCACTCCCAGTACTGCAATTTTTGGCTCTATCTCCATTCCGTCTACGAGTGGGGGCACCCAAGCTTTTGCTTCCCATTATGGTCCTTTTTCTTTTGGAATGCCTTCTAATTGCTATTCCTTCAATTCCTCTCACTGTTGTTGCAGCTATCTCCACACCCATTTCTTCTATGGCTAGTGGGCCAGTGTCTTTTCAGGGTTTCCCCTTCGGAAGTGGTCATATCCCTCATTCAAACCCTTACTTAGGTTCATTGCCTTTCTCTGCTCAAGGTCAAGGTTTTAATCCTTTTCTCAGAGGCCAAAGCTCTAATGCTTTTCAAGGCTGGAACCCGGCTTTTACAGGGTTGGGAATTGGGAATCAGTTTTTGTATGGTCAGCAGGGAAATGTTCATTTCTCCTCCGTAGGTGCTTCTCAGGGTCTCTCTATATTTGCTAATGCTTGGAACCCTTACCAAGGAGTTTCATCTTCATTTAACACTTCGATTGGGGGAAATATCCCTGTTTATTGTAACCCTACGATGGGAGGGGGTCCTACTCTGAATGCTTCTGGGCCACAAGGCTTCTCTTATGGCTCAGCTTTTTTTACGAACAATCCATGGCAACCTGGTGCCTCAGCAAATCCAAGGTATTATTTTCAGAATGTTGGGAATCCCTTCGTTGGTGGATGGAATTCTCAAGCTCCTCCACGCTTACCGTTCCTGGCAACCCTAAATTTGCTAGATTTGTCAAAATTGACTAATGATCCTATTCGATACAGCCTGGGTTGGCCTCTGGTCCCTACTAAACTTCTGCCAGACATTCTAAAATTTGAAGGGAAGACTAGTGAGGATCTAGTCGACCATGTTACCACTTTCCATTTATGGTGTTCGTCGAACTCCCTCATCGATGATTCGATTAGGTTGAGACTATTTCAGCGCACCCTAACTGGAAACGTTGTTAAATGGTACATTGAGCTTAGTGGAGGCACTTTTGCTTCGTTTGGCAAGTTGGATTTGGCAAGTTGGCTACCATGTTTTTGAACCATTTTTAGTTGCCTGTTCGATATGATGCCGGAACTGAGCTTCTCGCCAATTTCTAGCAGGACAAGGTGACACGCATTTCTGACCATATTCAGGAATGGAGGAGAAGGAAGAGGCTCATTAAAGCCCAAATTCCTAATGAATTCCTTCTCAAATGGTTCCTTAAATCCTTGCAGCCAAAAATCTCGATGGATGTATCTTTGTCCCGGGTATTTTCTGAGGAGAAAGCTATCTTTAGATCCCAAAAATCGAAGATGATCTATTCTCATTCTGGGATTCTTAATAATTTTTTGCCTGATGCTCCTCATTCTAAAGTGGATTTAGCCAAACTAAAGCCAGATCCTCATGTTGACGAGCTTGTCGGTTCGATCGATAGTGGCACGACTAACCTTTTGAATCAACTGCAACAGTTGTCTCTATAATCTTCTCCTTCTATCTAGGCTACGTCGTCGGTGTCTACTCCTTCCCAGCCCTTAACTATTAATTTTGTTCAATCTTCTAACCCTAAAGGAAATCAACAATCCGATGGGAAGAAGGGATGGAATAATAACAAGAAGAAAGATAAGGATGGGAAGGGTAATGGGAATAGATCCAACGATAATGTTGGAGAGGGTAAGAGAGAGGCAAAGAAGAAAATGAAGTTTCCATGCAAGTTATGGACTGGAGACCATCTCACCCATCTTTGCCCTAAGCTTCAGGATGCTCAGCACTTGTTAGCTCAGCAGGGTTCCTCTAGTTCCCAGGTTGTCTTGACTAACCTTTTTCCCCAAGGGCAGCAAATGCTTGTTGGCGCGAATTCTAATACTGGAGCTCCCGCCGGGGGAAACCAGGAAGGGGAAAATTCCTCAAATGTATATATGATGAGTGCTCGCGTTGACGTCGCTACAAGGTCACGTGATTATGGTGAATCTGAGTCTTCAAAGGCTAAGGGTGCTCCTGATACTTCCGAGTCACTCCATATTGAGAGGCCCGCCGTCGAGCCTATACCTCGCATGCCGAAAGGTTCTACTAAACTTTTGACAATCAACCCTAACGCCAAGGCAGCTTAGAACTACTCCATTGCAGAAGATCTGGCTCAGAGTCCTTGTGTTATGTCTGCGTTGGAGGTACTCCAGTCGTGCCCAGCACAAAGGAGTGCGTTGCTCACTGCGATCAAGGCAATCGATCCAAAGAACTCTCTTATGATTACATTCGATACGTCTAGTCTTAAGAAGAGACTCTCTCATCACATGGCTTTCCAGATCAAATCTACGTATTGGAAAATCAATATTTTTCGAATGGTAATCGATGAGGGCGCTTCCACATGTGTCAGTCTATCTCATGTTGGAAAGCCATTGGATATCCTCAAGGCATGTCTTCACCTACTCTTCTCACTGCATTTGATGGTCATTCTCATGGGCCACACGGCATTGTTCTGACTTTGCCCATCTGTGTTGGGGGTAAAGTTGTCAATATTGAGGTCGAGATAGTTGATGCAAATTTGGACTACAACCTTCTATTGGGGCGGAATTGGATTTATGAGATGCATGTTATTGCTTCATCATTATTTCGCATCTTGTGTTTTCCCCATGAAGGGAGGATTGTCACTGTTGATCAGATGGACTATTCTCCGATAGATCCAAATGCATCTTCTAACTCTACTGTTCCCTTAGTGAATGATGCCAAGCAACCTCTGAAGAATTTAGGGGTCAGAATGTATACCTCATTGATGGGTACCTTTGATCTTCCGCCTCCTTCCATTCATATTAATGTTATTTTCTCCTCCAGGGCACCTACTCAAAGAGAGTTCTTTCGAACTCATTATTTTTCGGACCCTTGGACTTTGCCTTCTCCTACTACCACATTAGAAGAAGGTCAAGTGGGTGGAATGGCATTCCATATATCTGTAGCAAAGATTACATATCAGTTTATTGTTGACACTGCAGATTCTGTTCCAGTTTCTCTTTCGCTGGAGGATTTGGACGGAGATGTGGCTCCTGCTTGGACACTTAATTCATCTTCTGCTCAGGACTGCCTTGATACTGTTCTACCATCTGAAGAGGCTATCCTCGAGGCAATGACTGGTGTGGAAAGACCGTGGGATGATTTGCATCATTGGTCCTATTTTCTACCATATTGTGAGAAGTTGAGTCAAGAATGTCTAGCCCTTCGTCTTCTGGTTTTTTTCACCCAATCTTGAGCCCTTTGGCTCCAACACAGGTTTTTGCTGAAGGGAACATGGCTGTCATTTCTGAGACTATCCCGGTGAACATTTCCAGGAATCCCAACGTTATAGAGAATGTTTTCATCGGAGTTGAATGTTCCCCTGAAGAGATTCAGACTTATACCAATCTCTTTAAAGAGTTTCGTGATGTGTTCGCTTGGTCTTATGAGGAAATGCCTTGAATTGATCCATCTATTGTCCACCATGAGATCAAGATTTATGAGAATGCTAAGCCTATATGGCAAAAGCTTCATCCGATCAACCCTAGGAAAGCCGCAGCTATCAAGGCCGAGGATGAGAAGCTGCTTAAGGCGGGTTTCATATACCCCGTTCCTTTAACTGAGTGGGTTTCGAATCCCGTATCTGTGGACAAGAAACAAGGAACGATCCAAGTCTACATTGATTTCAGGGATTTGAATAAGGCATGTCTGAAGGATAATTACCCCACACCATTTATTGATGAGTGTGCAGGGAATGAGATTTTCTCTTTCATGGACGGTTTCTCGAGATACAATTAGATCATCATCTGTCCTAAAGATCAGCACAAGACTGATTTTATTTGCCCCTGGGGGACATTTGCATACAAAAAGAAGCCTTTTGGTCTTAAAAATGACGGAGCTACTTTCCAGCGGGCCATGTCTTATGCTTTCCACGACATCAACCATATCATCGAGAAGCTTATTTGGATGATTTAGCTGCTCGTTTTCGAAAGAGAATTGATCATCCGTCTCATCTTCGACAAATTTTTGAAAGATGTTATTATAGAATCCGGTTGAACCCTAATAAGTGTGTTTTTGCCGTCACATCCAGTCGTTTGTTGGGATTCATCGTGTCTACTGAAGGGATTCGCGTAGATCCCTTCAAGGTTGAGGCAATACTTCAGTTGCCTCCCCCGTCTTCTATTCGTCAACTTCAAAGTCTTCAAGGAAAAGCCAATTTCTTGAGGAGATTCATCTTTAACTACGCTGAGGTGACGAAAAGATTTATGAGATTATTGAAGAAGGGAATTCCATTCTTGTGGGATGACTTTGCTCAACACTCGTTTGATGCTTTGAAAAAAGCATTGACCTTTGCTCCTTTATTGAGTCCACCTGATTATAGTAGAGACTTCCTTTTGTATCTCGTCGCGGCTGAATCTACTATCGGTATGGTTCTGGTTCAGGAGGATGATGCTCTTTGTGAGCATGTTATTTATTACCTAAGTCGAGGCTTGGTAGGTCCTGAACTGCAATACTCTCCCATTGAGAAGTTAGCTTTGGCAACTATCCATGTTGTCCAGCAGCTCGGGCATTACATTCTTCTTCGCAAAACCTATGTTTTGGCAGTAGTCAATCCTTTTCAATTTGTTCTCAGTAGGCGAGTGATTGGGGGCAAATACAATCGATGGATTGTCATTTTGCAAGAGTTCAATCTCAAATTCCTATCTGCCAAGTCCAAGAAATCTTTGGTATTTTTCGAGTTAATCTCTGAGTTGCCTTGTGGAGATGAGATTATTTATGAGGAGTCGTTCCCTGATGAACATATTTTCCTCATTTCTTCACAAGATCCTTGGCATGGGGATATCATTGCTTATCTCCAGACTTCGAAGTTTTCCTTCGCTTTTTCGAAAGATGAGCGTCGAAAGTTGCATCACTTAGCAAAAAGTTATCTCATCACTTAGCAAAAAGTTATCTTATTATTAATGACACTCTATATCGTCGCGGGGTCGATTCGATGCTTAGACGTTGCTTAACTCTCGAAGAAGCTGAGATTGTGCTAAATGATTGCCACAGTGGAGCTTGTGGTGGTCATTTATCTGGGCTTGCTACAACTCAAAAGATATTGCGTGCTGGATATTTTTTGCCCTCGATTTTCAAAGATTGTGTTGAGGCTGTGAAAAAATGTCATCCTTGTCAATTTTATACTCGGAAGATGCGCCTCATCCAACTTCGCTCTTTCCTGTTATTACTGTCGGTTCGTTCACCAAGTGGGGAATTGATTTTACTACTTGTAACCCACCTTCGGCAAAAGGTCACAAGTACATTATCGTAGCAGTGGACTACTTCACCAAGTGGGTCGAGGCTATGCCTACTTTCTTAAACGATGGTGAAACAGCAGCCATGTTTCTATTCAACCAAGTCATTTCTCGCTTCAGTATCCTGAAAGAGATTGTCACTGACCATGGAAGTCATTTTTAGAACTCTGTGATGGCTAAATTGGCTCTTAAATTAGGTTTCCGGCAGAAGCATTCGTCTATGTATTATCCTTAGGCCAATGGGCAGGTTGAAGCCGTGAATAAATCCTTCAAGGTTATCCTTCAAAGGGCAATCAATAAAGCTAGGTCCAATTGGCACGTCATGTTGTATCCTGCGCTCTGGGCATACCGGATGTCTGTTAAGACTGCAACCCGGTTCACTCCTTTCCAGCTAGTTTATGGTTTGGAATCGATCTTTCCTGTTGACTGTGAGATTCCTTCCCTTAAGCTAGTTGTAGAGCTTCTTCCCGACACTTCAAGTCTCGAAGAACGCCTTGTCTATCTAGAACGTCTCGATGAGCAGCGGCAAGATGCAGCTACGATTAACGAGGCCCATAAGAAAAGAGTGAAGGTTCAGTATGATAAGGCGATCAAACCTAGGGTTTTCTCTGAAGGTGACCTCATTTTGGTCTACGATCAGGACAAGGATGCCTTAGGGCAGGAAAACTCAAATCCATGTGGTTTGGCCCTTTCATTGTAAAAAGAGTCCTTAAGACAGGAGGTTATGCTTTGGTTGATTTCGACGGAAACGAGTTGGCGGAGCCCAGAAATGGGCTCTATCTTAAGAAGTATTATGCCTAAGCAGTTGCCTAGCAATTGCTTTTGTGCATACTTGTCTACCGATTCTGGTGTGGCCTTGATGTTTTTTATCTGCTTTGGCAGGGTGTTTGTGAATGATATGAGTCATTTTGGCTTTGCCGACGGTGCTAGTCGACACACCCAGAATCTTGCTTCCGCGGCTTGGGTAATCTACTATCCATTCGGTCAGTTGCTAGTCTCAAGGGGCGTGTGTATTGGTCTTGCTTCGAACAATGTAGCAAAATATACTGCTATGATCAATCTACTTTCAGAGGCAATGTCTCTTAGTATTGGTTCGTTAGTAGTGTACTTGGATTCGCATCTGGTGGTTTCACAATTGAACAACACCTATCGTGTCAGAGATCCATTTTTATATTGTTTATTTCTGAGAGTGTGTTTGTTGCAACGAGCATTTCATTATGTTACATACATTCACATTCCACGTTCAGAAAATTCATTTGCAGATTCATTAGCTAATCAAGCAATTGATTGGCATATTAATCATTCAATACATTAAATATCAAAAAACATCAATCATCATTGTATATACCAGACAATCACATCATAAAATCGTTGCATATATCTATCAGAGTTGTGTTCAAAAATATACAAAAATTGGACAATTATGTCCTACAAAATAACGCTTATGCCCGATCATGTCCATCATCATTACAGTCATCCGGTCATCATAAAAGTCTATCCCTGTGGGCCCTGCCCTGGATAGGTGTCATGGAAAAATACTATGGTTGTGGCCACACGATGGAATAACCGCACCCAATCGCCTGGTACACCGACCACACGTCTCTGAACTGCCTCGGGGAGGTCCTCCACTGCAGCCATAGGGGCATGGCGGGTCCAACCCTCTATGTTCCTTTGAATAGCATGGAGAACTCTCCCAGGGTCCTTTGCGACGTCCTCAACCTCTCTTACGCGACGCCTATGTCTTGGGAAGCCCTCTAGTCTGACTAGTCCAATATCTGTCACATGATCAATAAATTTGTAAGTCAATTGTCCTATCAAAAAGATTTATTCATTTTCATGCTTATATTGAAAATCCAAAAAATCATATAATCAAAAAACCATTTGTGATCTTACCAATCACTCCCCATGCTACACCGAGTGGTAAGGGCAAATCAACATCTCCCCTGAAGTCCATGCCAGCATAGGGGTAATCCTCCACTGCAATCACTTATTCTCCCCACCAAACGAAAAACTCATCATCCCAGGTAGTTCTAGGGACTTCTCCACCCCCTAGCCTCTTCATCTGATCAGCCCAGCGTGTTATACGTGGATCTCGTGGGTTGCTAATGGTAGAGATAACTTTAGGACGAAGCCCTGGAATCCTCTCGAAGAAGAATGTGCATAAAATGGTCCCATAACCAAACTGTTTTGTTTTATTCTTCTAGATGGAGGTTAATTGTTTCTTCAAATTGGTTAGCAAGGCAGTGCACCAATCATATAGTGTAGTCAGGCAGTCCACTGCCAAACTCATGTTCCCTTGTTAGGCTTGGTGCAATGAAGTCGATTCGGCTACCCTGACAATGGTGAAAAGAAGTATTTTCATGTGCAGACCTTGCACATCTCAAATTGGGATCTATATCCCGACCTTCTAAGTATCCTAAGCACAGTATATGCGAATGTAATCTTCCACATTCAACCCTCCTGTGGGCTTGCCTTGTAAATTTACTGGTTCTCCCCTGGCCCTATTTACATCATTGATAGGTGACCTTGTGCTCAGCATTTGATCAACACCATAGGTCTTTGACTGAGTGGTTTCCCTTGTGTTCGACTTCATCTTTCATTATCACACCTGGGATTCGTGCGGTACCTTGGTTTCCATTTGACCCTATCGGTGGATTCCTTGCCTCTTTGTTAGCTTTCATTATTGGTTGGTTCAAAGGGTTTCTGTCATGCGCTAGCTACATTTTGTGCATGCCGGAAACATGCTTCGGGTTGGTTACTTCACTTTTATTCCTCTGATTCCTTCCAAATTTTGGCCTGCGAGTTACACTCACGCTGGATTGATGTGGGATGCCCTAATGCCTTCCTTCCAGCAGATCTTTTCTCATCGACTCCGACACATTGCTCTGGGAATAAGGTCTAGAATCCTTTTGTCAATACCTTAGGATTTGCAGTCATTAGTGGCAGATTCCTTCGCTATCGACAATGAGAATACATCAATGTCTCCTGATTGATAGATTCTATCAAGTGTTCGACTTCAACTCATTCATTCGCACCTGTTAGATTTTACTGGGGTACCTTGACTCTCATCGTCATTATAGGTGAGTTGTCTCGCGTTTGTTAATGGTATACATCAATGACCAGTGATCAAACGATTTCTCACATGGTCGACTTCAGCTCATTTATTCCCATTGTGTAGAATTGTACCATAGTGATCGATGAAGACCTCGAGTTTGCATCAGCATGCTTTGCTTCACTTTGACAGCTCCTTCAGTTTTCTGCCAGTGACACCATCCACCCTTATATGTTGCAGTTCATCACAGCAGCATTCTATATGTTGGCACCCGAGTTGCATGCAATACCACTTTTTCCACCACTTATGATTTGGTACTTGGAGATTCAATTGTGACTTCAGTGATTAGATATCTTTGCAGCATCACTGATCGGTCTTCTATATGTAATACTTTGACATGACTTTGATATACACTTTCGAGCAGTGATCAGATGATTCACTATGTACTTCACAGTTTCTGCTATACTTATATACATATTGGAACCGCTCCATACTTGTTATGCGGACATGCTTTACTTACACCGAGCATGGGTATGCCCACCTCAGACATGAGCTTACTTTCTGATTTCTTTCACTGGTTTTTGGTAGGCTGAAATCTGGTGAAGTCCTCTCAAGTCCTCGCAAGATTCTTTCTTATACACATAATAGTATAATACATTTCGGCCATCATGTACCCCTTCTGACCTCATATATTAGGGAGCACCTATTAGAACATCATTTATCACCTTTATATACTTGATGATTTATGTATTGGCCTTGGGCAGCCCTTTCCATTCAGACTAGGTCATTTTCTTAAAAAACATTATTTTGAATTCCATACGCGACTCTGCCCTATCTTACACGTGTGGAGACGCGGGTCCACTCATATCTGACTCGCTTATACAATTTAAAATATTAAAAATATATATAATCTCCCTATTAATTGGGCGGGGTTTACGCGTTTTACCTGAAGCCCACCTACACCTATCCGTGGCCAAACTGTTTCCCAACTGAAAAACTGATTTGAGGAAGTATAAATACACCTCATTGGGAAGGCCTGAGGGAGGAGAGAGAAAGGCATTGATATTATAGCCTGTTATAGCCCAAATCAAGTTTGATTATCCTTGTGCCTCTTGCACTTCCCAAGTTCAGGAAACCCTTGTTTCCTTCTTTGAGATGTTCACCTCCTTTATGTGACATCCTTGTGCACCTTTTATGGAAGAAGATTGTTGAGGCTTGGGCTGGGCGGATCCGGAGGACGGTTTCGCTTGAAGTCGTGGTTGATTTTAGGTGATATCTCCACATTTCTTTTACATACATCAATAAAAGAAACTTTGTCCCGTCCCTGATGTCATGATATTATATGTCTTCTATACATGTTAATGATCTTATAGTTGCTTATTTCATGTTATCTTTTATGCTAAGTTGCACGAAACAGGAAACGGAAACGAGTTTCCGAAACGGGAAGCGATACAAAACACGACCTCCCCAAATTTAGGAAACGGGGAAACGCGGTATATATATATATATATATATATATATATATATATATATAGAGAGAGAGAGAGAGAGAGAGAGAGATTAATTTATATTTATATTAGAATTTAGGACATTTAAGAATGTTATATGAAATCGTTTTTTTATAAGTTTAGAAATCCATTTAGAAGCATCGAAGAGACAAAAAAGCAATTAAAATAACATTCGAATGCACAAAAACCAAAAGAAAAAAATAAATAAATAAGAGGAAATGCGAAGGAAACGCAGTTGTACGGTCGGGAAACGTGTTTCCAGCCATACTGGCAAAGTTTCTTGTACGGGATATGTACCAGTACGGCCGGAAACGCGTTTCTCAACTGTATGATATGCATTTCAACGTTTCCATTTTGTTTTTTTAGGGAAATGGGCCCTAGACCCACATTTCCTGCAACTTAGCTTTTATGAGTTTATATGATCTAACATACTGACGTTTAGGATATATATGTTGTACAACTAGTCGATGTGCTTGTTCTTGAGTGAGTTGCAGGTGTTGAAACACGTGGAGAAGCAGAGGGTTTGCACCCTGCGAGAACGACCTCAAACGTAGGATATACGGTAAGGTCATCTCTCCCTAGTTTACTAGTTTAAGCATTAGGACCTTTAATTTGATTGCTTCTTGTTGTTGTATGCCTTCCGCTCTGTTAGATCCCTCAACCCAGACCTTAGGGTAGTTTTTCCCGCAACACGTGTCATGCACTAGACCAAGACTAACAGCCGTAAGTCTCAATGAAGGGCATGTGGAGAGAATGGATAGAGACTTCATTATGGTCTTCACCGGGAAGACAAAATGGAGGATTGGGTAATCATCTGGCATTCGATACTCTTTGACAATATGATAGGGCATTCAAGTTAAGAGTAGTCGGGGACCGATATTCTTTGAGGGTTGGCTACCCAGGAGAAGAATAGTCCAAAGAAGGCCATACTCTAGGAACACCTGGGTGGAGTATGTACCTTGGAGAAACAATGACTATGGTATCTATAATTCATGTGTCTCGCCAACATTGTAGCCCATTGTCTCGATCAGAGATGGGGCAGTTAGTCAAGGCCTTGCACTAGGACAATGCGGGTTGATATGATGCTATACAGATACGTTTACCAATCCGATTCTTCTTATGAGATTCTTCAATTTGAAAGTTACCATGTATCTGTATGAATACCTCCCTAGTTAAGAGGGGGCATTGGAAAGTGTTACTAGGATCAGTCTTCATATTGACTGTGTAATTATGTATTTATGTAAAGAAGAAGACAAAGATAACAAAATGTATTTTTGTTATGCTTGCTTCATGAGTCTCATGAGCAAGATTTTTATTATAGGTCAACGGACTTCTTCTTAATGTCTATTAGGATTCGTCTTTTGGTTATAAGTGCAATTAAGAGTCATGTATATGAAGTGTCTGGTCTCAAGAATATGCTTCAATACCTTGTCACTCAACCATGGAGAAATGGCTCACATCCTCCCTCAAGACTTCCTCATTCAACACTGGGAGATAAGCTCCTCTAGTCGGCCTATATGATGTGATCAAGTCGGCCTCCAATCAGTTTGAAGAGTCAGCCTAAAACAGAGACATGATGCCTATATATACATGAATCTTTGTGGTCATTTGAGAAAGTGTAATTCAGACAAGTTTGAGATATTCGGACTGTGCTACAGACAAAAAAAAATCGCAGAATAAGTCTGAGATAAAATGAATGGATTGCAAATATTTCTGAAGAAGAAGAGAATGGATCACAGAGAAGGAGTTGCGGATTAGTCTAAAGGAAATCTGTAACTAAATGTGTAGCCAGAACTATGGCTTATCCATAGTAATCTGCACTCCGAAACGTCTGAGATATACGTCTATCTGAGGAAGGCATTCATATGATGCACTGTGATATATTGCAAAGTTAAAAGATTGAAGTTTGATTTGATGCAGAGTCTAAGACTATAGTAAGTAAACTATATCTGAAATGCAGTGCGAAAATACAAGGAAGGTAAATCTGTGATTTACCTTCCTTCCTATCTACGGTACATAAAAGAAAGTAATATATCTCAAGGAATAAGGTTTCAAGAATATGCAAAGTAAAGTATAAGGTCCCACGTGAATCTGTCTCCAATGTTTGAATAAACGAGAGGTAGTGTTTGGGTAACCAAGAATGGATCAAGGAAGATAGAGACCGAGTTCTCTAGTGTTGGTGCAGGTCAGTGCAGGTTGGTGCAGAAAAGAAGGATCAGTGGTGGAGGACAACAAAAAAGCAGTGACAAGGTCTTGGAGACATATATAGGTCAAGGGTCTGAGTCTTGGTCATGGTACTTGTCATTTGAAAATCTATAAGAAGAATTTTTCATGGGTTTTCCTCTCCAAGAGGGAGAGATTTTACCCTGGCTCAAAGAGCCTAAATTTGTGTCTCTTGCATTTTGGTAATTGACTTGATGAAAGACTAAATAAGCTAAGAAGAGAAGACATAAGTAAATCAAGTAAGCTCACAAGTAATTATCAAGGAGAGAATTTGAATTAATCACTGACCCTCCAAATTCTCAACAGTGGGCAATGTACCCAAGCAGTGGGATTTGTACCCAAAGTTGTGGGCTCAAAACCAAGTGGAGAAATTGATGGTTTATTCATTGATTGCATGAGGGCACCCTTAATGGAGCAAGGGGGACCTAAGGCAACCATGGAGTTTTTTTATCAACTGAAAGAAATCAATTTTCTTATGATAGTTGGGGTTTTATCAACAAGATCAAGTCGGCCTAGGCTTGAGTGGTGCCCCTTGAGGGCTAATCAATTCCCTCATGAAGACTATAAGAAGGAAAGAGATGAAGCTCATTTGATCACCAACCAAGTGCAACTTCTCAAGAAGACTACAAGCCAAGGAGAACAAGTTCTCAAGAAGCAAAGTTGGAGTGAAGGATCTGAATTTGTCTCTATTCTGTGATCTTGCCAAGCTTATGGAGGACTTGTTCACTTATTGAAGAAATCGAGTTTGTGAAGAGATTTTTCTGTGGTTTGCAGCCGAGTTTTTATTGGAGAAGTGGCCTAGAACAGACGTAATATTACCTTTGTTCTGCGTAAGAAGGGATGATATATCTTTGTTGTAGGATAAGGACCAAGTGTTCTGGTTTGTTGCTGCAAGAGGGCTGAAAGGCCTGTTCGGGTGCAGACTAGAGACTTAACTTTAACTGTGGACAGCGAAGGGAAAATAGAGGCCTATTGGCCGAGAAGGAGGGTTGCTACAAGCCGAGATTAGGAAAGTCTCAATTTTGTAAGTGACCGAAGTCTACGAGAGGGCTGAAGTCTGAGAAAGGAATGTAACAAGGGCTGCGATTTGGCTATTATCTGTGGAGGTGGGTTGCTAAGGGTGTGGGGTTGAACAGCAGTTCAAGGACAACCTATGCATAGTGCCTTTGTGTGTTGTTAATGGTTGAGTTAGCAGCCCTAAGTACTATGACAAGGAGTTGAGTTGTCACTGTGTGAGGGCAGTCCATCCAAGCCCTAAGTCTGTTATCTTTGAAGGAGCAAAGGGATAGGTTGAGGGAAGTTTTAGTGATTACCTAGTTCAAACACTTGGAGTAAAAAATAGGTATGTAAGTGGGCTAGCTTGAAGACCCTAAGAGTTGGCTATCTTGGAGGAGCAAGAGAGCAGACTTGTATGAGTCTATGATGGGTCATCTTGAAGCAACAAGAGTGATTGATAGTGGCAAATTGATCAGCTGAAGATGCAAGCAATTTGAAGTTGCATAACTACTTGTGAGCAATAGAAGAGGTGGCAAAGGACCTGCCAGAAGTGTTCAAGGTACGTGGACCGAAAGGGCTAAGTTGAGCTCCTTCAGTGAGTAATTCAAGTGTATCTTGTTAAGGGTAGATTGGTAATCATAAGTTGTTGACTCCAAGCCCTAGTTTTTCTTGTATCAAGGCTAATCATAAGGGCCATGATCCTTGGTACAAGAGCCCTATGTTTGTTGTATTAAAGTTTGTACTTTGTAATATAACAAGTTTTGGGTTAAAAATTGTCTTGTGTATTACATTGATTCACTGTTGTACGTTTTCCATTGTGCAAAGTGCTTGTGTTGTGGCATTTTAGTTTCTTTCTGATCGTGTTCTAGACATAAACCTAATTCTAAGTTGCCGAGGAAAAATCAACTTGGAACCAGAGCTACTTTGAAGGGGCAGTGAATCAGAGTGTGCACATCATACAACTCAAAAAGGAGTTGGTTGCATTGTTGTTGAAGGACTAATAGCAATGGCGACATTCGTTGTTGGTCTGAGATACGAGGATAGGTTGGATGGGTTGTCCAACTATAGTCCTTGGAAGGAAAGAATCAATTAGAGCTTGATGGTGAACAAAATCTAGGATTTTACCAACAAGGAGATAAAGAAACCAACTGACCCTAAGGATTTGGGAAGTGTATGAGGAGTTGGATACGAAGGCGAATTTGTGGAAAGTGAAGTTGAGGCTTGCCCTATTTATGTCAAGGATATTATTCTTAATGATACGCCTTTTGAGCCCCTTGAAGCACAAGGTGATCCCATGGCTCCTTTGAGAATTGACATTGAAGACTACTTGCATGTTGTAGAAGGGAAATGGGAGATTATTAGCTACCGCTTTAACAAAGACCCCATTTATGATGTTGATGATGAACCTGATAAGGATCTTGATTTGCTTTGGATTCCATGTCATCAAGAAACATTGATCACTTTTGAGCAATCCTTGGGCCTTAGTATTAAAAATGATGAACACATGGTGGTCCCCCCTTTTCAGCATGATCCTTGCACTAGGCAACCTAATTGGTGTGATTACCCTTGCCAATTTTCTTTATCTTCCTATCCCTCTCGGAAAAAGCATGAGGATATCAAAGAGAACTCCATAAATAAAGGAGCCTTTGAGGAAAGGTTATGAGCTTTGATCATTGATTTCTCTCGATGGTGCAGGCTTGATTCATGTTCCCCTCCTTTGTCCATGGCCCCTTTACATAATTCATGGTCACCTTACTTTCCCACCACCCACCCTTGTTACTTACTACATGAGTGTCATGATTATCATGTTTGCTTTCAAATATATATCAAAATTAATCATAAGGGTAGGAAATATGATAATCTATTAATATGTTGGTTACATTGGTTATATGACTATACTTAGCACTTGCATGATGTAGTATGCATATTAGAGTGGGGTGCACTGCATGATGATTTTGCATAGCTACTATCATCATATCATATTCTCATGCTAGAGAAGGTGCACCTAGATTAGACTTGCATCTTACAATAGATTTACTTTCTTGTATGGTTTTATTGTTTGATGAAAACATGGGCAATAAAAGTACGCCCAGGACACATGCTTCCAACATTGTTTGTGATGTGCAAGATACAAGTCTATGGTCCCAGAGGTTTGTTGGTGTTCTCATGACCTCTCGTTCGAGTACATGGTTTGTTCACTCTACAGTGAGCTCATGTCCCAACTGGAGCCAGATGTTACCCACCAAAAGTCGGTGACCCCATAGGAGATTTTTTCCCATAGATTTGTCTTCAGCGAGCAGCCCCTAACATGTGAAAATTCCGCTACCCGTAATCCTACTATAGCAACTGATGAGAATTCTTCTACTCGTTAATGACTTGAACAAGTTATTTATTGTTTTCTATGGTAAATACTGAAACCCATACACTACAGCCTTCATAAAATTAAATTGCGAAAACAAGATCTTAGCAAGAATAAACAATAGACACACAACCTCGTTATTTTTGGACTAATGTCCTCGGAAAATGCGGGAAAACCAGTGCAGCAATTGAGGGTTTGTATTATTATGCAAAAGATCTGAATACAATCTGTGATGCCTTACTGGCCATCCACATAGAGAATCTGACTGACAAAGAGCTTGTGAGTATTACCTCACACTGACACTGGAAAATCTGAACTAGCCAAACTCTGAGTTGATGAGCCATACGCTGCCTCTGCACAGTCCCTATGTCACCTCTCCTTGTTGGCTCTTCTGCTGGCTAGATACTGATCTTTGGCCCCTCCAGTCTCACACCCCGACACTAGATTTAATTGAACCTCAACTGAATCACGGATCTCCTCAAGGGTGCAACGTTGCCTCTGTTGGCTATGTGTAGCTGCTACGCTGCCTCTCTACGTATTGCTCTCTATCTCCTCTACGATGTATTCTCGGCTTAGGAAAATCTCCAACCGTATCTATCACTGCCTCTCACTACAAGAATCTTCTCGATCTAACTTCTCTTGAGCACTGCTCACTTGAGAAATTCAATCTCTAGACTCTGTCTCTCGATGTATTCGATGAGTCTTCCAAATGCCCCATCAAGTCCTTATAATCTTCTCGTTGAGACTTCAACGACCGAGATTAAATCGTTAATCAACAACTAAGATTAACTTGGCTTGATCTCTATCTTTTCTAGAAGATTCACACTCTGTTTTAATTAATATCCTTTAATTATTTTAATTTGCTAAATTTAGACTTTGTGTCCCATTAAAAATAATTAATAATTTCCATAAAACATAATCTGAGTGGAATTTCCAAAAACGCTTTCTGGGTTCTTTGGAATACATGTGCCTAAGCCTCCCAGAAATCAAGACTCCCTCATAGCGAGGAATGTGCTCTAGTAATACATCCAACTGAAATACTGCTCTGATTCTGCAACATCTCCCTCTGCACTGCTGATGTCTGAAATTGCTGCCCACCAACACTGCATTGTTGCATCCGCACTATTGTTGACCCTGCATATTGTTGCCAACTGCCACTGCAGTGCAACTCTGTTGCTTACTGCAACAGAAAAACATCCAAAATCTGAGCTAAGTGTTTAGTAGGATGCATCTCGTATTGAAGATCTGAATGTCGCTAATCTTTGCGCTATCCCACTAAAGCTCTGCCCTGCTACTGACTCTGGGTTGTGCCTTCCTACACTGTTGTCAACCCTGCTCTGCGTTGCTTAGTCTATGGCGCTCTCTAGCTACTGCGTTGTCACTTCTACACTCCTCTGAAATTTGTCCATCCTGCTACTTCATATTTGGGCTCCCATAGTAAGGTGATGATCCGAGAGATGGACTCCTCAAGGATCCTGCCCAACTGCAGTTCTGTTGAATTACAGCTCCAAATCACCCCAACGCTCCCCTCGCGATATATGGGCAATCATGGAAAATTCCTCCTCCTTGATCTTCGCAGTTGCAGCCTGTGGATCATGCTTCTCATCTTTGTCATTCTTCTTAAGAGGACACTGTGTAGCATAAAATCCCATCTCGCCACACCGAAAGCACTTGATCTTTGAGACGCCCTTCTTTCGTCTCCGCTGCTCCCACTGCCCCTTTGATGCAAGGGTTGTGTTCTGCTCCTCCTTGGGCTTCGCCCCACTGCTGCTGTTGACATCAAGTTTGCACTTGAGTAGATCTCTCCTCATCTCTTCCTGTTGAAGAGTTTCCCACGTTCCTTCCCAATCCGGCAATTTCTCTCTACCCGGGATGCTCTGGACAAAGACCCGATAGTCTTCGAACACGAAATTCAAGGTAAGTCTGACCATCTCTATGGCCTGAGCAATTGCTCCCACAGCTGCCAGCTGATCTCGGACCTCCTAAAGTTTTGCAAGGAATGGATCAACGCGTTCTCCCTTCTGCATCCTGGTAGTCTACATCTTTTCCTCCAAAAACATCTTCCGCAGCTCCGAAGACCGTTGATATAGCGTGGCCAACGCATCCCACATTTTCTTGGTTGTCCCTTTGCCAAAAATGTGTGAAACAATATGATCCTTCACCCCGTCGAGGATCAATCGTTTGGATTTTTCCATGTTCTTCTTAAAGGCTCTCAATGTTGCGGCATCTACCGGTTCAGCCAATGTGTTGTGGATGAAAGTCTTGAGGTCATGCTCATCTAGAAGGAAGGAGATCCTTGCCTTCCAAATTATGTAGTTGGAGGTACCTCCAACCGATCCTGGTCACGCAACCCACTGGTTGCCATCTCGCCCAGTCAGATGTCAATCTATTGCTTCTAACCCTCTACGCAACTGGCTCTACGCACTCCCTGCTGGAGCAAACCAAATAAATCACGAACATTTTTCTTTTGCACGGGAAATCTAAGTTTCTTGGGAAAGAAACTCTCTGAGGTCAGAAATCCCCCAAAATTTCTTATGCTACTTTTCTTCTGACGCTTTCTGCACTAGCAACTGCTGCTACAAGAAAATTGCATCCCACCAGCTTATTGATTTGCGATGAACTTGTTGCACTGCTCCCTCTGCCTCTGACAAACTGGAAAATCCTACCTCTCTGTCGACTCACTCAGAGAGAGATTTCCTTGCAAATCTAGCCCTCCTGGCTTGGACTGCGCAATCACTGGGGAAATCGATCTACTGCTTACGTAGCTCTTTGATCTCCTGCTGCTTCTTCAACGTTGGATCCTTTTAGTCTGCTCTCTTGCTCACGCAGCTCTTTGATCTCCTGTTGCTTCTTCAACACTGGATCCTTTTGGTTTGCTCTCTTGCTCCTCCTACACTGCTAAACAACCTTTGATACCATGTGAAAATTCCGCTACCCAGAATCCTACTACAGCAACTGATGAGAATTCTTCTACTTGTTAATTACTTGAACAAGTTATTTGCTGTTTTCTACGGTAAATACTAAAACCCATACACTACAGCCTTCACAAAATTAAACTACAGAAAATAAATGAGTGCGGAAACAAAATCTGAGCAAGAATAAACAATACACGCACAACACCATTATATTTGGACTAGTTTCCCCGAAAAAACCCAATGCGGGAAAACTGGTGCAGCAACTGAGGGTTTGTATTATTATGCAGAAGATCTGAATACAATCTGTGATGCCTTACTGGCCATCCACATAGAGAATTTGACTGACAAAGAGCTTGTGAGTATTACATCACACTGACACTGGAAAATCTGAACTGGCCAAACACTGCGCTGAAGAGCCCTACGATGCCTCTGCGTGGTCTCTGCGTCACTCTGCGTGGGGACTGCATCACCTCTCCTTGTTGGCTCTTCTGCTGGTTGGATATTGATCTATGACCCCTCCGGTCTCACACCCCGGCACTCCGGCACTAGATTTGACTGATCCTCAACTGAATCATGGATCTCCTCAAGGTTGCAACGCTACCTCTGCTGGCTTTGTATACCTACTACGATGCCTCTCTGTGTACTGCTCTTTGTCTCCTCTACAATGTATTTTCAGCTCAAGAAAATCTCCAACCGAATCTATCACTGCCCCTCTCTACAAGAATCTTCTTGATCTAACTTCCCCTAAGCACTGCTCACTTGAGAAACTCGATCTCTAGACTTTGTCTCTCGGTGTATTCGATCTATCTTCCAAATGCCCCATCAAGTCTTTATAATCTTCTAGTTGAAACTTCAACGACCGAGATTAAATCGTTAATCAACGGCTAAGATTAACTTGACTTGATCTCTATCTTTTCTGGAAGATTCACACTCTGTTTTAATAAATATCCTTTAATTATTTTAATTGCCTAAGTTTAGACCTAGGGTCCCATTAAAAATAATTAATAATTTCCATAAAACATAATCTGAGTGGAATTTCCAAAAACGCTTTTTGAGTTCTTGGAATACATGTGCCTAAGCTTCCCTGCAAATTTTGAGACTTAGAGCACATTCGATGCCACCAAAAATCAAAATAACAGCCATCAGTGTAGTCAATATATTGTGCCACTCAATCTCCGCTCCCTGAGTTAGTCATATGTCCCCTCGCCCATCTATCGAGAGCATATGTTTTAAGGTGGGTTATCCTATCCTAAAAGTACGTTTTTCATTATGAAATCGGGTGCTTATGCTTGTTTTTCCTTGAGCACTTTGGGCATGGATTATTGAGTGAATCGAAAGGAGCGTTTTGACTGTAGTTTTGTTCCCTCACCTTAAATGGGGGGTTAATCCACAATCCTAGTCCCGTGGGATCTCCCCTATTGGCTTATAGCTTCAAGAAGGGCACTACTTGGGAAACCCCGATTTTGGTAGTGCAGTCCTGTTTTCCAATTTCACATTTTTCACTCCTCTTTATACATTACAAGCATTATTCCATCATCTTCCCTCTCTGGGTCCACAAGGCATTGGTACACCCCCTCCCCTCGTCCACATATTTAAGTCGAGCCTGGAAATGTTGCCCCGAAAGTTGATGCAACTAAAAGAAAATTAAAAGCATATCATGGCCACAAGAAAGAAACAAAAGAAAAGAATATTATAAAATGCAAAAGATGGTTGGGACATTAAAATAGTGTGTGGGCAAAAGCCAAACATGAGCTCTACCCCCTATCATTATGGCCATCACCCTAGTTCCTAGGGCCCGATGAGTGCCCCCGCATCATTAAGGAACCCATGCACATCCCAACCCCTGGTGGGCGATGAACTGACCCACCTTAAGGGGGTATTAAGTGCTTATATCATACACAACATGCTCTCTTCTCCTGGAGCCCTAAGCAGCAATACAAAGAAAAATAAAGAAAAGGCAAATGGCAAATGAAGAAGGGATGAAAAATAAAGGTCGAGGTAACTCATGTATCCATGATTTCTCTCTCCTACACCTATACACCTAAATATGTGGACATCCCTCATCATTACCATCCTTGAACCCACGACATTTGGCTTTGAGACCCCTGTGTCCCTTTCCATCTCATCGTTATTCACGTGACCCCTATCAATTGAAATATGTACCTTGGAGTTGTCTTTCCCCTTAGGGGCTAGGAACACCTAATAGGGTTGTTTATTAGCCACTCCTACCTAGGGAGGTAACACTATTGCAAGCGTAGAGCCCCAAATTTGGAAGGGAAGCCCATTATGAAGTCTCAATTTGCGCTTGATTAACAAGCTTGGAGTTAGATGAACTAATTAATTATTGTACCTAATCATGGGGAAGCGCATTGGATCTTATATGTAATTGGCAGGTGGTTTCATCATGGGTTGAGCAACTTAACTAGGGCCCAAGCCCACCAAAGGAACATATTGACAGTGGACACCCCTAGGAGATGCGTTGAGAGCCATGGGACTCCATCGTGTGTTAGAGCATCATTTCATGCCATGGGCACCTTCATCATTTTATTCATTGCCCCACATTATTCGTGAGATGATGCACTTGGACCAACGTGTCCCGGTTGGCTTAGCATGCTCATGGTAGTCGACCTGAGGTCCAAAAGAGGTTTGTCTCATCCTTGAGACATGGGAGGGCAGGCACCATAATAGAAGCTCTCATTTGGAGCATTGTACAAGCTTTTCTTTCATTTCGAGGCCCATGAGACCAACAGTTGTGCCCCAAACCCACTTTGGGGCCACACATGATGACTTGCAGGGGCCATCCCCTAATTCATCTTTATTATAGCCCTCTCTCTCATCATGGCACTTAGAGGACTCAACGTGGCCCTCCAATGGCCCTACATCATCATGATGTCATCAACTCGGCTTGCATATGGATGGCTAATTGATGACTTGTGATAGCTACTTGGCCGACTTGTGACCAAGACTTGTTTTTAGCACATTATTTTATAATTTTGGGGGCTCATTAGGCTAATTCGATTTAGAGAGACTCATATAAATAGAAGTGAGTCTCATTTGTGAGAACTCATCATCATCACTTGGATTGTTCTCTTGTAAAAGAACTCGCACTTTTTCTTTGGAAGCTATTGGAGTATCTTGGATGCACTATGATATTAGGAGCTGAATTTTTATCTTGTCTTAGAGCTACATCTTGAATATGGATGGATATATTGCATGACTATCTTGTAATTTTTTTTGTTGATGAAATCTTTCTCATGAAAATGTCTACTGTATGTAATTGTTGCAACTAACGTAAATGCTATTGTGCCCTAATTTTGTTGAAGAAATTTTTGTAAGCTATTTGGTCGGCTCTTGCATATATTACTCATGATATAACATGCAATGAATGTTCCTAGTGATGAACTGTTATTTTTCTTCATGAAACTCCATATTCTAACAGTAGGTAATTGTTGAAGGTTGGTAGCTAGGGCATCATCTTTTGACCTCCTTGAGGACAAATTTAGCCAATCTAACGTATCTAGGACTCCATAGCCCAAAGGACTAGGCACTAGTCCAATGATTTTGGTGATCAAGCATCACTTCCTCCATATTTTCTCCTCCTAAATTTCGGTCCCCTAAAGGGAGAGCGGAAATCTAAGGCTTGCAGCGAAATTTTAGGGAGGTGGTTTTTTGGGGATCCAAGGGTCCAAACATCAAGCTCAGGGTCTAGGCTACCTATGCTCCAAGCTTGTTGGCCATATGCCCGAGTTTCAACCACAGAATTTCTTGCCCTAGGTGCTACTCTAAGAGAGAAAACCTAGGTCTTTCGCTCTCACCTTGGGGACTTCTATGAGGGTTGTCTGAGCTTGGTATTCATTGGAATAAATCATAAGAAACCCTTTCTCCTCCATTGCCTTGACCTAGTGAGTACCTTGGAAGTATTTCTTCCCACGATTATTCTTAAAACCTAGGTCTAGC
Organism: Pinus albicaulis; assembly: GCA_034641835.2. Taxonomy (NCBI): domain Eukaryota; kingdom Viridiplantae; phylum Streptophyta; class Pinopsida; order Pinales; family Pinaceae; genus Pinus; species Pinus albicaulis. The sequence continues at coordinate 717,218,803 of CM076583.1, read as the reverse complement.
GCAAGTCTTTCCTAAGTCCCCCACAAGAAGCAAAGAACCCGTTGGAAGTGTTAAAACATCGCATTGAGCTTCTTTGAGAGGTCCTATTCCATCACTTGGAGTCTTGATCTTAGGAATACTATTATAATCATAAATCTCAAACCCTTTATCTCTTCCTAGGCCTTTCCTTGAGAGCGTTTAGCTTCCCTAAAGCATTGAGCCATCGTTGTCTCTCCTTGAATGGGCTTTGTCGAATCACATCATACCTAAATCATTGATCTATTCATTCTAAGTGATTTCCTTCCTACCGGGACTCCTCCCATCGGTGAAAGTCCATAAAGAACAGGGGACTTTGACTGAGGTGACAATGGGACTGGGCCATTGTCCCATTGTTGTCCCTTAGTCTAGTAGTGGTCCCTTAGGCTTTTCCTTCCTTAGGGCCCTGCTAGATTGTGTGGTAGCAGGGCTTTGTGGGCAATGTACTAAAGCAGTGGGTTTTGTATCCAATGTTGTGGGTGCGAAACCAAGTGTAGAAAATTAGAAATTGATGGTTTATTCATCGATTGCATGACACCCTTAATGGATCAAGAGGGTACCTAAGGCAACCATGGAGTGTCTTGATCAAATGAAAGAAATCAATTTTCTTATGATAGTTGGCGTTTTTGTCAACAAGATCAAGTCGGCCTAGGCTTGAGTGATGCCCCTTGAGGGTTAATCAATTCCCTCATGAAGACTATAAGAAGAAAAGAGATGAAGCTCAATTGATCACCAACCAAGTGCAACTTCTGAAGAAGACTACAGGCCAAGGAGACCGAGTTCTCAAGAATTGTCTCTATTATGTGATCTAGCCAAGCTTATGGAGGACTTGTTCACCTGTTGAAGCAGCAGAGTTTGTGAAGAGACTCTTCTGTGGTTTGCAGCCAAGTTCTTATTGGAGAAGAAGCCTAGAACAGGCCCAACATTACCTTTGTTCTGCATAATTCCAAGGGCCAGGATATCTCTGCTGTAGGAGAAGGACCGAGGGTCTTCGTTTGTTGCTACAGGAGGGTCAAAAGGCCTGTTTGGGTGCAGATTAGAGACTTAAGTGTCTCTGTGGAAAGAAAAGGAATAACAGAAGCCTATTGGCTGAGTAGGTGGGTTGCTACAGGCCTAGAACAGGTTGAGATTAGGAAAGTCTCAGTTCTGTAAGTGGCCAAAGTCTGGGAGAGGACCGACGTCTGAGAAAGGGATGTAACAAGGGCTGCAAGTTGGCTATTGTCTGTAGAGATGTGTTGCTAAGGGTGTGGGGTTGAACAGCAGTTCAAGGACAGCCTATGTACAGTGCCTTTGTGGACTGCCAGTGGCAGAGTTAGCAGCCTTAAGTACTGTGACAAGGAGTTGAGCTGTCACTGTGTGAGGGCAGTCCATCCAAGCCCTAAGTCTGTCATCTTTGAAGGAGCAAAGGGATAGGTTGAGGGCAGTTTTGGTGATGCCCTAGTTCACACATTTGGAGCAGCAAATAGGTCTGTAAGTGGGAAGGCTTGAAGAACCTGAAAGTTGGTTATCTTGGAGGAGCAGAAGAGTAGCTAGAGGGCAGACTTGTATGAGCCTATGTTCAGTCATGATTGATAGTGGCAGATTGATCAGCTGAACATAATAGCATTCTGAAGTTGCAGAACTACTTGTGAGCAGCAGAAGAGGTGGCAAAGGACCTGCCAGAAGTGTTCAAGGTACGTGAACCGAAAGGGCTGAGTTAAGTACTCCTTCAGCAAGCAAGCCAAGTGTATCTTATTCAGAGTAGAATGATAGTCATAAGTTGTTGACTCCAAGCCCTAGTTGTACTTGTATCAAGGCTAATTGCAAGGGCCATGATCCCTGCTACGGGAGCCCTATGTTTGTTGAATTAAAGTTTGTATATAACAAATTTTGGGTTAAAAATTGTCTTATGTACTACATTGATTCACTGTTGTGCGTTTTCCCTGTGCAAAGTGCTTGTGTTGTGGCATTTTTGTGTGTTTGTAACTTTGTGATCATGTTCTAGACATAAACCTGATTATAGGGTGCCGAGGAAAAATCAGTAGTATCAGCATTTAAAACAGTATCCATAGGATCCTTGCCTTCTACAGCCTGCTAATATGGTAGCCACCACAGATTGTGGCTTATCTTGAAAGTTGATTCTTATGCTTAATATTTTTCGACTGCAGGTGCACACTGTATGCTCTCTTCTGAGATTCAAGGATCACATGTTGCCTCAAACTGCAACATACCACGACGCATCACCCCCCACCCCAAAAAAAACCAACTTTTTGCAATGTCCCTTGGACTCATGAATGCAGCTTTTTTTCAATAGAAACCACTTTTAGTCTAGTTTATATTTATTTTAAGAGTCTCATTCACATCCCTTATACAGGTAAAATTAAGCCATGCAAAACGATAGCTAAATCATAATTGAGCATTCTAAATCAGTGAAAAAAATGGCACCTAAATAAAGTACTAGAGAGAAATGGAAAAAATGGGGGCAGTGCAATGCTTTATATGCAATTCCTCTACAAATATCATAAAACAGAATTAAAATGAGGCATACTGCTTCGCAATTATGGATTGTTAGCACAAACAACATGTGAGAGGGAACAATAGATTACAACAGAAGGCTGAACAAACAACACAGCATGAAGGAATATGAATAGGCAAAACACCCATATAGCTAGTCACCTTTCAGGAGCCTATATCCTTATTCGGACCATCTGTAAGTTGAATAGCATTCCAACTGTAACTAAGAAACAGACCTACAACTAAAATTCTACCAGATCTGCAATATGCTTGTTAACCAACTTGCCAACTTTTTACTTAGATCATCTGAGCAGGTTGAATAACATTACCTGTGTAAATGTGTGATATGGATTCATAACCGCATACAAGACTGGAACATGTCTAAAAAGACAATCCACGAACCAGAAATCAAAGACAGGTTCGTTCATTCAAGAGAAAGTTGAACATCATGTAGCGTACATACTACAAATAATAACAATAATAAAACAGAAAATGCGCATAATAGTGAGTAGCAATACCATGATTCAGGATCATTGATTACTTATTATTACAGCGACATGAAGTGATTTAATATTTGTTTTCGAGTTGTGAATTATTACTCAGACGATCTGCAGGTTGAATAGAATTTCCTATGTAAATGCAGGATATGGATCCACAACCCCACACAGGACTGAAACATGCCTAAAGAGTCAAAGACAGGTTCAATCAAGAGCAAGTTGAGCAGCATGCAGCATACAATACTAAATCAGAACTGCACCTAACAGCAAGTGGTGATGCCATGATTCACGATCATTAATTAGTTATTATTGCAGTGATGAAAAGTGATTTATGATTTGTTTTTGAGATGAGATTTACTATTTGTTGTAATCTAATTAAAAATTACCCCTGAACCAGTAAAAGGGCAATCTTTTAGAAAACCACACATGATACCAAGTTAACTGTTGGAAAGTGTAACTAGGTTCGGTCTTCATATTGACAATGTAATTGTGTATTTATGTAATGAAGAATACAAAGATAATAAAATGTATTTTTATTAAGCTTGATTCATGGGTTTCATGAGCAAGGTTTTTACTATAGGTCAAAAGACTTCATCTTGATGTCTTTTAGAGATTTGTCATCTTGTCATAAATGTATTAATTAGAATCATGTATATGAAGTGTTACTCATGTAATATCAGACATGTATGCCTCAAGACCTTGTCATATAAGCCTTGAAGACATGGCTCAAATGATGCTCAAGATCAGCGTTGGAATACTCTTCAAGTCAGCCTTCAATAAGCTCTACAAGTCGGCCTATTAACAAGTGCTCAAGTCGGCCTCATTACATATAGACAGGTCGGCTCAATTTCAGATAGGGTCAACTATATATACCCTATATACTGCGCAGAAAAGGAGACACAGAATCTCGGACTTCTCTGAGTTTTCCGGATAAGATTTAAGTGATAAAGATTGTGGATTACACACACAAGGAACAGGGTTATACAGCAAGAAGAAAGTGCGAAGAAGGGAGACAGAATATAATATATATGCGAAGTATACAAGATCTGAGTTTTGCGGACAAGATTGCAGGAATAACTTCGGTCATATATGACTGTGTTAACTGCGTGAAGGGACTGTGTTGAAGTGCGAGAACAGGGCTATGTTAAGTACAAGAAAAAAGGCTATGTTAAGTGCAAGAAACACGGTTGTGTAAGGGTATCATTATACTATAAGGTGGACAGCTCATTGAAAAGGAAATAAGACAAGTATGTACAGTCAGCAAGGTTACGTTAAGGTACAAAGTAAGACAGTCTATGACACAGTGCTGATATCATAAGTATCTCATTCAGCCGAAGAAGGAAGAATACAAGTAGAGACCGAGCTCTCTAGTCTTGGTGCAGAAAGGTGCAGAATGGTGCAGGAAAGAAGAATCAGCTCAAGGAGTCAATGAAGAAGAAATGACAAGGTCTTGGAGGCATAAAAGGGTCAAGGTTCTGTGTCATGGTCATGGTACTTGTCATCTGAAAGTCTACAAGAAGAATTTCTTGTGGGTTTTCCTCTCCAAGAGAGAGAGGTTTTGGCCCTAGCTCGAAGAGCCTAAATTTGCGTATCTTGTGTTTTTGGTAATGGACTTGATGAAAGACATAATAAGCTAAGAAGAGAAGACATAAGTAAAAGAAGTAAGCTCACAACTAATTATCAAGAAGAGAATTTGAATTAAACCTAGCGCTATCTAATTCTCAACATGGTATCAAAGCTAAGGTGCTAAAGACAAGGGCTACTTAGCAAGGAGACACTCAAGGAAGCAAGAATCAAAGTCGAGGTCAAAGTTTGAGTTGAAAAGTCAAATCAGTTTGCAAGGAAGATTCTCGAGCCATTTCAAGAAGACTTTCAATCTCATTCAAAGGATCCACTCATCAAGGAGATAATCTTTGCCGTCAAAGATTTATGACATTGAAGACATTGTTGGGAGAGACATCATCAAGCACCATCCACCATTATCCAACACCTTTGAAGACATCTACATTAGAGAATTCAATCTAAGAGGGAGTTCTTAACTTCATCTTCATCATCATCATCAAGGAAGCTGCTAGAAGGAGGAAGTCACTCTAGTCAAGTATGTATGACCTCATCTATCCAAATGACTTATTGCAAACAGAGCAACAAATTGGTTGGGTCATCAAACTTTAGTTCATGGAAGAAGAGGACAGATTTGAATCTAAGGATCTACAATTCAACCCTCAAAAGAAGATGCTCCAGCTCATGCCAAATACATGAAAGGAGAAATCAGAGCCCAGAGGATTCTCATAGAATCCATTAAGGACTCACTCATACCCTATGTATCAAAACTAGAAACTGCGAAAGAAATATATGAGAAACTGGTGGAGCTATTCTCTGGAGTACTGCAGGAGAAGCAATCTCTCTGAGACAAGAACTATACAAGATGAAATTGTCAAGGGAGGAAGGAATCACTCCATATTTTATGAGGATTTCTGAAATTAGAAACCAACTGCAGGAATTGGAGGAAGTGATGTTTGCTAGTGAGATGACTATAGTGGTACTGAATGCTCTACCGGAAGAATGGGGAAACTTCACTTCAAGCTTATATGGGAAGAAAGAAGCAACACCATTCCAGGATCTACGGTCTCTATGTAAAATAGAGGAAACAATATTGAAAGCCAAAGCTGATACAGGATCAAGTGAAGGGAATCAAGCCTTTGCAGCCATGTCCAGGAATAAAGGAAGATTCGGAAAATTTGGTCCTCAGAATAAAAGAAGAAATATGGACAAAGTACGATGCTTTGGATGTAATGAACTTGGGCATTATAAAAGGGATTGTCCTAAATCTGGGAAGGATAAGAAGAAAACGGAAGAAGCCCATGTCACAGATGAAAGGGAAGAACCTGATGCAAAGAAATGTAAGAAAGAAGAAGCGAAAGATCTCTATTATGATTGAGATCAGTAAAATAGTATGATAGGAAGCAGTGTATATTAATAGAATCATGATAAAAGCATGGAAGGAGCACTTGAAGAAGTAGCTCCTTGGAACCTCGCTGATAACAACATTGATGGAAGATAGTCATCTGGATCAATAGTCATCATTCAATAATCAATATGGAAATAGGTGCTGACATTTTTCTAATGGAGTCCTCTCTGGATTCACTAACTAGAAGGAAAGCATAAGGTTTCATCGGGAATTCTATCTCGCAGAATTCAGGGATTAGAACATGATGACATATTGATGAAGTAGGTCAAGGGAATGAAGTTCTTCATTCTAGTAAAATTGTTGCAGGATGACTCAAAAGGAAAAGGATGAGGTACATATATCTATATGTTGACACTAGATGTTGTGAAGTCATGTCATATGGTTGCAAGTGATGGACTTCTATCTTTAGAAGTATGATAAAAGAAAGGAGTATCTCTTCTAGTGCACAGGTTGCCACTAACAGATGAAATCAAATATCTCCTCATATGGAATATGAGGTGGTTGTATGCAAACAAGGAACTGGATACTGGAAGTTCCTGGGAATGAAGCTGTGTGGAAAAAGAAAGGAAGAGATCACGAAGGGAAACCATGTCAAGAGTCTGTTATCATCCAAAGCCAAGAAGATGTGACTGGGAGATCTCCTGGGAAGATATGTGGACTCTGATAGAAGTATGGTAAACAAGAAGACCCTTGACAATACATATCTTTTGGAGATGTGTCAATCTGAATAGAGGATGTCGATGCCTACAAGAAGATGTCATGGTGAAAGATCATCACTGAGGTAACTTTTGATTTAAAAGTTCTTATATATATGTTTATCTGGATAAGTTTATGCAGCGCTGCCAATTATGTGGAAGGATGTAAGATCCTTGGGAGATGGTTCGAAGGAAAGAAACATGGCATAAAGATGGACCAGATAAGAAAGACTGATGAATCACTTTCTGGTGGATGACATGACTCATGGATGAAAGTGATGGATGATTTATGCCCTACGAAGCCAAAGTTGAAGATTCCTCAATATCGAAATCCATGACATCAAGGGGAGGAATTCTTCATGAGCAGCTAGGTGTCTCACCATTGCTGCAGCAGGTCCCTGGTTAAGACGGAGCCTGGTCATAAGTTTCTTACTTGGAAGAAACTTGAAGTATGTCATTCCTGAATTAAAAGGAAGTGACGAATATGATTCTCTAAATTCAGGTGTCATGCACTAGACCTAGACTAACAATCGTAAGTCTTAGTGAAGGCCATGAGGAGAGAATGGATAGACACATCATTCTGGTCTTCACCTGGAAGACAGAATGGAGGATTGGGTAATCATCTTGCATCTGATACTCTTTGAGAATGAGATAGGGCATTCAAGATAAGAGTAGTCGAGGACCAATATTCTTTGAGGGTTGGCTACCCAGGAGAAGAATAGTCCAAGAAGGTCATACTCTGTGAACACCCGAGTGGAGTATGTACCTTGGAGAGAAAATGAATATGGTGTCTATAAGTCATGTGTCTCGCCAGCATTGTAACCCATTGTCTCGTTGAGAGATGGGGTTGTTAGTCAAGACCTTGCACTAGGACAATGTTGGTTGATATGATGCTAACAGATGCGATTACCAATCCGATTCTTCTTCTAAGATTCTTCAGATTGAAAGAGACCATGTACCATTATGATTACCTCCCTAGTTAAGAGGGAGTGTTGGAAAGTGTAACTAGGTTCGGTCTTCATATTGACTATGTAATTATGTATTTATGTAATGAAAAAGACAAAGATAACAAAATGTATTTTTGTTAAGCTTGCTTCATGGGTTTCATGAGCAAGGTTTTTATTATAGGTCAAAAGAATTCTTCTTGATGTCTTTTAGGGATTTGTCATCTTGTCATAAATGTATTAATTAGATTCAAGTATATGAAGTGTTACTCATGTAATATCAGACATGTATGCCTCAAGACCTTGTCATATAAGCCTTGAAGACATGGGTCAAATGAGGCTCAAGATCAGCGTTGGAATACTCTTCAAGTCAACCTTCAATAAGCTCTACAAGTCGGCCTATTAACAAGTGCTCAAGTCGGCCTCATTACATATAGACAGGTCAGCTCAATTTCAGATAGGGTCAACTATATATACCCTATATACTGCACAGAAAAGGAGACACGGAATCTCGGACTTCTCTGAGTTTTTCGGATAATATTTAAGTGTAAAGATTGCGGATCACAAACACAAGGAACAGGGTTATATAGCAAGAAGAAAGTGCGAAGAAGGGAGACAGAATATAATATATATATGCGAAGTTTACAAGGTCTGAGATTTGCGAACAAGATTGCAGGAATAACTTCGGTCATATATGACTGTGTTAAGTGCGTGAAGGGACTTTGTTGAAGTGTGAGAACAGGCTATGTTAAGTTAAGTGCAATAAACAGGGCTATGTAAGGGTATCATTATAGTATAAGGTGGACTACTGAGTACTCATTGAAAAGGAAATAAGACAAGTATGTACAGTCAACAAGGTTAAGTGAAGGTACAAAGTAAGATAGTCTATGACACAGTGTCGATATCATAAATATGGATCTCATTCAGCCGAAGAAGGAAGGATACAAGTAAGGACCGAGCTCTCTAGTCTTGGTGCAGAAAGGTGCAGGACGGTACAGGAAAGAAGAATCAACTCAAGGAGTCAATGAAGAAGCAGTGACAAGGTCTTGGAAGCATAAAAGGTTCAAGGGTCTATATCATGGTCATGGTACTTGTCATCTGAAATTCTATAAGAAGAATTTCTTGTGGGTTTTCCTCTCCAAGAGGGAGAGGTTTTGGCCCTGGCTCAAAGAGCCTAAATTTGTGTCTCTTGTGTTTTAACTTTTGGGTAATTGCCTTGATGAAAGACATAATAAGCTAAGAAGAGAAGACATAAGTAAAAGAAGTAAGCTCACAAGTAATTATCAAGAAGAGAATTTGTAAACCTAGCCCTACCTAATTCTCAACATTAACCACTATTGGGCAGTACTCACATAGGAGGTAGTGTGTATGTCTAACAGGAATCAAGAAGGGGAAGCTAATGCCATGATACTCTTAGCCATATTTGATCATCACAAAATGAAGTATTTTACATCTTAAAGCCACCAGAAGACTCCAAGGTCCATAATGTAACATGCATCTCATTATATAAGCATTGAGAAGAAAATTTCAGAGCATAATGAGAAAATCCACTTACCTAAGAAAAACGATCTACTAGTGGGTGAATTCATGAACATGGGTAAGATTTTGCAGCATGAGGTACATATGGAGGTTTGTGGTGGAGGTGTTAGCACATATTTGTGTTTTGCTTGTAAATAAGAATATATTTTAAAATCTGCATTAGAAATCGGCGAAACATCTAGGAAAAACTGCCCTAATTGTCACAACCAAATCCCCTCTCCTTTCAAGCTGGTGCATGCCAACCTCAAGGAGGTGTCCCTAGTCTTAGCAAGTGCTGGTTTCACCTATAATCTGCAATATAACATGCAAAAAACAGCAAAGTAATGGCTGTTTGACCAGCAAGTTAGTGGCCAAACAAGTTTATAAAATTGAGTTCAATATGTGGAATAATCTCTAGCCAATCAGCTCTTATATGAAAAATAAAGGAGATGGATAACATATTTAAATGTCAGATTTCACCAAAGAAAATACCTTTAAAAATGTTTACCAAATTGCATGAGATGCCATTGAAACTTCAAACAAACCTAGAGAGATAGTGTGGATCAAAACTGAGCTTTATTCCGCAAAGGTCAAGTGGCTGAAGACAATTTGATTTGTGAGCTTTGCCTCCACCTATATTTATAACCCCATCCCCCTTCTCATTCCTCCAATTCGCATAGGCAAAATAGAAGGTCGAATTACCCCAAAAATGGCAATCAATGCGCACTTAAACTCATGTAGAGTTAACTCGCCATCCACTGAACTGAACTGGAGACGAGAAACTGAGTGAAGTGGCAGATGCTTGAGTTTAATTGAAGTATTTCTGAGTTGTCACAAAATAAAAATATCCTTGAGCATAATTATAGCCAACTCGACTTGGATAAAAGCCTCTTTGAGAGTGTTGAGTAAATTCAACCTGCGATAAGATTATCCTTCGGTAAATTTTGCATTTTCGAACTAAGATAAAAATAACCTTGAGGAAATTTGGGATAATTTGAATTGGCTAAAAATACCCTTGAGGGAAATTGGGAAATTCAACTTAGGAAAAAGATATCTTTGGGGTAATTTAGGAAATTCTACGTAAAGGAGGAAAAAGGTTATGCGCATTAGGAGAGAGAAAAATAGACTAGAGGGAATAAAAATAACTTGTCACAATGCCTCATCACACCGCCATCCATCCATGTGCCTTGCCACATCGCTGATGACTCATCTGCAAATCTCACCACTTGTCCATTCCATAAATTCCCACTTGTCAACCTCTCAAATTGCCACATGTCACCCTGTTATAAATAGATATGCGAAAAATAGCAGTCTCCCTAAAAAAGGAAAAGATAAAAAATGCCTGGAATAGATAGGAGGAGCCTGTCATATATAGTATGCCTAAAAATAGGCATTGTTAAAAATAGAAATTTCCCACACGTCCACAAAATTATACTCATTAGATTCAGAATCTCATGAGGAATCTAAATATGTTGTCAACACTGCCATGCAAAGAATGCTAAAATAGAAATATCCCAGATTCTAATGAAATCACCCTCATCAGACTCAGAACTCAGTGGGGAGTCCAAATACATAAGACCTGAGATGCAATCACTGCTAAAAATATAAAGCACTCATATTCTCATGAAATCATACACATTGGATTTGTCTTTCTGTAAGGACTCTGAATCCATGATCAAAATCAATATGTGAGTACTGCTAAAATAGAAAGTGCTCACATGTCACCCAAAAGTAGCTAATCAAACTTAGAACCTCACAAGAATTCTAAATAACCATTATCTATGACATGTGAGTCTTTGAATGAAACATGTTAAAAATAGTAAGTACCATGCATGTCACCAAGAGAAGCCTCATTGGAATCCTAAGTTCATAAGGACTAAGAATATGTAATAAATTCCACCACACGATCCCTAAAACTCTATCTCCTACAAAGTAGGGAACCTACTAAAAATAGTAAGTCTTTCCAACCAGTGCCAAAACTGTCTAAATCATCACTGAATCCATCAACCAGTTTCTCTGGCAAACAACACCCAACCCAAGCAAACTTTGTCTCTGAACCTCCAACCTAATGAAATATGTTGGTCTTTAACCCTCTAAATTTGCAAGGGTCAAATTTAATGGTTAACAGAAGGTGTTTCAAGCAAAACAAGAGTCGATGCAAATTGTTGACTGAAAAAGTTTGGAAATTTGATGGGAACAAAAATTTAACACTAAACTCCCAAATTGTCTAAGCTTTATAAGAAATAAACAAACTTTTGGCCTATTTGTTTCCATTTTTAGCCAAAATATTCACGTAGTCTAAGGAGGCAACGTTTTCATCTAGAAAAAAAATGGAAATTCTGGCACAATTTTGACAAAATTCAGCAAAAAAAATTGGAAATTCAGGTTAAAGTGGTCAAGCTTCAAGATTTTGCGTACCCCATGGGTTTTTGATGGTGTTGAATCCATTTCAACCATCAAAAAAATTATTCAAACACTCCCACAGTTGGATTTTTTGAAACAAAAAAAAGTCGTGTTGCACACATTTTGTCAGAGTTCCGAGGAAACAGATGTACCAAATTTTTTTCAAAAGATCGAGATCATCAATCGTCAGCTATTGAGTCTTTGTAACCCCATTCTGCAAATTTGTCATGTAAATGATGCTAGTAAGACCGTGTATGTATGTAACAACCTAGGTAAGCCTATTATTTTGGCGAAAGTTTCATCCTAGGAGGCTCTTCGTCTCACTGAATCATCTGTGTTTCTAAACACGGATGGTCGGCAGAGTTTTTCCCTCCAACCTCGTTACAAAGCTAAGGTGGAATTTGTCGTCAAATTCTTAGGTGAGTCCTAGTGTTTTAGTCGAGTCTTATGTAAAAGTGATTTGGGAATAATTTAAGCTAGTTGGCTAAATTATTTTATTACAAATCACTTGGTCTACTAGATCATATTGTGTCGCAGAATTGGGTGTGTAATTCGAGGGTCTATACCGAATGGGTGTTTCCCCTTTGAGGATTGAAATGTAATTATCTTATGTAAAAAATATTAGTGCATGGTCTCTCATACTTAATCCCCCCTCAAGTGTGGTAAAAATATTAGAGGGTGGTAAAAATATTTAATCCCCTCAAGTGTCAATTAATTAATTTTTCTGGCAAAAATTAAATTAATCTTATTCCGGAAAATTAATTAATTAGAGTCAAAATTTAAGTCTTAGCGAAGTTAAATTCTCCAAGAGGAAAATTTCGTGGGGATAAAAGAGATTGATTTTTGGAGGTGCCCCACCAAAGGAATATTGGAAATTTTCAAGAAAAATTGGACCCTTGGGCCTTGCTTGTTCAGTCAGAATCAAATTTTTGAGGAAATTAGCTCAAAATTATTATTTTTGAGGTAATAAAAAATGGGTTAAATGAGAAATTCGAAAATTCCTCAAAAATAAATATTTTTCACTGTGGAGATTTAAAGATGATCAAATATTCTTCAACGACTGAGATTATTTTGACGGGGATCAAGCCAACTAGCCATTACTTTTTCACTTGGAGGATTTATCTATAAATTAGGAGTCATTTGTGTCTCAAGCCATCTAGTTTTGGTTGATGTAACTCTAAAAAGCTGATAGAAATAACTGTCCCACTGGGAACGTTGGAATAATCATAATAAAGACCTTGGGGTGTAGTTCATGGTGTCTCTGATCTGATGATTTGTGGTATGTGTTGGGTACGTGCATTCCTATATTGTGTTTTATAAATATTTTAACTATTATTTCATTGTCAGTGATAGGAGCATTCTATTGGTAAGATGTGGGCCTATCTAAGGTGATCTAATTCACTGGGTGTTTCTAACGATTTATTCTTCAGAAATATATAGTGTTTGCAGGTTCCCTAGCCCTTGGATTCCAAGTTCACGAACATTGGACAGAGGTTGACTGTGTTTGGACTCTAATTATTTTTATGGTGTTCTAACTTCGCTAAGGCTGTAGTTTCTACATTTATCTTTCCAAATACATTTAGCCACTGCTAAAGATTTCTAAAATTTCAAAATTCTTGCAAGCATTTTACATGTATATTTTGTAAATATAATTTGTATAATACACTAGTAAATTATTTTGTATTTCTAATCTTGGTTTTGCAGCTTGGGTTTTTGGGGTTTAAACTATTTTTTGAATTTTTGTATATATTGGGGTTTTGGGTATTTGCAATTTCATTTTAGTAGGTGAGAAGAATTGGATTAGAGCTAGATTCCATCCCACAACCTACTCTAAAGATTGGGGTCATGAGTTTGTTTTCCCTAAACATTTCAAGTTGTTGTTGCAGCCCCACTTCCAATAGATGGAATACTTGCAGACCCTGATGAAATAGGGATAGTAGGGGCATCTCCAATGGGGACATTCTTCCCCTTTCTTTGCCCCTGCCTTGCTGCCCTTGATTGAGCCATGAATACTGTAAAAAATAAACAAAAATGATCAAATATATAAAACATATGCACATGCAAACACTAACAGCAAACTAAATGCAAAAACATAGAGAGACAGTGCACTTACCGGATGCTCGAATCTCTTTGAAAACACTCCCTTTCTCGTAGCTAGCCCTTGCTCCTTGCTCACTTCACAAACAAACTTCGGTGAGAAAGAATGTGAGAAAACCGAGTTTTATAACCTCAAACTCACACTTTAGCACTGCATGTGTCCGACTGTACGGGATTTGATCATGTCCGTATAGGACACGATCGGGATTCGACGTGTCCTGTACAGACACGATCGAATCCGGCGAAAAGGGTACGAATCCGTACATGTCGTGTCCGACACAACGGATTCAAGACATGTGGGCCCCACACTACGAATCTGGTTTCTTAGGTTAAGAGGGAGGTTCCATTTAGAATAGGCATATAATTTAAAACCAACCAATAACCTGTTAGTTTTTGTAGCATCGGATGTGTTCCAACCACAAAACTTGGTGGAGAGGCTAGAATACATGAGATCTCCAAAACCCAGAATCATTTCTAGAAATTCCACCTAGAGATGGCTTAATTATATTATTAGCCTATTTTTTAATGTTTCCTAAGTATAAACTTAGGAAAACAGATTAATTAATCAGAATTAATTAATTCAAGGTGTGAATCATCTAGTAACTCACACGGATCGATTCCAAGATGATCCTAGCCATCAATTAAGTTTCAATCTTGGTCGTTGGTGCTCTATAGTGGATTATAAAAGGAAGTCGATGGGCACTTGGAGAAGACACATTAGAAACACCAGAAATTCGATTTCCTTGGCAAATTGATTTCCAGAGAGCAGTAGCAATTGTCAAAAAGCCAGAGATCGTAGCAGTGAGTGAGGGGCAAGGACAGTGAGGCTGGAGGAAGATTTCCAGATCCAACGAGTACATTTGCAGAGAGGTAGAAGAGCCACAGAGAGGTTGACGCAGGGACTGTGCAATAGCCTCTAAAGGGCAGTTCGATTTGCAGATTTGGGAAGTCGTTTCAGTGTTCCAGTGGCAGAAGAATTTTGCAGAGGCCGGAAGAAGCATTTCCAGAGTCGGTGGCAAACAGAAGAAGCAGCTCAGATTGAGATCCAGGACATACAAATTAGACCCTGTGCAGAGCCCACGCAGAGGGTGACGCAAGGCAATTCGTAAAGGGATTCAAATGCCAATCTTCAGTGTTGGATTTCCCTATGGGGTGAGGAAAAATCCTCACTAGATTCTTGCCAATATTTTTCTCTGTAGGATTTGCAGATTTGGCATCTAGATTATTGTACTCATAATTTCTCACTGTTGCTTAATAATAAAACCCTTAGTTGTTGCACTAGTTTTCCCAAGTTAGGTTTTTTCGAGGACATTTATCCAAAATAACAGTGTCATTTTTATGTGTGTGTGCTAGATTTTCTCAGTTTCCAACGCTATTTTTCTTCTGCAATTTTATTTGTTAAGGTTGCAGTGTGAATTATTTGGTATTTGTCATAGCAGATAAATTGTTAAATTAAATAACAACTAGAAGAATAATTTTCAGTTGCTGCAATAGGATTTCAGTTTTGAAATTTTCACATAGCCTTGCATCACATCTAGGTCTTAGGATTTCCATAGCATATAGGTTAGTTAATCATTTAAGCAACAATTGTCCATTTGGTTACTTGGTCTTAATTTAAAACAAGCAAGAGTTTTGACTCCATAAGGCACTGGTTTCGTATTTGAATCTAATCTAATCATTGGATCTTGCTAAATTTAACCAAGTAGCTAGGCCACTCAATCGTGTCTCTCGGACTGGTTGGTTCCCAACTTGTCCTTCATTATCTCATTTCCATAGGGACTACACCCCATATTTTGTTGTTGTGAGACAGCTAGAACGGAGTGGGTGGGGATTAGAGTGATAACCCTCGCCCTGAGTCGTTGTCGCGGTGCCTGTACAATACAAGCGACAACAGGTCAGATTCTGGTGAGAAACCGTTGTCAAGGCGAAATTGTCACCTCATTAGACAACGTAAAAAATATTAGTGAACTGTAATAGACAAGGAGCCAATTTTCTACACATTTATTCAACTTCAAAAGGTGCAAAACCAATGAAATCTTACATATATTCTACCCTACCTTGCACCATTAGATTTGGCATCGAATCTATTTTCCTCTGATACAATTTTTTCCCAATTTCATTATGATTTACTAATTTTAGTTAATTTCCTTATGAAACCTATATATATTTTATTTTATCCCTATTATAAATTGACTGAATGAAAATTCAATATCTACAAAAATATGGAACCAAAAAATTTGTAAAGATCCATAAGCACAAGATTGTGTCCCAATAGATCTTCAACTAAGCTTGTAAAGGATTACCTCACAATTCCAACCATGCTGAAAAATGAAGAGTTTCTTTTTAAATGGAGATCCAACTCAATCTCTTACAATAAAATATAATTAAGTGAATTTCAAATCCACTTTTCTCCCCTAGAACAAATGTCAAATTACATGCACAATAAGTCTCTTCTAGGAGGGCACTCAACAAATAATAAAAATGCAAGGTCTCATGCAAAACACTTCCTTGGATTATGCTTGTTTGGCTATTCAAGATGATGCCTACAACTCCTCATACAAAAAGTCCCTTTACAAAATGATCATTTGATCAAGCAAGTGGATTTGTTATTCTTGTGCATCTCTTCTCCTTGGAGCACTCTTCAAGACAATCACCCCTTAAGTACCCTCATAAAATAATAACATAACATGATACGTCAAAAAGGGCATTCTTCAAGGTAGGGATATATTACTTGGTATGTGTCATCGACACTCCTCAAACCAAGTCAACAACCTCCTCAAAAAGTGGATCTCATAGATTAATGAGCAAAAAATGGTTCATTTGGTTGTTATAACAACCCTCAAGATAGGGCAACCTCAAACATGTGACTCAAGCGTGGATCCATGTGCATAACCATCAAATGGCCTCCAATTGAGGCCTTGAGTTGGATCTCTTTAGGGATGTGTACCAAAAAGTGTGGGCAATTGTGGTTACAAACTTACAACCACCCCTTAAAGGTAGGATGCCCTTGAAACATGTGTTTTGACCTTGATCCATGTGCATCATGACCAAAAAATTCTCCCAAAAGGCTCTAAGAATAGTGCACCCGTGGAATGTGTGCAAGGGGTAGAGTGCACCTTATTTTAGGCTATTACCTTATAAATATATCATAACAAACTCTTTAATGATGCAACATGATCTATGGCACTACCTTCAAGAACCATCATTGACCTTGTCAGAAGGAGCATTCTTCCAATGTGGACCATTTGGTAACTACCTCTCCTTAAAATAGCCATTCAAATTGAGAAAGGTGGAGTGCTCCTCTAGATTAAGTATTTTTAATCTTGAAACCTCAAATAGGGCATCCTCAATTATCTTCTCAAAGGTTGGACTCACTTAGAAGCATGTACTTGAAAATGGAAATGATCTTTTATATGCATGGTGTAAACATCTAATGCAATGTGCTCCTCAAACTCCCCAATATCTTTCTGTGTGGCATGCCTCCAAATCTCTGAATGGGCCTTGTTACCATTCCATTAGCAGTGTTGCTAAGGTCCTAACAACCTGTTGGATGGACACACACAGAGCAGGGCCCCACTGTCACCTCGGCCCAAGCCTTCGCTATTTAGGCCCAACAACCTCGCAGATGGCCAAGGGAGGAGTCCCAAAAATAACCCCAATAAACCTCAATCAAGACCAATGCCTTATGTGGGGTCACTTGGAATGGAGGTGTTCAGTTTTCTTAATCTGCTTAGTTGTAAAATGTATGATTGTACAGTACAAACCAGACAACGATTTTAGTAGCACCAAAACATAAAATATATAGCATGTATCCTAAGGATTTTGGTCTACAGAAAGTAATCTAACTAGATAAGCAATTAGTTTCTGATTTGGGCTACTGGTCAAAAAGTTACAGGTTTGAACAGCTTCTTGTCCTATATATCAGACTGCAAAGTCTGCATAAAGTGCAGGGACAACAACCTATTTAGCCTATAACAACCACTCTACAAGTGTCTACGCACTTCGAGATTGTGAGTCTAGGGGTGGAGATGTATGAGAATCAATTTTGAGGCTTTTGGGGCTTCCCTTCAACCTAAAATGGTTGAAAAAGTGGATTTCCAGCAAGTTGGATATCACTATTCAAAATTCTGGGTGAAAGCCTTCTTGAGAAATCTACGGGGCAGCTATATTAGGTGATTTCTCTTACTTTGATAACTGCTTGATGTTCTTTTACTCAACTTGATGTACTTGTAGTTAGCTCTTCTTTACTTGATTATTATAGTGTTCTTTAATCGTCAAACAACTACCAAACAATGAAGAACAATGAGATAAGAGGACACAAAATGCAGGTTGCAAGTCGGGGCCAAACCCTCTCCTCTTGAGAGGAAAACCCACAAGAATTCATCTCTTCTTATAGAATGTTCAGATGATGAATTCCAAGACCTATGACCCAAGACCAAGACTCCTCCAAGACCAAGTCAAACCTCTTCTTGATGAACTTGCTTCTTCACTTAGTCAACCCAAGTCAAACTGCTTCAAAACTGCCTCAGCTTCACAAATTTAGACCTGCGCTCTTGATTGCAACATTCGGCCTTCTAGACCTGTAATTTTTGGCCTCCTGTAATCACTGCAACTTCACACATGTGACAGATTTAGGGTAATTTTGATCTTCTCTCTCCTTCGCTCAACTTCCTTCTCCTTAGAATTTCAGCTTATAGACTTGATCCTTTTGCCACCTGATTTCGTCCTTCTAAGGTGAGTGGCATTTTGGTCTTTGCTGCTGCAGAAGATACCCTAGACAATTCGCACGTGTGAGATGCAAGTGACCCAAAACAATCCTTAAATTATTATTTTTCCTTTGCTCTCTCCTCTTCTTTGCTTGCTACATCAACCTTGTTGTGAGCTAAATCCATGTCATCAAATGTGGTCAACTTCCATCTTCTATATAGGCTTCTGGGAGCCCTAATAAGCTGAATTGTCATCTCTAGGAGGCCGACTTCACTTCTTGATAGGCCAACTTGTCTTTTGTAGATTGACTAGGCCTTGGAGGGTGTTTATGACACTTTTATGACTCAAATAAATTTATTTTCCATGATACAAGTTGCCATAATAGGTCTGTAACAAACCCTGGTTGATTTCCATGTAAAAGAAATATAAGACCAAGATCATGGGACATGTATTCCAAGTTGAATGTTGGGAAAAGCATAGAAGTGGGTGCCACTTTCAGTTTATTTATGGCTAAGGAAATTGGCAAAAGCAAAGAGGCATTAATTGGCATTTTATTTATGAAATAAAGGAAAATAGGATAAAAGGAAGGTGAAAGGTCATAGATTTGCATGAGAAGGAAATTGAAGGAAAAATTAAGGAAAATGAAGAAATTAGAGGCCTCAATGATAAAAAGGCTTCTGAGGATCAGTTCATGGTTTTTGTTAGTTTAACCTTTTGTCAGTGTTAGCTTGGAGCTCTCTTCTATTCTCTCTCTCTCATACTCTTGCATACTTAGTGTTGAAAAGTGTAACTAGGTTCGGCCTTCATAATTACATGTAATTGTGATTTTATGTAAGAGATGTAAAGAAGAAAAATAAAATTATTGTAATGCTTGCATCATGGGTTTCATGAGCAATAGATTTTATTTTTTGATAAGGCTCCCATTGAGAGCCCTTAGGGATATTGTCATCTAGTCATAAAAGTCTAAAGAGTCATTGTCATGTAATGAAGGCATGTTACACATTGTAAAGAGTCATATTTGTCTTTATAAGTAACCCTCCAAGACCTTGTCACTAGCCCTCATTCAAGTCGACCTACAATGCAAGGATTATTCTAAAAAGGTGAAGTCGGCCTACTCCAAAAGATCATGTTGGCTTAACTGTCATGGACAAACGACTATATATATACCAATGCTCGGCCTCATTTGAAGGCAATCAATTCGGTGATGCAAGTCTCTCATAACAAGTGAAAAATTCATCTTAAAAGGAGCCTTAAGGACAGGGAAGAAAGAAGGAAGGATAGCGAAGGAGAGTGTGATCATTGAGGACTATCTTGGGCTAGTCTACCTTCACACGTGCAAGAATTGCAAGTCCAAAGTTGGCTAAGGAAGGTCGAAGATTTCAATCACATAAAGGTGGCCTTGAAGAACTTCGCTAAAGGAAGTCGAGTAGGAGAGAGAAGAGTCTCTCTCAAGCAATTATCAGAAGTAGAGAAATCACCTAACTATTGATGCCCTAGATTTCTCAACATGGTATCAGAGCCAAGGTGCTAAAGTCAATGAAGGGCATCTAATCAAGGAGACACACAAGGATCGAGTTTCAAGAAAGGGATCAAAGCGAGACAAAGTATACCAAAGCGAAAGTTCAAGATCTACATCATACCAAAACCAAAAGAAATCTACTTCAGCAAGAGTCTTGGAATCATCAAGGGGGAAGCAGAAAGAAAGACCAAAACCCTAGAAGTATTTCTGAGATCATCACTCATCCATCATCTAAGGAGTGGAAGCTTTTTCAAAGACTAAGGAAGGCCAGATCGAAGAACATTGTCATCATCCTCAAAAGGGTTTTTGAAGTAAGCACTCTCTCATTAAAGAGATCTCTCTCTCTCAAAGAGATCAAGGATTACTCTTGTAGAAAGAATTTGTCAAGGAGTAGTCTTCTACTATCTATATCATCATCAAGATTAAGGAGGAAGCAAGTGGAGAGAGTAGCATCTACTCAAGTAATTATATGACTTCATCTGAATCTATCAAAATGTCTTTTTGCAAGGAAAGCAACAAATTAGTTGGGGCTTCAAATGTTCTTGCATGGAAGAAAAGAACATATCTAAACCTTATTGAGAATGAAGTCATGGATCACATCAAGGGGTAAATAACCCAACCTCGCAAAGAAGATACTCAAGCACTTGCTAAATACATGAAAGGGGAAGTGAGGGCCCAAAGGATTCTCATAGAATCCATCAAAGACTCTCTCATCCCATATGTATCAAAATTAGACACTTCAAAAGATATATATGACAAATTGGTGGAGTTGATTTCCGTAAGTACTACAGGAGAAGTTATCTCTCTAAGGCAAGAACTCTACAAATTGAAAAATTCCAAGGAAGAAGGAATAGCCTCATATTTCATGATGATTTCAGAAATATGAGATCAACTTCAAGGTCTGGGTGAAATAATGTCTGACAAAGAAATGACCATTGTAGTATTAAATGCACTACCAAAGGAATGGGGCAACTTCACTTCGAGTATTTATGGGAAGAAAGAAGCCACTCCTTTTCAAGATCTATGGTCAATGTGCAAGATCGAAGAAACCAAACTGAAGGCAAAAACTGATGTAGAATCAAATGAGCAAAATCAAGCATATGACAAAAGGAAAAGGGAAGTTTGGTAAATTTGGTCCTCACAAGAAAAGGAAGAACATGGCTAAGGTTCAGTACTATGGTTGTCAAGAATATGGGCACTATAGAAGAGATTGTCCTAAACTTAAAAGGGACAATAACAAGAGAAATAAGGAAGAATCCCATGTTACCGAAGAAGTGGAAGAACTTGATACAAAGAAGCCTAAGAAGGAAGAAGTGAGAGATCTCTACTATGACTGAGATAATCTCCTTCAAGTACTATTTAGTTGTGTAAATTATAGCTATCTAGATAGGAAGCATTAGAAGTAAGATCTCATCACACGGGATGTCTAGAACAAAATCGATAACAATCAACTATGTAAACCTCATTGAAAGCTCAAGTGATACTTATGGATAAAGAAAGAAGTCATCTAGAACAAGGCTCATCATACATCAGTCAAAAGGTAACAACTGTGGGATAGGATATGCAAGATCCTCAAGATTCTCTGATGAAATCTTCATTGTAAGGTTCATCGATCATGAGGGGAAACAAGTGTTTCATCGAGATTCCAAACTTGTGGAATTCATGGGATGATGGTATGATGACATAACAGAGAAGCAGATCAAGGGAATGAAGCTCATTCATTCAAAGGAAGTTGTTGCAGGAAGTTTGGATGACCCAAAGGAAAGATGAGGTAGGTATGCTTACATTTGATATTATGGAAGTCATGTCATATGGTTGCAGGTAACATGGATCAATGCTCTATCTTGAAGACCATGATCAAAAGTAAGGATATCCTCCCTCAAAGGAATGCGGGAATGCATGGGTAACATAGAATGTCTTCGAATGAAGTATAAGGTGGTTGACTACAATTGAGGAACTCTGATTGGAAGCTCCTGGGAATGTAATGTGCAAAGAAAGGAAGGAAGAGATCATGGAATATGCAACCATGGTAAAGGCAATCAACATTCAAAAGACCAAGAAGATTTGACTAGGATATCTCCATGGAAGTTATGAAGACTCTGATGAAGTCTGAAAAAGAAAGAGACCCTTGACAATATATATCTTTGGGAGATGTGTCGATATAGGATGCTGATGCAAACTAGAAGATGTCATAATGAAAGACCATCACTAAGGTAATGTTGATTTTAATGTTCATTCCTTTATTTTTATATCTGGATGGGTTTATGCAGAATTGCCAAGGGAAGATCTATGGATGTCTTCCACCACCAATGCACATGTAGTAGGATGAAAGATCCTTAAGTAAACATGACATGAGGAAAGAAACATGGCATAAGGCCAGATATAGACTAATGGATCGCTTTCTGATGAAAGGAATGATGACATGACTGACTCATGGATGAAAGTGATGGATGGTCTGTGCCCTATGAAGATGTCCCAAGAGATGAAGACATTGTGACAAAGAAATTCTTGACATCGAAGAAAGGAGCTCTTCAAGCAACTGGTTGTCCCATCATCTCAACCTGAAGAGCTGTTGCATGTCCCTAATTAAGAGGGAGCCTAGAAACAAGTTTCTTACTTGGAAATTCCTAAGCCAAGAAGGAGCTTAGGTACATTCCTTCTGTAGGAATGAATACATTCCTTTATTGGAATAAATATGTCCTCCCTAATTGAGAGGGAGAGATAGACACATCATTCTAGTCTTCACTTGGGAAGACAGAAAGGAGGACTGGGTAGTCATTTGGCATCCGATGCTCTTTGAGAATGAGATAGGGCATCCAAGATAAGAGTAGTCGTAAAGGATCGATATTCTTTGAGGACTGGGAATCCAAGATAAGAATAGTCTAGATGGAAGACACCCTGAGAACCCAAGTGGGGTATGTTCTGAGAGAGACAATGATGAGTGTGTCTATAAATCATTAGTCTCACCAGCATTGAGCTCAGATCTTGTGGAAAGATAGAGTTGTTATTCAAGGCCTTGCTATGTGACAATGTTGGTTGATAGGATGCTATACATATGCATTACCAATCTTATTCTTCTTATGATAAATTCTTCAGATTGAGAATGACCAAGTACCATTATGAATACCTCCCTAGTTAAGAGGGAGTGTTGAAAAGTGTAACTAAGTTCGGTCTTCATAATGACATGTAATTGTGATTTTATGTAAGAGATGCAAAGAAGAAAAATAAAATTATTGTAACGCTTGCATCATAAGTTTCATGAACAAGAGATTTTATTTTTAGTTAAGGCTCCCATTGAGAGCCCTTAGGGATATTATCATCTAGTCATAAAAGTCTAAAGAGTCATTGTCATGTAATGAAGGTATGTTACACATTGTAAAGAGTCATATTTGTCTTTATAATTAACCTTCCAAGACCTTCTCACTAGCCCTCACTCAAGTCAGCCTACAATGGAAGGATTATTCTAGAAAGGTGAAGTTGGCCTACTCCAAGAGATCATGTCGGCCTAACTGTCATGGACAAATGACTATATATATACCAATGCTCGGCCTCATTTGAAGGCAATCAATTCGGTGAAGCAAGCATCTCATACGAAGTGCAAAATTCATCTTAAAAGGAGCCTTAAGGACAGCAAAGAAAGAAGGACAGATAACAAAGGAGAGTGTGATCATTGAGGATTGTTTTGGGCAAGTCTACCCTCACACGTCCGAGAATTGCAGGTCTGAAGTTGGCTAAAGAAGATCAAAGATTACATTCACATAAAGGTGACCTTGTTGGGTGAAAAACTTTGCTGAAGGAAGTCAAGTAGGAGAGAAAAGAGTCTCTCTCGAGGAGGTGTTTATTTAAGAGGCAAAATTGATCTAGGGTTTCTATTGTGAAGCAAAAGGATTATAGACCTACAAGAAGAGGCCGAAAATTCTGAAGGAAGCAGAGAACAAGAAGAGGAAGAGCAGTGTTAAAGAGGAGGCTAGTGACTTGGTCTTGGGAGGGCTCTAGTGTCAAGGGTCTTTGTCATGGTCTTGGTATTCGTCAATTGAAGGTTCTATAAGAAGAATTTCGTTTGGGTTTTCCTCTCAAAGAGTGAAAGGTTTTGGCCCTGGCTGACAAGCCTATATACTGTGTCTCTTGTCTCCTTATTGTTCATAATTTGATAATTGTCTTAATGAAAAGAACACAATAATAACTCAAGAAGAGAAGATTGTAATCAAGAAGTAAAAAGACTATCACAAGCAGTTATCATAAGTAGAGAAATCACCTAACTATTGATGCCCTAGATTTCTCAACACTTAGAGCATTCTTGGAGCATACTTGGAGCATTATATTCTCACTTAGATTAGAGAAAAGAGGAAAAGGAAAGCAGAAGAGCGCAAGGGAACAGGTGGATCAACAGCTACAACTAGATTGCTTTGCAGGTATCAGGTTGCATGTATGATTTCCTTGCTAGTTTTGGCATGCATGGTACATGTATGTGGTTTCTTGGTTATGAGTTGCCATTGGCATGGAGGATTGTCTGGATTGACAGTGGTTGTGCCTAGCCTTTCCATTTCCTAGATAGCCATGATGTTGTGGGTTTTCCCATTTGTTTTTTGGTTGGTGCTCATGTTCCTTATGGTTATGGGTTGAGTTATTAGTTCCTGGAGTCTTGGTTGGACAAACGCTCAAGTTGAGTTACTAGTCCTGGAGCCTTGGTTAGACAAACGCTCTGGAGCCCTTGGTGGGTTAAGTTACTAGTCCTGGAGACTTGGTTGGACAAATGCTCTGGAGCCCTGCGGCAGTTGTGGGCAGTTGTGGATTGAGTAACTAGACTTGGAGCCGAGTTGGAACAAATGCTCTGTATCCCTGGACAGCTCGAGTAGAGATCGATCTCAATGGAATCAGTGATATCCGACCGTAAGATGGAATTACTGGTTGAGGGTTGAGGTGGTTTTTCCTTTGAAATCTCTAGTTTGGTTTTGGTTGGTTTATTCCATGAGATCCCACATTCATGCTTAGAATATGGCATGGGGGTGATTGGCTATAAGAGAGATTTGGTTCAACCCAATCTATGGTCGGGTGGTACATAGAAGTCCCTGACTTGGTTGGCATTTTCATATGTTAATAAGAGGTATTTTCTATTGTGATCTCTGAGCATATGTATTGATTATGATGGTGATGTTATGGTTGAGTTGCCATGGTTTATATGTTGGTTATTTGTTAGTTGTATGCTAGTTATATGATGTATAATGTCTACGGCTCTTGACATGTTTGATGAATATATGAATGGTTGATGAATGCATGGACTAACAAATGTTATTGCAGCTATTATGAGAGGGTATTAGACTTTCTTGGTGAATTTCAGATAAGCATCAAACCCCTATGTTTAAATATGCATTCATCCTGTAGATTACATGTTTGTCATATGTTTGACGGAATGTCTGTCATGGTTAAGCTTGGTTAGGTCAAGTCCTTGATCAAGTTTTGTGTTAGAGACTTTGTCTTTGTGTCCTTCATTGTTTTGGAAAGTTTCATCAAGTTTTGAGCAGTGAGCTAGAGTCTAGCCCTGAAAAGGTGGCACAGATTCTGCGATTGCAGGCTCAGAACTGAGAAATTGGGACTGTAGTTGCATGGATGCAATGTTATGCCTGCGATTGGAGGCCTACAGTTGCATGGATGCAGTGTTATGCCTACAACTGACAACCTAGATCAATGAAAAAGCAGTTTAGCTCAGGGTTAGGGTACCTGGAATATTTTCTTAGCTCCTGGGGGTCTTGTAGCTCTTTAAGAAGGTCAATAAGCTTCTAGTTGTTGGCCCCACTTTCTTAATTGTATCTAGGAGGTCGGGTCATATCATAGTAACTCTTCATCACATACTTACCCCGGTATACTGGTGAACTTGGGTAGATGTGGGAGGAGGGTGTTACAAGGTCTTTTCATATGACAATGATTTCTTTGACTTCTTGACTTAATGGAAAAACCTAGAAGCACTCAATGGGTGCTTGACCTAAAAATAACCTTGAGCATGAAACCTGTGCTTCAAAATAGTAATAATAATTTTATTTCTCACTTTACATCAAATACATAAAACCATGATTACATTAGAGTCTAGACATTATGAAGATCGAACCTAGTTACACATTTCAACATTCCCTCTTAACTAGGGAGGTATTCATAATCCATACAAGGTACTTGGACATTCTCACACTGAAGAATTCTCATAAGAAAAGTCAGATTAGTAAGCCATCTCATAAGCTATTTATTCAGTTTATATTTGTGCATCTAATCATATCAACAAGCATTGTCATATAGCAAGGCCTTGACTAACAGCTCTATCTTTCCACAAGAATAGAGCACAATGCTGGGGAGACAATGATTTATAGACACCTTCATCATTGTCTCTCAAGGCACATACCCCATCCAAATGTTCACAAGGTATGTCCTTTTAGGACTATTCCCATCTTGGATTAGCACATCCTCATGGAATTTTCTCTTTGACTACACTTACCTATTGAATGCCCTACCTCATCCTCAAAGAGTATCGGAATCAATCTCAGATGCTTACCCAATCCTCCATTCTTTCTTCATAATATGAAGACAAGAATGATGTGTCTATCCCTCCCTCTTAACCAAGGAGGATTTGCTCATTCTTATAAAAGGAATATACCCAAGCTCCCTCTTAACAAGGGACTTGTTACCAACAGTGTTGGAAATACTAAGAGGGGAGGTGAATCAGTATTTCTTTTACAATTGCTACTTTTACCAGTTTAGATCATTTATAAACAAAACACCAAATGAACAATATAAAATAAATAATTTTATTAATCAAAAATATCAAGGACTCCAATCAAGTACAATAATGTTTAGGGCTCCAACACTGGATGAAGACACTAATCTTTCAATCTGTCGGGCTCCAACCTATACTTTGATAAGCACCAACTTGGACTTCATGAGGCTCCAACCTCTAGGGCTCCAACCTTATCTTCTTGAGGACTCCTATCCTCTAAGGCACCAACCCTCTTTTCTAGCATAGGCTCCAACCTGATCTTTTTGAGGACACCTATCCTCTAGGGCACCAACCCCATCAATCTGATTCAGCTCTTCAATGTAGGTTGAATGGTTCTTCAAGGCCTCCCAAAAACTTCTGCAACAAGCCTTGACAATTTATTCAAATTAGCCTTCAACAAATGCCCTTGCTTAGCTCATCAATGACAACTTTATGATTCTCATAAGGTTCTCCACGGCTCTTCATGTCACCCAAACAATTTTCTTCAAGGTTACATCATGAGGACTTCCATCAATGCATTATGAGGTCTCCACTAATATCTCCAACGATCCAAAATTAATCTTCATAGATGCTTTCACGGTTTTCCCAAACAGTGCTCCAAGTGTATGCAAAAAGTCTTCAATAATGTTTCTCCAAGAGACACTTCTTCTGGTCTGCTTCAAAGGTGCACAATAGGTCCTTTCAATCAAGACTTCAAAATCTCTTTAACAATGCTCACTTCTTGTCTACACAGAAATATTCAAAAAGTTACTTACGCTTGCTTCACATTTTCAACAAGTTCATGAATAGGTCAACAAGTCCTTATCCAAGTGCAACAAATTCAAGTCCAAAAAATTTTCCCAATCAAGCCCAACAAATCACAAGGTCTATTGTCCAATAGAGTATTAAAATTATCTCAAGACCATGGTTTAACTTAATTCATTTCCTTGTACAATTCATTGCTCCAAAGTATAAGCCCAAAGCAATAACTTCTACCGAAATGTTACCAAAGTGAGTAATTCAATGACATCAGAGACAATCCGGAACTGAAACGAATTCCTTGCACTGTAAATATGAGCCCAGATCAGTAAGGGGCCAGTCACAATCAAACTAAAAAAAAATGATTTCTATTTCAGTAAATAACTCCCTTAAAAGTTCAACAAGGATGCCCAAAAATTGCAGATTACCACAGAAGATGCCTTAGATGTAAATGAATTTCAGTGTGCTAGAATAACCCTATAATAAACCAAGAGCCATTCCCAAGAATTTATAGACAATATACTCGGAACTTCCATAGGACACTTGTCCTTTCCTTCAGATATTCAATGTTTCACCATTCTTAGTAGCTATAACAAACTTCCTTCAATGAAAAAGATAGATTAAGAGAATTTTGGATTCCTTAATGATGTGTCTTTTTGCCCCATAGGACCTTGAATTGTTCCTTCACCGGATTTTTCTTGTCAGGTTGTCTGAGTTCTCACTTCAGATCTTCTTATCTCTTCAGTTGTGTTGGTCATCCGAAGAAAAGGTCCTTTTTTTTATTTATACACATTTGTTTGTGCCAAGGGACACATCGGTTGGGTGAGAGGGTCGACCTATGTGAATGAACCGACTAGAAGTGTTGGAACCAACCATTGCTGTAGTGAAAAACTAGTGTGCGTTTTTAACATCAAAGATACAATTCGGGCCAAGTTTTAATGAAGGCCCACAAGAATGATATGTTTGTCAGCAACAAGGTAAATGGCATATTGCTTGATGGCACTGAGCGATTACTTTGTTGGCAAAAGAGTGGCATTGTTGTAATTGAGTGTTGTAAAATGTTTATATGTGAATAATGTTTGGGTAATTGATTAATGAGCTAGCAAAAAATTTTAGTTATAATTTTTATTAGGATTTTAACTGAAATATGGATAGGAGTAGGATTTTAGAATATAGGAATTATGGAATTTAGGAATTAGGGTTTTAGAAATTTTAGGAATTATGGGATTTAGGAATTAGGGTTTAATCATTTATGAATTAGAAAATTGTTCCCAAGGGCAGGGTTAGGGTTTCTTAGAATGATTTTTTTTATTAGGGTACATCTATGTATTAGGGCTAGGGTTTCATAATTAATGAACAAGGATTGGGATTAGGATAAAAGTAGAATTAGGGTTTTAGGACTAGGGTAAGGGTTAGGGTTTCTTAGGCTAAGGATTAGGGTTTTAGCCTTCAACAATGCCATATTGACATCAATGACAACTTAGACCAACAATTTCCCCCTTTGTCATTGATGGCAATATTCTCGCCATTTCAACATTCTCTCCCCCTTTAACATCAATGGCAAATGGGGTGTCCTGACAATGCCTTTTTCCATCAAGTGCTCCCCCTATTATGCTTCTTTTTGTCATGTGGCTCCCCATGTCATCAAGCTTTCGTTCTTCTGGCAATGTGGTACAAGAGAGATGTCTTAATTTGCATTTCTTCATATGATCAATCAGCTCCCCCTACCTGCATAAACTCCTCTTGCTTTTTGCTTATGAACCCAAGACAAGAAAGATTATTGTTTTGAGTGGAAGGCATCTTCAACAATGGATGAGTGGTGGAGACAAAATATCATGCTTTTCTTACCCTAAGCTTTGCTCCCCCAAGCTTTGCATGCTCCTTGAGATAGATGAAAGTATAAGAGACAAACTTGTTAAGATTTTCTGCGAAATTTCTGAGAGATGATCCATCATAGTCATCAAGAGAAAGATATCTATGTGTCTCATGGAATGATTATCCATATGTGACTCATCAAGAGTTACATCAAGAATAATCAGATGTCACAAGCTCCCCCTAACAATATGCATGATATTCTTCTTACTAGGCAAAATCTCATCATCAAAACTTGGAATACCATATCTACCTATAGTGCCCGCATCTAATTAACAACATGAATTGATGTTTTGAGCATTTACGACACATTCCATATGATCTCCTTTTGGTTCAACACGCTTTCTTCTCCAAACTTGTCTAACTATCCTTTCATGCTTGGTTTTCATGTTTTTAGCTTGTTTAGGGACCCATTTCAGATTACAATTACGAGCCATATGACCAATAGTATGACATTCGTGGCATTCCATAAATGAGTAGGCATGATTTCTTCTAGCAAAGTTGCTTCTAGGAGACTAATGAGGGCCATTATATTTGTCCTTGTTGTATGCCCTACAATCCTTTGCCATGTGCCCAAAATTTGTACAAGAGTAACAATAACCAAAAAATATACTTTAGTACCTGGAAGATGGAGATTTCCATGATGTACTTCTAAAGTCATTTTGCCTTAAGATCCTTTGATCAAATTTATTGTCTCTTGCCTTCTTGACACCTTCTGCACACCTTCTTGGAGTAGGGTTTTTAAGGTTATCTTCATTAATCTCCTTGATTTTGTTGGAATTGGGGGCATCAACATTTCTTCCAAGATTCTCCACATTCTTTTTGTTTGATGCATTAGGGCTTGCATCATTTTCTCTTGAGGGTTCACCTATGTAACCAAGACCTAATTTATCAAGGGGGGATCTTTGATGACTTAGGATGCCATCTAGGGTTTGAGAGCTCATTAAACTCCTGTTTAGCTTATCAACTTCTTTCCTTAGGATATCAATTTCTTCTTTCATCTTCTTGCATTCTTCATCCTTCTTTGCTAGATGGTTCTCCATTTCTTTCTTCAACCTTGTTGCTTCACATGATTGGGCCTTGAGAGAGGTGACATCTTATTTTAATTTGGAGATCTCTTCATCCTTTTCTTCTAGTTGGCATGCCATGGCATTTCTTTCCTTTTTTGCTTCATCAACCTGTCCTTCCAGGAGGGCCAAATCTTCCATCACTTTTTCAGCTCCTTGTGCTTGCTTCTTTGCTTCTTCCAAGTTCCAGCTGAGTTTAAGAGAGGAAACCTCTTCTTTATATTGATAATTCTTTGCTTCAACTTTGTTTAATTCCTTAGATCTTAGATCAAGATGATTTGTCAAACTGCCTTCGCTTTTCTTTGGTTCCTTTAGTTGGTTTGTCAAGTAGGTTACTTCTTAATCTTGGATCTTCTCCATTTGATGCAATTCCTTGAGATCTTTATATCTTTCTTCCTCTTCAAGTTTTAAGTGAGCAACTTCTTCTTTTGAATTGTTGAGATCATGATCAACATCTTGTACCTGCTTCTTGAGCTCCTCATTTTCTTTCTTTAGCC
Source organism: Pinus albicaulis (assembly GCA_034641835.2). Taxonomy (NCBI): domain Eukaryota; kingdom Viridiplantae; phylum Streptophyta; class Pinopsida; order Pinales; family Pinaceae; genus Pinus; species Pinus albicaulis. The sequence goes on along the minus strand of CM076583.1, from coordinate 717,188,013 downwards.
TTTTTATTTCTTCTAAGGCAGCGACAAGCTTCACCTTGAGGTTTTCTTTGAAGTTTTCTTCATCTTCTAAGTCTTCAATACTCTTGGTGTCTTCAACTTTGCTTTCGGCTATCTCCTCTAGTTTTGGATCATCCTTATGCTCTTGGCTATCATCATTTGAGGTTATGAGCAAAAGTCCTTAAGAATGAAGATCTTGAAGATCTTAACAAAGCTCTTTTGTTGATGAACATTTCTCTACTTTGGCCTTTATAGGGTTTGGAAGGCCACTCAAGATTGCCTTAATTGCTATTGCATTAAATTCCTTAGAAGGTTTGGAGCCTTTCTTCCTTGACCTTGCCATTTGTGTTCTAAGGATCTACCTTCCAGCTATTAGGTTGAGACTAAAGGTACTGGCCCTAATTCCAATTGTTGGAAACACTGAGAGGGGGTTGAATCAGTATTTCTTTTACAGTTGTTACTTTTACCTGTTTAGATCACTTATAAACATAACATAAAATGAGCAATATAGAAAAAATCATTTTATTAATCAAAAATAACAAGGACTTCAATCAAGTACAATAATGTTTAGGGCACCAACCATGGATGAAGACACCAATCTTTCAATCCACCAGGCTCCAACCTATACTTTGTTAAGCACCAACTTGGACTTCACGAGGCTCCAACCTTATCTCCTTGAGGACTCCTATCCTTTAGGGCACCAACCCTATTTTCTAGCACAGACTCTAACCTGATCTTTTTTAGGACACCTATCCTCTAGGGCACCAACCCTATCAATCTGCTTCAGCTCTTCAATGTAGGTTGAATGGTTCTTCAAGGCCTCCCAAAAACTTCTACAATAGGCCTTGACAATATCTTCAAACTAGCCTTCAACAAATTCCCTTGCTTAGCTCATCAATGACAACTTTATGATTCTCAGAAGGTGTATCCACAGCTCTTCATGTCACTGAAACAATTTTCTTTAAGGTTACATCATGAGGACTTCCATCAATGCATTATGAGGTTTCCACTAATGTCTCCAACAATCCAAAGCTAATCTTCAAAGATGCTTTCACGCTTTTCCCAAACAATGGTCCAAGTGTATGCAAAAAGTATTCAATAATGTTGGCTCCAAGAGACACTTCTTCTTGTCTGCTTCAAAGGTGCACAATAGATCCTTTCAACCAAGAATTCAAAAACTCTTCGAAAGTGCTCACTTCTTGTCTACTCAAGAAATCGTCAAAACAGTTACTTAAGCTTACTTCAGATTTTCAACAAGTTCTTCAATAGGTCAACAAGTCCTTATCCAAGTGCAACAAATTCAGGTCCAACAAATTTTCCCAATCAAGCCCAATAAATCACAAGGTCTGTTGTCCAATAGAGTATTAAAATTATCCCAAGAACTGTGCTTTAACTTAATTCATTTCCTTGTACAATTCATTGTTCCAAAGTATAAGCCCAAAGCAATAACTCCGACCGAAATGTTACCAAAGTGAGTAATTCAATGACATCAGAGACAATTCGAAACTTATACGAATTCCTAGCATTGTAAATATGAGCCCAGATCATGAAGGAGCCAGATCACAGTGAAACTCAAAAGAATTGATTTTTGTTTCAATTAATAACTCTGTCAAAAGTTCAACCAGAATGCCCAGAAATTGTAGATTACCATAGAAGATGCCTTAGATGTAGCCAAATTTTAGTGTGCTAGAATAACCCTATAATAAGCCAAGAGCCATTCCTAAGAATTTATAGACAATATACTCAGAACTTCCACAGGACACTCGTCCTTCCCTTCAGATATTCAACGTTTCACTATTCTGAGTAGCTATAGCGGACTTCCTTCAATGAAAAAGATAGATCGAGAGAATTTTGGATTCCTTAATGATGTGCCTTTTAGCTCCACAAGACCTTTAGTTGTTACTTCACCGAATTTTTCTTGTCAATTTGTCTGAGTTCTCACTTTAGATCTTATTATTTCTTCAGTTGTGTTGGTCATCTGAAGAAAAGGTCCTTTTTTTATTTATACACATTTGTTTGTGCCAAGGGACACATCAGTTGGGTGAGAGGGCCTACTTGTGTGAATAAGCCAACTAGAAGTGTTGGAACAGACCATTGTTGTAGTGAAAAACTTGTGCGTGTTTTTAACCTCTAAGATACAATTCAGGCCAAGTTTTAATGAAGGCCCACAAGAATGATATGTTTGTCAGTAGCTAGGTAAATGACATATTGCTTGATGACACTGAGCAATAACTTTGTTGGAAAAAGAGTGGCATTGTTGTAATCAAATGTTGTAAAATGTTTATATGTGAATAATGTGTGGGTGATTGATTAATGAGCTAGGAAAAAAAAATGTAAGATTTTTATTAGGATTTTAATTGAAATAGGGAGAGTAGGATTTCAGAATTTAGAATTATGGAATTTAGGAATTAGGGTTTCAAAAAATTTAGGAATTATGGGATTTAGGAATTAGGGTTTAATAATTTATGAATTACGAAATTGTTCCCAAGGATAAGGTTAGGGTTTATTAGAATGAAATTTTTTATTAGGGTACATCTATGTATTGTCGTTAGGGTTTCATAATTAATGAACAAGGACAGGGATTAGGATAGAACAGGGTTATGGTTTTAGGACTAGGGTAAGGGTTCGGGTTTCTTAGGCTAAGGATTACGATGAGAGCTTCTTGTAAACTAGGGCATCAATTATGTTTTAGCCTTCAACGATGCCATACTAACATCAATGACAACTTAGACCAACAAACAACAGCTCTCTCTTCAGTGGAGATCATGGTACTATCAGTTGTTTGTAGGGCTCCTTCTTTAGACCTCATGTCATGAACTTTAACTTCTTCATCGTGGAGCCTTCTTCTTGTAGGGCATCAACCATTTTCTCCATCACTTCCCTTCAACGAAACATCGTGTTGAACCAATAGTCATGTCATCCTTTTCTTCATCGAGGAGTGACCTTCTAGTCCACATCTGCCTATCCTGCATACAGCTAACTCTTCCCAGTCATGTTACTTTATAGATATTCCATCCAATCTCATGAGTACTAGTTGTAGGTGACTTCTACAACCTTCTTCCAGTAGCCCAATTTCAACCCAACCAAATGTTTTCAAAAATCAAAAATGAACATTAAATCGAAGTTACCTATTTATGATGGCCTTTTGTCATGACATCAGCTTCTTGCAATATCAACATCCTGCACATGTATGAATCCATCTCCAAGACATACATTACCAAGATTCTCCTTCTTCAATCTTCATATCAGGGTCTTCATACCTTCTTCATGGAGATGTCATATCTAATCCTTCTAGTTATCAAATGTTGATCATTTATCTTATCTTAGATGCACCTTCTTACGAACTCTTCTCTCACCTTTCTTCACATATTTCTTCCTCGGGATCGTCTATACATAGTTCCTTCATTATGGGAACCATAGTTGCCAACCACCCCATATTCTTCATGATGTCATATTATGTTGATTTCATCTTGTCAATACATAGAAGAATTCAAGGCATATTGTCTACATGAATTCATGCATCATTCTAATGGAAGAGTTTCTTCTTCTTTCATCATGCTCATGAGATAGAGCATTTTACCCATTCTATTTTTTATCAGACATGACTTTACCTATTTATTACCAAATATATACATACCTCTTCATTATTTTGGTCATCTAGACTTCCTTATAGCAACTTCCTTTCCTTGCTTGAAGATGAAAGCACTTCAACTTGCCATGTTAAACTTACTTGTCACCATACCTTCATCCTTCTAAAAAGCGGATCCCACACAAGGTGAAATGTAGACTTTCTGCGAGACACTTGCTTATTATAAGTAGAGGTGAACCTTCAAATGAAGATTCCAAAGGAGGATCTTGATGATCCTCATTCTGCAAATGCTTCTTCCTAATGATGATGATGTATGATGATCTCTTTATCTTTTCTCTTGCTAGATGACTTTCTCCAATCATATAGACTGGTACTTTGGTTATCCTAACATGCTTTCAATGAAGATGCCATGAGCTACTTCCTTTCTATCATGATGACTGCTTCAACCATGTAGACTTCTGCTTCAGCTATCCTTTCATGCCCCTCTATGATGATGTCATGCATCCTATCATACTTGTGATGCTTTCTACTTTTACTTGTTAACTTCAATGTACATGAAAATGTGAGAGACCTTCTAGTAGTGGAGGTCTATCACTTCTTCCTTCTTTGACTTCTTCTGTTCAAGTTCTTCTTCTTCGGTGACATGGGCTCCATTTCTTTCCTTTCTCTTCTTGTTGTCCTTCTTGAGTTTATGACAATTCCTTTTGAAATGCCCATATTCATTACACTCATAGCATTGGATATTCAACATATCAATTTTCTTTTGAAACTTCTTTTGAGGCTCAAACTTCCCAAATTTCCCTTTCTTCCTTGTAGATGTTGTGTATGCTTGATTTTGTTCATTTGACCCAACATCGTTCTTTGCTTTTAATCTAGATTCTTCAATTTTGCATAATGACCACAGATCATTGAATGGAGTGGTTTCCTTCTTCCCATATATGCTTGATACAAAATTCCCCATTCATCAGGTAGTGCATTGAGCACAATGGTGGTCATCTCTCGATCAGACATTACTTCTCCAAGTTCTTATAGTTGGTTTCTAATTTCATATACCTTCATGAAATACGAAGCTATCCCTTCTTCCCTTGAGATTTTCATCTTATATAGTTTGGTTCTCAAAGATAGGATTTCTCCTGTAGTGCTAACAAAAAACAACTCCACCAATTTGTCATAGATTTCCTTTGTTGTATTCAACTTTGCAACATAAGGGATGAGAGAATCCTTGATTGACTCTATGAGGATCCTTTGTACCCTTATCTCTCCTTTCACATACTTTGATAGTGCTTGAGATTTCTCTTGAGATAATTTGGTGATGGAGCCCTTTACATATTCAATAACTTCATTCTCCATGAGAATTAAATCAATTCTCTTCTTCCATGCAAGGTAGTTCGAGGTCCCAACCAATTTATTATTCTCCTTGCAAAATGAAGTCATTTGGTTTGTAGATTGAGACATAAAAATATAGAATACTTACTTGTCAAGTGAAGATGCTCCTTTGAAGATGCCTTCAACTTGATGCCTTCTTGATGATGTTGACAATTGAAGATGTCTTCTAGAAGATGATTGCTTCCTTGATGATGTATTCCTTCTTCAAAGATGACAGTACTTCTTTTTCTAAATGATAAGAGATGTATTTCTTTAAGTATGATTGAGATGAGATCCTTTCTTGAATGGGAGGGAGATTACCTTGATTTCTTTGATGATGCTGGCAATGCTTCTTCTTTGCTTCCTTTGAATGTGGAAATGTAGAATGTGGAGACTTCAAGATGTTAATTCCTTCTTGAATGGAGGTAGGGTCTTTCAGGTCTTCTTCTTCTTCCAGTATTCCTTCCTTCAAGATGATGTGTAGACTAATATTCCTTTGATATGCTTCTTATGATGTGATATATGATCCTACTTAGTTCTCTTTGATGATCTCCTTGTGCTCTGCCCTTATGTATCCATATTTAATGAAGTGATCTTCAAGTTGACTCTTCTTCTTTTTGTAGTCACCTTAGCTCTGATACCATGTTGCAAAATCTAAGTGCCAGCTAGACTAGGTGATTTCTCTTACTTTGATAATTGCTTGTGATATTCTTTTACTTGATTATTAGTTCTTCTTTACTTGATTATTATAGTGTTCTTTAATCATCAAACAATGAAGAACAATGAGACAAGAGGATACAAAATGTAGGTTGCAAGCCAAGGCTAAAACCTCTCCTCTTGAGAGGAAAACCCACAAGAATTCTTCTCTTCTTATAGAATGCTCAAATGACGAATTCCAAGACCTGTGATCCAAGACCAAGATGTGAAAATTCCGATATCTGGAATCCTCCTGCAGCAACTAATAATATTTCTTCTATTTGTTTTATTAATTTAACAAATTATTTTCAGTTTCCTATGGCAAATATCGAAACATATACACTGCAGCCTTCACAAAACAAATACTGTGCAATAAAAATAACCTTTGGAAATAGAAAAATTCTAGCACACACATAAAGATATTGACACAGATATTTTTGAACAATTATCCCCGAAAAAAGCCAATGCGAGAAAACCGGTGCAGCAAATGAGGATTTCTTTATTAATCTTTAGCAGCAATTCAAGTACAAGAATTCGAACAACCTAAACAGAGGAAAAATATTGAGAGAAATTTAGTTACAAATTTCTCTCTCCACGGCGACTCCCTGACCCCGAGATGGACCCTCTGCCCATACGTTGGTGCCTCTGCATCACCCTCTGCGCAGTGATTGCGCAGAGCTCTAGTGGACTGCGTCTCTCCTCACGTTGCCTCTACCTGAATTCCTCCTGCACTTCCCGGACCACTGTTGATACCCTCTCTCTCTCACCTGTTACTCACCCTCTGGCTCTATCTCCTCTATTGAACTTCAGCCACTGAGAAAATCGATTTGCCTGGGCAACTGAGTAACTGCACTAGTGTGTTCTCCATCTACCTAGCGACTTCTTCTTATAATATTCTATTGGAGCACCAACAGCCAAGATTAAAGCATAATTGATGGCTTAGATTATTTCCCTGTCGATCCGTGTGAGTTTCTAGAACATTCACACCACGAATTAATTAATTTTGATTAATTAATCATATTTCCTAAGTTTAGACTTAGGAAATATTAAAAATTGATTAATAAATGTAATTAAGTCATCTTTAGGTGGAATTTCCAGAAACGATTTCTGGATATTGGAGAATACATATATTCTAGCCTCTCCATCAAATCTCGTGGCTAGAACACATCTGATGCTACAAAAACTAACACAAGACTCCTCCAAGACCAAGTCAAACATCTTCTTGATGAACTTGCTTCTTCACTTAGTCAACCCAAGTCAAAACTACTTCAAAACTGCCTCAGCTTCACAAATTCGGACCTGCACTCTTGATTGCAACTTTCCGCCTTCTAGACCTGTAATTTTTGGCCTCCTGTAATCACTGCAACTTCACACATGTGACATATTTAGGTTAATTTGATCCTCTCTCTCCGCTCAAATCGCTTCCTTCTCCTTAGAACTTCGGCTTGTAGACTTGATCATTTTGCCACATGATTTCGTCCTTCTATGGTGACTGCAATTTTGATCTTTGCTGCTGCAGAAGATGCCCTAGACAATTCGCACACGTGAGATGAAAGTGACCCAAAACAGTCCTTAAATTCTTCTTTTTCCTTCCTTTGCTTTCTCCGCTTCTCCACTTGCTATATCGAACTTGTTGTGAGCTTATTCCATGTCATCAAATGTGGTTGACTTCCATCTTATATATAGGCTTCTAGGGAGCCCTAATAGGTCAACTTGTCATCTTTAGGGGGGCGACTTCACTAATTGATAGGCCGACTTGTCTTTTGTAGATTGACTAGGTCTTGGAGGGTCTTTATGACACTCTTATGACTAAAATAAATTTCTTTTTCATGATCCAAGTTGCCCTAATAGGGTCTTTTCATATGACAATGACTTCTTTGACTTCTTGACTTAATGACAAAACCTAGAAGCACTCAATGGGTGCTTGACCTAAAAATAACCTTGAGCATGAAACCCATGCTTCAAAATAATAATAATAATTTTCACTCTTTACACCAAGTACATAAAATCATGATTACATTTAAATATTATGAAGATCGAACCTAGTTACACATTTCAACAACCCTTTCAGTAAATTCACCTAGAAATTTCAATATTTAGATTTGCACGTTAAAAATGGTTGGACATTATTTGAAATTTACTCTGCACAAGAAAATGCAGAATTGAAGTACAATAGAGTAAATGGAAGAGGTTTGGTGATAGATGAACTCACTTGGATAGTTGAAACCTCTCTTTATTTACAGATTCAATTTGTTACAGCAAAAAAATATTCAGATTTGCAAGACAAATCAACTAAATACAAGTGTAAAACATACTAGAAACGGTACTTGTACCTACCCTTGGTTAGATTTAACAATTTACACAATCTTCCCTGAGGAAAGCTTGTTAAATAAAATAAACAATTAAAATCAATATGTTAGTTTACCCTAAATTAATTGTAGAGAATTAAAAGTTTTAGATTCTTTAAATAAGGAGTGGTTGTTGGATTATATTTGTGCCTTTACTTACCTCACCCTTGCTGGAGCACGAAATTGACACTCTCTTAGATCGATATAGTCAGCTGAAATCAAGGGAGTATGTTTGGTCTTGGACAAAAATCTCCCACACTATTGACTTGACTTCCTTGTAATTTTCAAACCCACTTAGGAAGCATTATCTCTCAAAGTGGCATCTCTAGCATTTGAATCCTCGATGTGATGAATACAAGACATCACACAATTTGAAGCTCCCTCTCAGAATAGTCTGATTGCTTGGATCGATGCACCTACAAAACAAACTGACAAAGTGGGGTCACCCCCTAGTTTGCCCCTTCCATGTAACTATAGCCCCTCGATGGAAAGATTTGTCAACTTTAGCATGATTTTACTTATTACCAAAGAAAATTAGAATAAAAAACCCCAAGGCATATATCAAGAAGAAGAATGAAAATAAGAATCACTCCACATTGTGCATATTAAAAACATATACAAAGGTTTGCAAGAAAGAGATATTTTATTATGAAAGCATTGATCTCAAATGACAACAACAACATTACAAATGAGGGGAGGCTAGCCTTTATAGAAAACGTTTTAATGGACAGAAAATGGCTAAATAATGGCTACTCTTGACTTTCCCTCAAGAAAATATTTTACTAGTCATCCACGTGTCGGAGACAATGTAAACAATTCATGAAATATTACAAAATAAATTTTAATTCACCCACCACGGGATCAACTTGGATAAATTTCCACAAATTAACTCAATATTCCCTTTGCTCATGGACCATGATGGTCAACAGTCAAAACACTAGGCTTAGTAGGCTCAACATTCCACTTGTTTGTCCATGATGAATTCAATTTCATCCTTGGAGGAGTTTGACTTGATGAAGGAATTCAACTTGGTCCTTTAGTGAAAAAGTTTATCTTGCAATGGCTACTTTCTGTTGAGAAATGTAACTAGTTTCGGTCTTCATAATTGTTGTACTCACTTCAATATGTATCCTATGTAACAAACAAGAAAAAGAAAAAGGAAAATTATTATAATTAAAGCATGGGTTTCATGCTCATTATTGATGGTCTTCTAGGTAAAAGTAATTTCTTCGTGATTCTAGGGTTTGTGAGGACTTAGGATTTATCGTAATGAGTCAATGGAGTCAACATCATGCTTAGAAGACCCTTCTAGGCAATTTGTAATTATAAAAAGAATTATTTTTTAGTCTAGAAAGTCCTGGAATCTCCAAGAGTACAAGTCGGCCCTGGGATCCTCAAGTCGGCCTAAAGGAGAGAATTTGACCCCTTGAGAAGGCTATACAAAGAACAATTTGACTTCATTTCGAGACACACTCACTCACAAGTTTGATCTAAAAGAAAGAGTTTGACTTGTAGCTGGGAAGAAGCAGAAAAGGAGTGCGAAGGTCTGGAAGAAGCTAGGAGGCCAAAATATCTTGTCTTGGGCTCTATCTCTCTCGCACGTGTAAAATTCTTGGGTTTCTGGGCTGCATGAAGAGGTCGAAGTTGCAAGACTGAGTTGCAGTGGGACGAAGTGCAGCATCTTGTAGCTGGGAGGAATGAAATTTTCTATAACTCGCCAACCTTAGGAAGAGTTCTCTTGCTCTTGGAAGGTCCCAAAAGGAGGTTGAGTTAGGGTTTCTTCAGGAGCTACAAGGATGAAATTGCAGGGTAGAAGTTTCAGGATGTAGTAGTTTGGTGTTGAATCAAGGAAGGACTTGAGGCAAGGCTGACTTGGTACTGGTAGAAGGACTTGGCCTAGGAATTGGGTCTTTGTATCTCATTTGAATCAGATTTTAAGAAGAGAAGAGTTTTTGGGTTTTCCCCTTGGAGGGGTTTTGCCCTCGCTGAGAGCCTATATTTGTGTCCTCTTTTGTTGTTGTTGTTTCTTGATATTGTTTGATGATAATATTTAACTGAATAACATAAAGAAGATAACTAAGATGTACAAGCAAGAATCAAAGTTAAAGAAAAAAGTATAATAAGCTTCCATCTTTACATTTTCTAACACTTTATTGGTCCAATACTCAACTTCCAATTCCATCTTCCTTCTAACAGCTAGTTGACTCCTCCCAATAGCTAATTTGACCTCCAACGGCTAGTTCAACTTGATGTTTTCCTGGTAATTCAACTTAGTCACCCTTTTGTTGGATCTTCAACGCCCTTGCCCTTTTGGCAATTCTGGAACCTGGGTGTTTCTCTACTGGTGCAAATCTATATTAGGTATATCTCATATTTTCCATATCCTAGAGGGCGTTGCCACATCATCACCCTATATACCACATCATCACCTCCCTGTGATGGTTCTCTAATGGCCTATCTGCTCTCTTAAATCTGACACGTGGGTATTGTTTCTCTTCATACTAATCACTTTTGGTGTAATGCATGTCTGATTCTGCCTGATACTCTACCTGTTTTGCCCCCCTAGAAACTTGCTCTGACCTATTGACCAAGTTTGACCAAGTGGTAACTAGCCATTGGATGCTTTGATTGAAAAAATTCCACGCGGTATGGAATCCTCTCATCAAACTGCACAATCTAGGACCAAGTTGAATTTTTGACCCACAAGTGTTGAAAATCGTCTGCAAGCTAGAATTTCTTATCATGATAATTACTTGTGATTGATATATATGTTTCCTTATAGCATTTACTTCATTAAGTTATGTCATCAAGCAATTACACATTCAAAACATAAAGAAAAGCATAAATCATAATCACAAGAAACAAGATACACTAGAGATTAGTCCAGTGGCTGGGGCAAAACCCACAAAGGGGAAAACCCAGCAAACCTTTCCTTGTAAAATATTTGTCAACAGGAGAAATCCAAGTCATAGCAACAGCTAATCCCTCAAATGCCAAGCCATCCCTTCATGAAAACACTAGTCCACAAGAATGTTGCTACAAGCCTGTCCAAGATATGCCTCTTGTCTGTCCTTAATACAGCCTCAGAAATTTCTCATGGCTTGCCTCCTAAAACTTCATATGAACTGCCATAGATAGCTAAGATACCACAGGAACATACATAATGCCATAGATAATCTGGATGCTTCAGGAACATAATGCTATAGATAGCTCAGATGCTTCAAGAGATTGTGCCTTACATACCATAGAAGATAGGTGTCTTAGAAAGGATGTATGAACTATCTCAAAAATGTGCTTGATTCTGCCTCAGATATAACATGTGAAATGCCTCTGTTATGCCATATGAAATGCCTATGTTATGCCTCAGCTGTGCCTTTGTTATTCTTCAGATGTGATACAGGAGCTGCCACAGAAGTTCAAAGTTTGGAGGACGACGAATAGGTGTATAAATAGCCTTCTTGTCCATGAAAAAGGGTGCCTCTTTTGAGCAGGACGACTTGACATTTGGAAGGTCGACTTGGCATATGTGGTTTGACTAAAAGATACATTTAAAATAATAATTATAAAATAAAATAAAAAAAACATCTTTGTTTTAAAGATGTCCAAATGGGGCATGATAAAATCATTTTCTTTTTGTCTTGAATAAATTCTTTTTGACTTCTTTTACAAAAACTTAATTATGAAGACTGAACCTAGTTACAATTTCAACAACAAGAACACTTTGCATTGGAAGTCATGAATTGCCTTAGGAAATGTGAAATGCTATCAAATGATACTGCCATGCTCTTAGAGTTGTCGTGAGGAATACTGCACCAAATCCAAGGCCACCTACAGACTCAATAGACCCTTACCATGTGGAATGACATAGGTGCACCTTGACACAAGCTAGACATCCCACACACTAGTGATCACCCCTAAAATGCATGCTCCCATAAAAACCATGAGTCTACAAGAGGATTCACCTAAGGCCCTACAATCTTGATCAGGCTGAGAGTAACCCAAAGTGGAACCTTAAGGGACTAGCCATGGTCCGACCAAGACTACAAAATACAAACACAATGAAAAAGACACGGGTCTAGATAACCAATACAAGGCCTCACATGGTTTTTACATCACTTTTGACTTGTGACACTAGGCTTATAGTGGCGATGAAAGATGCTACAAAAGTTTTATGTACCCCAGTTAACATGTGGGGTAATAGGCCTCAAGGAACGTGAGATGTCTCTCAAAAGTAGCCAACAAAGAAACATGCATCAAAATATGCATAGATGACTCAAAAAAGTGATCCTTAATGAGAGAATACACATCATAAGTTGCAACCAATGCCTCCAAGGCAAATTATCCATAAAACTTGTTGCAAAAGGCCTTCAATACAAGTACAAGTCTTCATGCACCATGAGTGCTAATAAGCCATTTCCTATAGATTGTGGACGATGGAAAGCACGAATTTTTCACTCAAACGCATGCATGAAAACACACTGATAACGAAAGATCATTGATTACATAAACAAACTGCTAGTCTCTAGACAATTTGTCCAAGTCAATGACAAATATATTTCTTTGGATAATGCCTCCTTATCACAATATAGTGGCAAGTATCCACCACCTATCAATAGGTGGCATACTACTTACATTGTTAGGTGTCCACTCAACCTTGTGTACACAACCACAGCAGCTCAAACAAAACATCATCCCTCTTGGAGGAGTGCAATGGCCAATTTTTCTAAGGATTTGAACCCTAGTAGAGGCTATAATGATGCCCAAATAGATTTTTGACCGCTCAAGTGAACCTAGAGTGTGGCATTATCCATGGAGAGACTACAACTCTAGGATCTCCATGAGGGATAGAACTAATCTTTCTATTTATCTATTGATGCCTATCCAAGGATCTAGATCAAGAACTATTGGGAAGCCTCGTGGAGCTCAGTCAACCCAATAGGGGCAAGAAGCAGCATGTAGCCTCAGTAAATTTGTCTCTAGGGTGGCATGCATCTTTGCCTAATGCTTGTTGTTGTGGGAAAACAAGACAATGGGAAAGAAAGAGGTGATCCTATTAATAGGATCCTGTAGGGCGAGGTCCACACAAGGATTATGATCTGCATTCAAGAATTCCTCATGAAAAGAGTTAAGCATCTCTAGTCGAGAAGATCCATGCAAGGTGTTCAATCTATGTTTCAAAATCTCCCTCACAAAAAAGTTAGGCATGTTTGGTCAAGATAATTGAAGAACGTTGAACAAGGGCCATTAGAGTTCCAATAGAGATAGTATAACTCACTTTGATCTTGTCAATAATTAGGACATCGAAAGATGACATACACCTCCAGCTTGATATCGTGTAAGTGGCATAGATGGAAAATCCAATCGAAGCATGGGATGTGGTGGTTAATGTCAACTCAACATCGATGAGAGCCTACCTAAAACCATCTAAGGGTTATTTCAAGGGCATGCATCCAATGTTTGCATGTGTATGCATGTCTAACCATAAGCTTGTCTCTCCACCACATGAAGTTGTCAAAACAAAAGACTAGCTTGGGGCTAAAGCCCTGAAAGAGTGCAATCCAAGTGACCTAGATGCATTGCATGTCGATGTCCTCTCTAATCCCCCAAGTGACCTAGAGCATCTAAAGAGTACCTAATAGGCGGAAGGCAATTAAGAGGGATTTCTACTAATTAACATACCCTAGAAACATCCAAAATACAACAACATATTTGTCCATGGAACCCAATGTAGCCTCAAAATTGTAGAGGACAAGGTAAGGGTATCAACACTACCAAAAGCAAAGTCACCTAGAGTCCAAACTCTATGAATAAAAGATAGAATTTTAAAGATGCTCTCAAGGTGCAAAGGATGGGCCTCAAACTCCACCTACCCAATGAACTAAGGAATTGTTTGTTTATCGCTAATGATGCATTGTAACCTAAGTCACCACGTTCATGTTCGTGTTCGAGTTCGACGACCTTAAAATTCAAATAAAGTTTGGCACCTAAAATTTTGCCGATAAAGTTCAGCATAAAATTCGACATATAGAAATTTGAAAAAAATGTGTGCATATATAAAAAAAATCAATTTTAAGCAGGCTAAAAAATAAATGTGGCATTCATCTTTATATATTCTACTGTATGTACTTTGGGCATATCTCAAAATATCTAAAAATTTATGGCAGCTAGAAAAATTTGCATAAACCAAATCGAACTGCAAGCGAACCTAATTGAATTTTTACCGATTTAAAAAAAAAATCGTTCGAGTTCGGCATTAAGTTCGGGTTCGAATTTGGCATCAAGTTCGAGTTCGAGTTCGGCATCAAGTTCGAAGAACATAATCAATTTTGTTCGAAATCATTTGAGGTTCGGCGAATTTCGAATCCGAAGGATAAAATTCGCCGAACACGGTGACTTAGATTGTAACATAAGAGCCTGCACTCTCTATCTTCCCCCAATCGGCCTAAAGTAAGCTAGGTCCCCAAACCTCAAAACCCCACAGGATTGTGGGTCTAATGATCACGTCCAGAAGGTGATTTTGGACGTGATACTTTGGAAGTGACTCTAAAAGCACCATATCTCAAGGAGGGCAAAGGATACATACACTTTATTAAGTCAAGGTTGGAAGTTGTGTCTTAAACTAAACTAAGGCCCTATGAACTAAACCCTCAAGTATGTATAGGTTGTGGTGGTCTCAATCTCTTCCCTTCACAAGTAGAAGTGGTTAATTATCAACTATCAAAGATCACAAAATGCTGGAAAGGGTATTTATCTATCTTTGAAGCCCCTCAATTGAGGAAGCTAAGAGGATCATGTCATCAACAACTAGGAGAAAGGAGATCAAGGCTACATGTATAAGACACCATCACCATCCTGTATCATGTATGTCATACCTGAGAAAAGATTCTGTCTCATCAATGTAGATACTAAAAAGAGATGTTCAAAAGGTTGAAGTCATAATACCATTGATCCTAGTCAAAGCAATGCCTCTAGTTCTTTCACTCCAAAGAAGACCAGGGATGAGATGGAATATGAATATTTGTCTATTTGTACATTAATTTATCTTTCGTGAACTGAACATCTTAGTGTGAACATCAATTATTAAAAAAACTAAAAACTTGAACTACAGGCTAAAACATAAAAACAAAGGACATATACATAATCTTTTGTGCTACAAATAAATGAAATACATACCAGTTTTAATGCTTTGTCTAGTACAACCACCTGGTGCGAATCAGCCTTTTTTGATGATTTCATAATGAATAATGAATAAACTAGTTATTGCCTGAAGTGCTGAACAGAAATGGCAACAAATCATATCTGCAAAATCAGAGATACAGAACAACATTACATAATAGCACCTAAATGTACATAATAATTGCAAATGCTACTCACCTCCAATGAAAATAAACTGTTTCAATAACTTATGACCACTTAATAATGAAGATACTACTCAATGCCGCTTGCTTCAAAACACATAAATGTTTAGTAATCAGTGCCCTGCTAGCAATGGCTATGGCAGCATGGCTTCTACTCCATGTCTACCTGTGAGTACAAATATTTGAGAGTCTAATCCACATTTAATATGAAGATAAGATAATTTTATTAATGTCGAACAAAGGACCACAAAACTAGGTCAATGGGACTCAAAAGCATCACAATACACACAAATTGAATAGAGAGAAGACCAAACTCATTGATCAATGGGACTCAAAAGTATTAGATTATACACAAGTTGAATAGAGAAGAGACCAAACTTTTAACAAGGGAGCAATCAAATTATAATTCATCAATTCATCATATGTCTTCTTACATACTTACAGATGTAAAGGAGAAAGACACTATGTAACCTCTTCTTGTTTATTCATAATTAACTCTAAAGTGCCTAATGTACTGTGCATTTATGCAAAGTAGATGCTAAATACGAATCAATGGCAATTATTAATAATTGCAATAACATCCTCCCCTAATGGTCATTCTAGAAAATACACCAAGCATACCTCTAAATTTCACAAATTTATATGGACCTATTGGTTTGGTGAAGATGTCTGCAGTATGCTCTTGTGTGGTACAATATTTAAGTTCAACTTCCTCTTCTACAAATTGTCTAATGAAATGATAATGTACAAGCTGTCTGATGAAATTACAATGTACATCAATGTGTTTGGTGTGCTCATGAAATATAGGATTCTTTGTTGATTTAGAACACCTTAATTGTCATGTTACCCCTCATTTCAACAGGGATACATATGTTTTTTTCTTCATTTTGCATAACACCATTGTAAGCCCAAGGATGCAAGTTAAAGCCTTGTAGGCCACGTGAGGTTTTGTATGAAGGTGTCCTAGGCCTGTTATGGTCAGCCATGACCGGTCCCTTTGGTTCCCGCTCCTAGATCCTTTCCTCCTGGATAGGATTGAGGGACTAGGAGTGGATCACATTATGACTCATGGTTTAAGGGAGCCTTCGATTATATAGGGGTGATTGCAGTTGTAGGAGCCAGTCCAGCCCATGTCATGCACGCCTATGTCTTACCACATGGTCATGTGTCATAGGGTCAGTATGTATCCTTGGCCTTGGTGTAGTATTTATCAGACAGTTCTCAACATGGCAGTCTCCCAGTTCTGAGCAATTCACAATTCTCGAGGCAATACATGTTTTCCACTACATGTGGTTCCAAGGTCAAAAAAGTCAACATGGTCTCAATTTTCAAATTGCTCGAAATAAAATGTAGATGACATGCCATAGAGAAATTTTTCCAAAAGGTGAAAGCATCATCCAGAAAATTGCAATCGAAGGTGGCTAAGTAGCTTGTGGGAGTTCTAGGTGGCAAAACAAAGTCAAATTTTGGCATGAAGAGACAATCTTTACATCAAAATTTATCCAAAAACTTGGCAAAATCCAAGTGGCAGAATCCTCAAACTCTCTACAGCATTAGAGATCTCCCTCCATTGAACAATTCAACCACCCTTACTAGCTGTCTGGAGTCAATAATGTGGAACATTGAGCTGGCTATGGGGCCAAAGGGAACGTTGGACCTCTTGTGACCAAAAATATAGTTGTTGCAAAGTGAAGTTACCCTCCTTTCCACCAAACCGAGTTTCCTTGGATCAATTCAAGCTTCCTATGGACCAAATCAAGCCAAGTAAAGTAGATCGAGCCACAACACCTAGCCATTGGATCATCACCTAGTCAAATCAAAGGGAATGTTTCCTCCTTTGGGTCAAATCAAGTCTAAGTCGAACTCATTATGTGGACAAACATTGTAATATCATTATTTTTTATTGAACTTAGCTCGTCTTCAGGTTGTGTATGACAACTAAAAAATTATTTTTGAGAGTGTGATCCAACTAGCCTTTACTAAGAGAAATTGTATAAGGCTAGCCCCTCCTCTCATTTTGGTTGTTCTTGAACTATGAGATCATAATGCCATAATAGAGCTTTTCATTGCAAATTTTGTGTGTACATTGTGGGTTTATTCTTTCTATTCCATTTTTTCTTAACTCTTGTTATAATTGTTCTTAATAAGATAGACATAGGTAAACCCCGGTTACACAACAATTGGAGGGTTGATCCATGGGGCTACATAGCCACGTGGAGGAGACAACCAAGGCACTAATCTTCATTGTAAAGTTGTTGGAGGTTGGAGCTATCGGATCCAGTGGTTGGACAAATCCTTATAGGGGATTTCTTCAACTAGGTGAAGATAGCTACCAACCTCATAGTCAACCCAAATATCAAAGACACTTCACTAGAAGTCACTCCTAGTTGAGGTTTGGAACCTATGGAGCAATCTTAAACAAAGGTGGGGGTGATTAATCTTCTCAACTCCAAGCCCATCTCTTGTCCAAAGTGCAAGGCTAACTTGAGAGTGGTTGTGATTTGCAACTCAACACTCGAAAGGCAATATTTGGCCAAGGTAAACATATCTCATCAACCATGTTATTTAAAAACATCAAAAACTTTTATTTTCCTAATTTATAAAAATAAAACTATTCACTAGCTTGTACTTTCTAAGTTTGATCTCAAGATATCTAGTTAGCCCTTAGGGTTTTGAGCTACATTTTTATATTTTAGGGTTTTGAGCTACATTTTTATATTTTAGGGTTTTGAGTTACATTTTTATGTTTTAGGGTTTTTGAGCTACATTTTTATATTCTATCAAAGGAAGAGATATACCTTCTTTTACGGCTAATAACACATATTTCATGAGGTATAAAGTTTATTTTGCAGATCTGCATCAATTTACAGCAATATATACTTCAGATCCGTCAAAATTCAAGACAAATGTGCCATTTTGTTAAATTTAGATAACCATGGTGTTCTATGCTTGATGCACTTTTACTTCAATCTTTCTTAGGCCCGATACAAAAAAGAAATCACATAAACATGAAAGTAAAATGTTGACACAATAATAGATCAATAGAAGACAAGCCAAATATCGATCAGATTTACAATTCCTTTTGTCCAGCAAAGATATGAGATATTGTTGCGTTACAGCAGTCAGCAGGATGCTTCAACCAGCAAAGTCTTTCTCGGTCAGCCACTCCTACATGTGTCACACCCACAGCCCTCAAAGACAGCTCATCACAAGTCAACACTAGTCAACCCAAAGACAACGTAGAAAAGTCAACGCATGCAACAGCAAAAAAGTCAATGCAGCAAATTAGGGCTTCCGTCAAACAGCCCGAAATTCCTCGATTTTAGTGCCTAGTTGTACGACCTCCTAAAATCGGATTTTTGGCAGAAGTTGGAGGTCAAACGACCAAGGGTTGACCACGGTCAACGTTGGTCAAAGCTGCAACAAAAAAGCCCTAGACAGATCCACAGAAAATAGCAGCTTCGCTCCACACGTGTGAGGGGAAAAAGGCCTCCAAAGGCTATCGAACCAATCAGATCACAATGAGAGAATGTGTGATGAGATGATGATGAAATGACCTCCAAGTCTCTCCAACTTATATCCATCAATGAGGGTGTGTGACACATCTATTAGGCATGTGAGCCTACATTACAAATCTGGCCGACCTTGCACATGTGGAAAATAATTCAAAATAAATGTTCTGCTCATCCGATCAAGATGATCTTTAGATCAATCTTGCACCTCTTCGAAAGAGGAATCCAACAAAAATATGACCATCGTCATATGAGCAGTGCAACATGGAGTTTGGACCTAGTTGCCCAAAATTAACACTCCCTCTCAACTAGGGAGAATTCACCTATCCACAAGTGCCATCCATCATTACCATCATGTACTTTCACCAAACATCGTGCGTCATCCTACTGTAACTTGCTTTGCTAGCTCTTTATTTCAGAACAAAAGGTGAGTCACAAAGACATCACACACAGTTGACCCGAAGTCAGCCTAGAGGTAAAAACCTCTCTTGGACTCAAAAGAGTCTCCTACTAACCCGATGTTAGTTTAGAGGTAAAAACCTCATAATACTTAATCCCAGATCAAGGTGTTGGACACGTGCCATCCTAGACATAAAGAGTACGGCAATCTCTGATGCGTCCATCGGTCTTGCTATTGGTCTCTATCCACATTTCCCACCTCATTGGCCAAATGAGAGGTACTTCCCATGAGTCTGAAACTCCATGGGTAGGATGCGTGCGGGGCACAGATCAGAGAGAGGCGAACCAACTCAATATCATAACGGTGGGGCAAAAGCACAACAAGGTTCGGCAAGCCTAGCCTCATATGTGCTTATAGCTCCAAGAAGCTATCCCCAAGCCCCCTGGAGCTCCCAAAGCTCATAGTCCAACTCAAGCGGGACCCTCAGAATAGGGTCTTTCCACGATTCCAAGCTTCTCACAGAAGGTTAGGAAATTGACCTTCCCTAGGGGCTTCGTGAGAATATTCGCAACCTGCTCATTAGTTCCTATATGATTGAGCATTACGATGCCTCGCTGTACCATATCCTGGATAAAGTGGTACCTGATATCAATATGCTTGGATCGATCGTGGAACACGGGATTCTCAGAAAGACGAATCCCACTCTGGTTATCACAAAGGATAACAATGGTATCTAGCACATGCCCAAACAGCTCACTGAAGAGCTTTCGCAACCAAATAGCTTCACAACAGGCCATACTCGTTGCAATGTATTCGGCCTCAGCGGTGCTCAAAGCCACCGACTTCTACTTCCTGCTCATCCAAGATATCAAAGCAGAACCCAAGGTGAAGCAACATCCAGATGTGCTCTTGTGATCCACCACACTGCTAGCCCAATCAGCATTAGTATATCCATGGAGTCTCAAACTCCCGGCAATGTATCTCAACCCATGGTTGATTGTGCCCCAAAGATATCTCAATAGATTCTTGGCACCAATTCAATGAATGTGATGAGGATCAACCATATGTTGACTCAAAGTGTTCACTGCAAAACATACGTCCGGACGGGAGTTCACTAAGAACATCAGGGCCCCCACGAGTTGTCGATACTCGGTAGGATTTGCTAGCATGGGCGCAGTAGCATTTCCACTCAACTTCTTAAAGTTGAGTTCCATCGGTGTCGACACAGACTTACAGTCCACCATACCAAATCTCTCCAGCAGCTTCACAACATATTTTCCTTGAGAAAGGAAAATCTTGCCTAGCCTCTGCCAGACCTCCAAGCCTAGGAAGTAGTGCATCAATCCTAGGTCTTTCATCTCAAACTCGGAAGCTAGCTCCCTCTTACACTGATGAATGAGAGGGTCAGCACCTGTCAGGAAGAGATCGTCCACATAGAGAACCAAAATGAAAGGCCTTTCTCTATCAACCTTAAAATTAAAGGTTTGGATCAACATTACTTCGAGTGAAGCCTAGCTTCATCAAGTAGTTATCTATCCTCTCGTACCAAGCCCTAGGGGGGCTTGCTTCAACCCATAGAGGGCTTTCTTCAACCTACATACATGGGTGTCTCTATTTCGGACTTCGAACCCCAGAGGTTGCCTACATACACTTCTTCCTTTATAGATCCATGCAAAAAAACGGTCTTCACATCCATCTGATGGTGACTCAATCCTTGCGTTGCAGCAAGGGCAATAATAGATCGGATGGTGGTATAGTAGGCCACAAGTGCAAATATATCATCATAATCTATGCCTTCTTTTTAAGAGAAGCCTTGGGCAACAAATCTTGCCTTGTACTTTTCAGCACTTCCATCAGATCCATGCTTGATCTTGTAGAGCCATTTTGAGGTGACAATAGATTTGTCCTCCGGTCTCGAGACCACTTCCCAGACATCATTTTTCATAATGGATTGATACTCCTCGTGCATAGCATCCTTCCAAACTTGATGCTTTACAGCTTCTTCAAATGTTCCAGGCTCTTATTGTACTATCGTACTCATGGCTGCTATATACCCTTGGTATCTCTTCGGCTTCTTGCTTTCACGGAATGTCCCCCTTGGGGCAATATGTCTCTCGGCATCTGTGAGGGTATCCCGGAGCCATGAGGGTCCTCTTATTTGAAGGAGGTGGATCAATGGGATCCATAGGTCCTTCAACATCGAGCATCAAGTTATCCTTCGGTTCTTCCTGCTTCCCTGCTTCTTCATCTTCTTTGTCTTCCTTGGAGCTAGGAAGATTTCTCACTTTCTTGAGGGCAGCATCTTCATCGAAGGTGACACCATGGCATATCTCCACTTCGCTTTGACCAAGCACATAGATTCTATATGCCTTTGAAGTTTCACTGTATCCCACAAACATTCCCTTCTTTCCAGAAGCATCCAGCTTGCTTCTCTTTTCTTTCGGCACATGAAAGTAACATGACAACCAAAAACTCTAAAATGAGAAACATCAGGTTTCTTACTAGAAAAGACTTATTCGGGAGTTTTGGAGTCCAAAGCAGAATGCGCACATCTATTTTGAACATACACAGCAATGTTCGCAACTTCTCCCCATAGAAACTTCGGAAGACCTTGGTCACATAGCATGGCACGGACAGCTTCCACAATGGTCCTGTTCTTTCTTTCAACAACACCATTTTGCTCAGGAGTGTACACAGTTGTGGTCTCCCTCTTAATGCCAGCTTCTCTTCAAAAGTCATTAAACTCATTTGACTCATACTTGGTCCCATTACCGGTCCTCAAAACTTTGATGTTCTTCTCGGTTTGATTTTCCACCAAGGCCTTGAAGGTACAAAACCATTTGAATGCTTCATCCTTCTTCTTCAAAAAATATATCCAGGTCTTGCAGGAGAAGTCATCTGTAAATGTCATGTAATAGGAACATCCTCCCAAGGATGTCACAGGCAACATACCAGATAAGTCAGAATGTATCAACTGCAAAATATCAGTTGTCTTTGTGACACTTGCGGGGAATGGTCCCCTTGTATGCTTCCCTTCAGTAAAACCCTGACATATTCCTTCACAATCATCTCTAAATTCGGGCATCCCTGTCGCCACCTTCCTTGCTTCGAGAAGGGCTTTGTAATGAAGGTGTGCAAACCTATGGTGCCATAACTATGTTTGAAGAGTTGTATCACATGTCATAGCCCCCAATGGGCTTCCTCCAACCTGGTAGAGTGTATCAATTGTAAAACCAATAAAAAGAGCTTCCTTGAAGTTCTTCTTCCAGATAAGTACCTTTCCATCAACGAATGCCACCTTGAACCCTTTGTCTTCCATTGCCGAAATAGACACAAGGTTCTTCTTCAAATCAGGTACGTACAACACATCTTGTAATCGAAGGACTTGACCTTGAGATAGATGGAGGGTCATAGTCCCTGTCCCTTTCAGGGGATAGGTGGCATTATCTCCAAGGATAATTTCCAGATTGGTATCCTTCTCAACCATATCAGAGAGGGCTTCTTTATAACCAGTGAGGTGCCTTGAAGCACCATTATCAATCAACTAGACATCCAGGGTGTCGGGTGGAGATGCAGCAGAGAGGGCAGATACAAGAATAAATTCATTTCTCTTATTATCAACAACATTAGACTCATTGTACCTGGAATTTCTTGACCTCTTGAAAGGTTGCCCATTTCCACTACGATCAGAGGGAGACTTCCTTTTTCCTTGGAAACTGTTGTTCCTGCCATTCCTTCTCGAGTTGTTGTTGTCATCATCCCTGAGAGAGTCCCTTCTATTAGGGCACTCTCTTGCATAGTGACCAGACTTGTTACAAGTGTAACATCTTCCCTTCCTTCCTTTGGGCCCCGCTCTACCATGGTTTTGATTTCTCGGGCCACCATGGTTCTTCTTCTTTGCATGAGTGGCGAAGGCAATAGGGTCACTTCCATTACCATTAGAGGCATGCTCCATCATTTTTGTTTCCTCTTGAGTGCATCTCGTCAATATTTCATCAAAAACAGGAATCACATTATATTGAGTATAGTGGTATTGAATACATGCCAATCATGGGGGTGACCTCCAAGTGTAATAAGAACCATCTCTCGATCAGATATTGCTTCCCCAATAGCTAGGAGGTTATTCCTTATTTCAATGAGCCTCATAAAATAGGATTGAATAGATTAATCCTTACCCTTCTTGATATTCTTCAATTGATTATTGAAGAAGAGGATTTGATTAGCATTGCTAGCCCTGAACATGCTCACCAGCTTATCATACATCTCCTTAGATGTCTTCAGCTCAAAAATGTAAGCAACCAAGTGGTTATGAATAAAGTCCCGGATAATCATCTTTGCTTTGATTTTCCCTTTTCTATACTTTGTCTTCGTGGCAACAGCTGCATTTGATGGAGGCTCTTGGATCTTCCCCTGCACATAGTCCATGACATCTTGATCTTCTAGCACCAAATCCAAGGACATCTTCCATGCATTATAATCAAACTTATCAGTCAATTTATGATCAGCCTTGAAACCCTTGTAGGTTGAGGAAGCCATTTGTCCTTGATGGGATTTCTTCCTTCAAAGATCGCTTCTAACACCAACTTGGACTCTTGGACTTTGTCTTCACCTCAGCTCTGATTCCATGTTAAATTTAGATAACCATGGTGTTCTATGCTTGATGCACTTTTACTTCAATCTTTCTTAAGCCCGATACAAAATAGCAATCACATAAACATGAAAGTAAAATGTTGATGGAACACAATAATAGATCAATAGAAGACAAGCCAAATATAGATCAGATATACAATTCCTTCTGTCCAGCAAAGATATGTGATATTGTTGCGTTATGGCAATTAGCAGGATGCTTCAACCAGCAAAGTCTTTCTCGGTCAGCCACTCCTACATGTGTCACACCCACAACCCTCAAAGACAACTCATCACAAGTCAACACTAGACAACCCAAAGACAGCGCAGAAAAGTCAATGCAGGCAGCAGCAGAAAAGTCAACGTAGCAAATTAGGGCTTCGGTTAAACAGCCCGAAATTCCTCGATTTTAGTGCCCAGCTGTATGGCCTCCTCAAATCGGATTTTTGGCAAAAGTTGGAGGTCAAACGACCAAGGGTTGACCACGGTCAACGCTGGTAAATGCTGCAGCAAAAAAGCCCTAGACAGATCCGCAAAAAACAACAGCTTTGCTCCACACGTGTGAAGGGAAAAAGGCCTCCAAAGGCTATCGAACCAATCAGATCACAATGAGAGAATGTGTGATGAGATGATGATGAAATGACCTCCAAGTCTCTCCAATTTATATCCGTCAATGAGGGTGTGTGACACATCTATTAGGCATGTGAGCGTACATTACAAATCTAGCCGACCTTGCACATGTGGAAAATAAATTCAAAATAAATGTTTTGCTCATCAAATCAAGATGATCTTTAGATCAATCTTACACCTCTCCGAAAGAGGAATCCAACAAAAATATGACCATCGTCATATGGGCAGTGCAACATGGAGTTTGGACCTAGTTGCCCAAAATTAACACATTTCCAAGTAAGTATACGTCACCCAAACCCTTATATTAGCTTCAATATTTGTTTCTCAAGTTTATATCATTGTTCCGGGACTATTTAGAGCTTACTACAACTATTAGAAGGTTAAATTATTCGCCAGAATAATTTTGTGGGAATATCTCACCCCTAAGACCATATTCTTGGGAGATTGAGCTTGATATATGAAAGCTAGAGATCACCACATAAAAGAGAGAATATAATGTAGTGCAGAGTATTTGCTGCTTAAATTAGAGGATTCTACCTCCTATAGGTATTAGCTGCCACTACCCACACTTCTATTTCGTGTGCCTCCCTTATCTACATGAATACCCAAATACAAATATGGTTCAGTTTCCACTGATGCAGCCCAAAATCGGTCAGAAATAAGCATACTTCACCATTTGATGAAGGATCTGCTAAGCACCAGCCTGACACCATGTTAACATTTCCGGATAACATTTACATGTAACAAAGTACATACTACAAATATAAAACAAGTATGCAAACCAACCTACAGCAGAATGAAGTAAAAGAAACTTAAAAAGCCATATCATAATGCAATTCACAGTTACAGCAAATACACGTTGAAACACTGTTTGTTCACAAGAGATCTCGGCTTTTATAAAGGCATTGCTCCTGTTGGCTCTGATAGAAGGATTGGGAGTGCAGTAACGCAATTACCAAACTTACTAATTTAAATTTTCAGTAAAAAGGCAGGACTTTGAGAAGAAATTGAGGGAATTATGCCAATATCTAAAGCATGCATTGAGACAGCCGATTCGAAAAGGATAGTTAAGCCACACACTTACAAGAAAATCGGAGCACCGGCCGAGTACTGTGGAACCCTCACCCACAATTGAATTAAACTATGCACAATGAATACTGGGCGATTCTCATCTACAATGGTGATTTCCCTCTGTTAATCTCCTCAACTGACCCACTAAGCCAAGCTTCAATCTCTTTCACAATTTTATCACTATTCAGCAAAATAACTGCTGCAAAAGTGCGAAAAGTTGGAATCTTGTGGAGGCGTGTGACAATCTCTACTAAAGCAGGGCATCCACTGAACACTATAAACCTGCTATTCAAAAATCCAGCGACTTATGGAGATGTATGCTAGAAACGCTGCTCCGAATAATGTGGAGCCCTCGCTACAGTTGAATTAAATTTTGCAGAACGGATTCTGGGCGATTCTCCACTACAATGGGATTCCCCGCTGTCAATCTCTTCAAGTGACCCACTGAACCAAACTTCAACCTCTTTCACAATTTTATCACTATTCGGCAAAATTAAGTGACACAAACCTGCGAAACGAAAAAAATTGGAGTCTTGTATCAATTCCACAATGAATAGAATCGAAGGTCCCGATACTTCAGAAAAATCACTCATTTCAACGAAGTGGACATTCTGTTCCCTTTCACTCACCTTGTTCCCTTTCACCGCTGCCGTTGTTCCCCACCGTTGGGATGGGATTGGATGAATAGTGCCGGAAAGCGATATTGATGAGCAAGCTCGAGCGCATGTGTTCGGCTGGGCCAGCCACCCCCCTTATGGCATTGGCTTGACCACTGGTATTTAATATATTGCGGATATTTGAAATTGTTTTTACAAAAGAGTGTTTCTATTTTTAAAGAGAGAATGAGGAAACTCGCCAAACATGTACAGAAAACGCTCTCTCAATTCACACACACGATTTCGTGAGACAAAAATTGGAGTCTTGTAGAGGCGCCTGCCTGACAATCTCCGCGAAAGCAACGCTTCGACCAGACACTGCAAACCCGAAACCTGCGATTATAGAGGAATGTATACTATTGAATTAAATAATAATAATAATAAATTATATATATAATAAATATGTGGGCTTTTTTAAATTGTAGTCTTATTTATGGTTTTTTGGTTCCTTTCCCGTGTATTACTTCACCAAAGCAATTGAGGTCATGTCCTCTTTTTCAAAAAATTGGAATTTTAGTTCTCTATATGCGAATGGTTTTTCATGTGATCTAATAGATTGGAATCATGGTATTAATGTTATCTTTATAAGTATTTTTTAACAAGTATTTGGCTAAAGGGATGCAAAGAGTTTGGGTAAATTTTTAGATATTTTTAATTTGTGTGGATATTATTTTACTAAAGGTCATTTGGGGGGGTGTTTTTTAACGATTAGGTGGTTCTTAAAGTGATAACTTAATTTTTGGGAAGATTTTAATTCGATTGGATTTTGTTATCTAAAGAGATTTAGGGATTTAGCTACACATAATGTATTGGTGCAGTGTTTTGTTCATTCTTTTGAAGAGAAAAGTTAATTGATATTGAATCCATGCAATGGTATTGTCAATATGAAAGAATGCTAGGGGAGGAAGCTCGACCATCTCGGAAAGATGGGACGGGTTCTTCATGACAAAAAAATTGATAGAAAATGTTGAATGTTATTAGTCTTAGGTCAAGATGAGTGAAGTTCTTTTATCATTGTCCAATCTTACTATAGATTGAGAGGAAGAATGAAAAAACAACTGGTCCTTTTTAAGTTTAATTATGCTTGGTTAGAGGAGATTTGGCGATGATGCTTGCAACTAATCTAAACAGGGTGAAAAAACTTGTTGGTGAATGGGCCAAATGGGAGAAAGAAGAGAACCAACCAACTTTAAAGAAAGATGAACTAGAGATAATCAATTTTTTCACACAAAATGAAACTAGTGTTTTTTCAGTCAAGGAAAAGGAGAATCTTTAATATTTGGAAAATCAAAAGAAAATGCTCATGCAATTGGAATAAATAACTTGGCATCTCAAAATTCGTGTTATATGGTTGAAGGAGGGTGATAATGATACCAAGTTTTTCATAAATATGAATAACATAGAGAATCAATGACTGTTTGGGAACTAGATGGTCCATATAGCTTAAGAGGTGACACCTTTAAAGATGTAGTTGTTGTTGGGAAGGACTATTTCTATAATTTGTTTAGGGAACCTGATTCGTCACTTATTGTGAAGCAAATGAAGATTCTCTTTGTTTCCAATTCTTTTTTATCTAGAAATGAATGAGTCTCTTAATGTTGCATTTACAAAGGAGGACCTAAAGTAGGTCTTATTTTCTTTCAAAAGGGATAAAATCCTAGGCCCATATGGTTCGACTATCGAATTCAATATTAGTTTTTTTATATTTTTTGGGAGATGAGCTCTTAAGGGTGGTGGAGGAATTTTGAGTATTGGTAAGGTTATGGGGGGATTTGAGCTCTACATTCATTGCACTAACTCCTAAGAAGAATGCCCAGGCTACTTTTGAGTTCTTAGTAGAGGAAGATTTTTTAAAGACCTCAAAGGAGGTTCAGACAAGGTTGTCCCTTATCCTCATTCTTATTTTTATTAATTATAAAAGGTTTAAGTAGAATGGTTTCCCCAACAAAAATAATGGGAGGTTTTAAAAATATTCAAGTGGTGGATAATATTAAGCTTTCTCACCTCTTGTTTGTAAATGATATCTTAATCTTTGGTGATGGGTAAGTCATGGAATAGAGGGTCTTTAGGTAGATTTTGGACATATTTTGTATACTAACAAGGATGGAGGTGAATCACAACAAGTCCTTGATTATTTTTAATGAAGTAGCACTTGAAGTAGAAGATCATACTAGATATCACCCCCCCCCCCCTTCTCCATTGGGTCTTTGGATATGATTTTCAAATATCTAAGCTTTCATTTCGAATCTAATGATCATAGAGTTGTTAATTGTCTTTGGTTGTATAAAAAAATAGAAGCTTTTGTCAGGTGGTTATCTCTTCAAGGAAGACTAGTGCTAGTCAAGTCAATTTTATAAAGCATTTTGGTTTACTAACCCTTTTTAGCACATGACTTAAAAACATATTATATAAGATATTGAAAAAAATGCTTAAATTTTCTTTAGATAAAACACAAAGAGGCAACTCCTCGGGTTAAATGGACTACTCTAACCAAACTAAAGGAAGGTGGAGGTTGGGGAATTAAAAATATATACCTATTTGGGAAAACTCTAATAGCTAAAACCTTGTGGAGGCTCTTGTTCAATGAAGATCTTTGGGGGAATTTTATGAGAAAGAAATATTTCAAAGGATTAATAAATTTGAGACTTGGATTAGGACTGGAAATAAATCTCTCAAGGAAGCTTCAAATCTTCAAAAAGGTTTGGTTCGAGCTTTTCTAGTCTTAGGTAGATGGGTGGCTTAGAAAATTGGTTAAGAAAACAAGCTTAAAATAAGAGAATGTCCTTGGGTGGAGTTTCATGGAACTACTACTTATTTGAAGAGTTGAAATGAGTTCTACACCTTAAAAGTGTGCCAACATGGGTTGATGTTAGGGTTCAATTTGTTCTTGGAAGATGGTTGCAAGATTTGTTAACAACAAAAGACACAACACATGCAAGGATTTTTAGCAGCTTAATGGACTCAATACACCTCATTACTATGTCACAATGTTATTGCTTTACATGATTCAGAGGATGAACTAGCGTGGTCTCAGAACTAGAGGTATCCTTACAAGAAATTTAAGCTATGAGGCTTTATCCTACATGAATTTTCCTAGAGAAAGGAATTCATGGTGGGTAAGCATACGAAAGATTACTTTTCCCTTAGTGAGAATTGGATTCCCATTTTAACCTCAATGTCTGTCACTAACTAACCCCTTCCCTTTCTTCTAATTTTGTTATATTAACTCTTTTAATTAATATAATATAATATTTAAAAATATATTAAAGAATATAATATTATATATTCTTTAATATACTATATTATATGTTTTTATATACTACATTATATTACATTAATGTTTAAATAATAATATTATTAGCATTTATTATTTTCTTATAGTATGGTTCTCTCTCTCTCATATATATATATATATATAATTCCTAGTGGATTAGTCGTTGTCATCTTACATTCATCCTGATGATGAGCCACATATGATGGTTCAAAACAACGAAGATAAAGAAAAACCCTATGTGATGGATCGAGAAGTATTTCAATAGAATCTTCTTCTCGCTAGCTTTATCAAATAAAATTCTAACCCTAGACAATGGACAAAAGCACTCTTCGCGGGAACCAAATCATTGTATTCTATGCAAATGTGAAGGTGAATTTGTGGATCAATGATTTATAAACTACCATGGATATTCCACCGCATAGCTTGCCACAACATATATGATAAATTTATATTGAAAATCTACAATATACGCTATGATGATTATTTTTTTCCTTAGATTTCACAATACATTAATTATTGTGTTATGCTTATGCATGTAATAGATAAAATATAGAAAATATATAATATCGAAATAAAACACACAAACCACAATGAACAAAGATATGATCTAGGAAACGCTTGCAGGAAAAAAAACACAGTTGGAATGTGAGGCTGCTCTGCTCTTTCTTTCTATGAATGGAAACATATGCAAGTACAAAGGAATGAGAAATGTGACCCATAGACTGCCACAATACAAAAAATCTCGCTCTCTCTCTCTCACTCTCTCACTCTCTCTCTCTCTCTCTCTCTCTCTCCCTCTCTCTCTCTCTCTCTCTCACACATCTACTATGTTCATCTATAAAACAAGATGCACTCTAATAAAATGGAACCCTTTTTCCTCTTAGTGGCGCGATAATAGTACAACCCGATAGCCTACTAGTGGTTAAGTTTGTCTCATTCAACTCTTAAATAAAGTTACAATATTGTCTCTTCTACAGTCTTCTTCATCATGCTAACATGGCTATCCCCTTTTCCATGAATAATTGGGGTTGACGTGGCATCTTCTCGAACCATGGTGGTAAAAAAAGGAAGGTCAACTTCTAGGTGGTCTATCTTTTGCATACAGACTCCATTTGAAGTTTTTCTTGCATCATTGTAAAGGTATCTAAGTGTCCAATATCACTAAAGGGCGCAACACTTAAGTGGAAAAATTGTACCCCTAAAAAATGTTGTTTAATGCCTCAAACTGCTTCTAGAAGGTTTTAGACCCCAATTTTCCAAACTAGAACCTGCTAGTAAAAATGGTCCTTTGTGCTAATTCCTCCAATTTTTCGGCTCTTAATGCATCAAGATGGATGACAAATAATATAATGATTCCAATACGAGTTAATCAATTCTTTATTTCTTGTCCATATGATATTTTTGTATGGTAATATGTTCTCTAATCTTTATATTGTCTTGGGAAGTGGAATTATGGGACCCTACTTCAATGTTTTGAGACTTGTTTTGGAGCTTTCACTTATTAACTTTTGAACTCTTCCTTGATATGTTTTGTAGGAGTTATATATGGCTAGGAATAAGTGGACTTTTGAAGACAAAGGTAGAGCATATGTTGTGGTAGCACACGAAATTAGAACTTCCTTTAAGGAAGGTGGCAGAGATAAAATTCAGAGGCTTTTAGGATCCTAAAAGAACTATCGATAAATCATGATGAAGTGTGGTGACATTTCCATGAAGCATTTCAAGGTATTTTTCAAAGATGTAGAGTTGGTGTTGTTTTGTTTTTATCTCACACTCATTTCTTTACCTAGAAGTTTTGAGCTAGTCAAGGTTTAAATAACAAGGCATAACTATTTGCCTTTTGGATTTTGTTAAAGTTCTCTTTAGAAAAAGAGATTAGATCTTTGCAAGGACTGGGGGATTCAATAGTGGTGGTGGATTGGTTAAATGGGAAGTGTTAAATCACTTAATGTTGTCTCCTTTGCTTCATAGAAATAGAGAGATAGGTTCACTCATTGGTATGTTATTTGTTAAACACATGCACAAAGAATTTAACAAATTGGTAGATGGGCTCTCTAAATAAAGCTATGGCACAATGGGAAGGTTTGATCTTGTTCCTCTATTTACTTTGTAGAACCATGGGAGGTACTTCAGTTGACTTGTATATCTCTTTGTCATGTATACATATTGCAAAAGGTAGTAGTAGGATATATTTTTGTTCAATCTAATGGTTATGCTTTGATGTATTAAAACTTGGATGACTTTAATATTTTGTGGATTATATTGGGGACGAAAAAAGACTTGTCATATTTTTAGGTGCAATAAAACTAATAGATGTTCTGGTATTTTTTGTTGGAATAGGATGATACAATTTTGGGCAAAATTGTGATTTCGTGTTGTTTAAAATGTGTTTTTAAATGCATAAATGAATTCAGAGCCCTAAAAAACCTAGGGGAATACATATTTTATAGATTACACAACTCAAAACTTATGATTCTAATAAATCTATATTGAATTTTGGGTAAAATTGATTGAAAAAGGGGGGACAAAAAGGCAAGGGCTAAAATATCTATTAGTTAAACTACATTGTATATTTCTATAAAAATATAGACTCGTCCATATATATTTTGATTTCACATTTAAAATGACAAACATATATGATAAAATAAAATAAAACAATTGGGAAATAATATTGTTTTGATGTAGAATAAAATAATAACAAGGAAAATAAATATATTATAATATGAATATTTTATTGATTATTGAATATTGATTTTCATAATATTTTTTAAAGATGAAATCATTCTTTTATGGCCTTTTTTTATGGAGTTCAGGTGAGGATTTTAGATGAATTTATCAATTTTTTAAATATTGCAAAATTACGTTTTCATGGAGGCTTTTAGCATTGCAATATTAGGTAAGAATTTTAAATGAAATCACTTGTTTTTTTTCTTCGTCAACATTTTCTATTAATTTGTCAAAATTATGTACATGATATATCTGGTCATCACATTCCTCCCCGCCTCACTCCTACCAGATTTATTGCCCATGGGGGATGTACAAAAAATATTGTCTTTTAGACCAAAATTTAACAGCTTTACACATGAAACCATAAAAAAGACACCAAAAGGATAGTAAAATACAAATGTAACCCGACATCAACTAGTTTGGAGGAAGTTGATCTTGTCGATTACCCGACTGGTCCAGAAGAGGAGGGACCTCATCTGCATGATGTTCTAGATTTCCAAGGCATCCCTTGATACAGTCCATCATCTCATGGAGGCGCCTTGGCTATGCCACACCAAGGCTACGCAATCCATTAAGTCCTAATGATTCTGCTAAATGTCATTCAAAAAATTGATGACCTTGTTCCGATCATCATGAAGATGATTAGCAAGGTCCGCAATCTGTGTCGAGAGAGCATGAAGTTAGACAACAATGGAAGCTATTGACTAGAGTCCTCCAAGCCTGCCCTTGTGCCAGCCATACCTCATGGGCCAATTCCCCTCCATCCATGCATGCTTCAAATTCCCTCCAGCATGGCTACCTCCCAGCAAATCATCACCATCCCTGGAAATACCTCATTTGCTGCAACATGCAGACCCCCCCGAGCAAACAAACCACAAATACACAACCCAACACTTGCAATTCTCTCCCAACCACAGTCCCAAGACACATACGACACCAAAAAGGTTTGCACCAGGCTAGAGCTATGCACCGAAACAGGCAGATAACTAAGGTTGCCCCCCCCAACCACCCCGCCCACATGTACACAAAAACCAAGCCCAAAGCCTACACTCACCCCAAACGATGGTCTGCTCCACCACCGCTAACCACTTTCTCCCAACCACTCAAACACACTTATTTCCCTCTACCCCCAACCCATCTCTCCATTGAATCAAAAGGTCCTCACAGAGGCGAAGGTGCTCGAGAGCCCACTCAGATTGCTCGCAAGACTCCTCAAGAAAAAAATTGGTTACACCCTGTAGAAATGAGACTCCAAGAAACCACCGCCCCCCAAGAATAAACTCAAGCTTAGATCCCAGGCTAGCAGAACACCCTCAATAAACACATCGTCGACCCAACACTAAACAACACCTCTACTACCCTTACTAAGGAAATAAACAGGAAAAAAAAAAAAAAACGAATAACGCCTTTGGACCAAGTACAAGAGTGGTGCCTTGCGTACTTACCACCTTTCCACCCTCTAACGACCAACTACATGCAAAGGGAATCTGAGCCCTATATCCTGGAGAGACCTCCTCACCACCCTGGAGCCGCAAAGAATCCACTCACGAACTTGGGTCCCAAACCTGCTGAAGACAACCATAAACCTGTCCACTGCTTGGAACAACCACATTAAACGAAAGCACCACCAGAGAAGCTTCCCAATGACACAGGAACAGAAAATATCCTTGTGCTTATTCAGATCCTGAACCCTTTGCTACACCAACTCCCATAGCCTACTTCGCAACAAGGAAATCACGCCTCGCAAAGACCATAATACCTTGCAGAAGGCTCGAGAGCCAACTGACATAAATGAGCTCTTGTCATGGTGCATGCCAAATGGCCAATCACCTTATGGCACTTGGTTGGCCATCAAGACATCCATCAAGTGGTTGTCCCATCACACAAATTCGCCTGCTTCGCCTCCCCTGCCGGGGAAATGAAATCACTTGTTAACATAGGCTTTCATGACAATATTATGGGAGGTTTCTTATTGTGCTGAGAGGTGCTCTTCAGCCTAGTGCGAAAGAGATCTTGTAATGTTCTATCTTATTATGTAAATATTTTGACTCAGTCAAATAAAATTAAAATTAAAATTTAAAAAATAATAATAATTTATTGTTGCCAATTTTTGGGCTCCAGTTTTTAACAACCCATGGTTTTGCCCATGGTATTTGTAATGATGAAACCTATTTAAAGGCTTAAGGAAATCCATTATGAAATGCAAGAATACCAACCTAGATCCATCCTAACTCCGGACTTGATCCCTCTCGACACTCGGTAGATTCAGATTTAAAATGGATCTGGATTGGTAACTAAGATATTCTTACACGTTAAGTTTTTTTTTAGTGTCATTTTTTACATGGCATACCAATGTGTTATGGTGAACAAAGCAATGATGCACATAGTAATGTAAACCCACTATCACAATATTGAAGGTCACACATTAGTTGTGATCGCAAATATTATTGTAATATGTATTGTTAAGGCATCACCGTTAAGTAAGAGTAGCACACAATAATCTCTTTACTTTGTGTATAATTTTTAAATGGTTGTTGGTTTGTATATAGTATGTTAATTTAAATAAGATTAGGATTTTTAAAATTAATATAGATTTATGTTAATTTTGAATTTATTAAACGTTTAGAGGTTTAAATGTTATTTAGGTGGAAACCTTCTTTAAATTGCAAAACTTGAAAAAGGTTTGCATCTCTAAAAATTTGATCCTTCTTGACATTGGACAAATTTGGAGTTGACACATACACATATCATGTGTCACTGTCCATATTGAGCACTGAAGGAATTACACATCTCATTTATCGTTTGAGCAACATATACAATTAAAATGTTTGCTCTATGTAATAATACATAGTTGAAATTGTTGTTAATTGGGTTTATCTTGGGTGGTTCGGAGGAAGGAATAGAATCCTTCCCACCCAAGTTCAATTCGCCCAAGTGACATGATGGATGTTGGCAATAACAATAACAATAACAATATATATATATATATATATATATATATATATATATATATATATAGTTCGTGAAGCGGAGGTACAACGGCGGAAGGCATTGCCTTTCACCTGATCCACCCAGGATCAAACCTCCGTGGAGACATATGCATGTTGTGTCTTGGCTAGAAGAGTAGGCGACCCCATAGTGGACGTCTTGGCTCTTGTTGAGGCATAAGTCAAATGCTACAGTGCAACTTGCAGGCTGTTGCACCTAGCCTAGGTTTATAGTGGCAACCAGTTGGATTTGAACCTGGGCCTCGCTCAGGAAAAGCCCCACCAGTTACCGATTCCCCTAGATCCAAAAAAAAACAATATATATATATATATATATATTCCTCTTATGGAATATACAACGTTGTACCTGTGAATTAAAAAAAAAAAAACATAGTTGACATTGAAATATTTTACTAAACATAGTTATTAAAATATTTTATTTACGATCCACATTGTACATATTAAAAAAAAAATTGTTATTAGTATATTTTTTTGTTTCTCCCTCATATTGAGTAGAAACATCTCTCTCTCTCTCTCTCTCTCTCTCTCTCTCTCTCTCTCTCTCTCTATATATATATATATATATATATTTGAAATCTTTTAAATATTAAATATCAACTTCATATTAAGAATTAAATAAATTACAATTCTCCAAAAGAACTAAAATACATAATTTTTTTAATTTCAAACACTTTATCTTTTCTATACAAAGTTGATATAAATTTCTGTTACTTAATACCCATGAGGTGTATACCAATCTGTTTGTGTAGTTTTAGTCCCCACCAGGTCACAAGTTCAAACTTCATGGGGAATGAGTGAGGATGGAAGCCACTTTGGGGGAATTAAACTTCCCAAGGGGCATCTAGGCTCAACCGAGCCTTGCACAATATGAGTGATAAGCATCTCATTGTGGGTGGATCAATCTTCTTCCGTCAAATTAACGATCTAGCCTCAGTCTAGGCTTAGCCTAGTCACATACAAAAATATATTACTTAATATGAACATTGAAATATTATATTTACGGCTACCACTAAAATATATTTTTTGTAATACACACACATATTATTTTTAAATGTCAAGCGTCAATTCGAAATTTATTAGTAAATGAACTACACATCTCCCTCGTATTAAAATGTAGAAGAAAATTATAAATGAAATTAGAAAATTTTTTACTTTAATTTACTTTATCTCTCTATATAAAATTAATATAAAATTAAGGTGGGGTTTTTTTTTGTTATTATTATTTTTTAATTTGTTAATGCAAGTATTAGTTTAATATTTTTAAATGTATCATTACACAATAAAATCTCCCACATATTTTTCAATTTTTTTATTTTTTTTATTTTTTTATTTTTTTATTTTTTAAGCTGACATAAGTTTTTTTATTATCAAATTTTCATCTAATGCATCATTACAATGTCTCCCCATATTGAGTTGTAAAATGCCTATATTTTTATTACTTTTCACTTATTATTATTATTATTATTTTAAGCTGACATGTTTTTTTACTATCAATTTTTCATCTAATGCATCAATACAATGTCTCCCCCATATTGAGTTGTAGAATGCCTTTGGGTGCAATAAATTTTTCAGGAAGTTTCAAAATTTCTATGTATAAGTAAATAGAGTTTATTTTTTTTAGTAGTATAATTGAAAAGTTGGTTGGTGTAGACTCTAACAAACTAATATAAAGCAATTTTATTTTGCATAATATTTAAAGAGCTTGATCTTAATAAAATATATGCTCATTAAGGGATTCATGTTGTATATAAATATGTACTCATGCTCCAATTTTGTATCTCCCATCTCCATGTCTCCTTCTACTTGTTGGATAGTCTCCTCGTCCCTTATTGTGCAAGGATATAACATATTGAAACTTTTGGGTGGGTGACAAAAAAGTGTGAGCTGCTAATGAGGCCTAAGGCCAATTCATATAGTGCATTGCATTCATCTTCTAATTTATCTATTTGTCTGCTCTAACAAGCCACTATATTTGAAATTTCTACATACCTGGAACTCTTGGGGATCAATTTGACCCGTCATTTTATTGTTAAGATAAGAGAGGGTTGCTTATATGTTTGTGATATGGCATTCACTTCTTTGTTGAGCTTAGTGTGGGTCTTATGATTTATAGAGAACGTAGTGATAAAATGGTTGTGTTCAACCATCTTTGATCAATATTGATAACACCAAGATAGAACACTATATGAGTTTGTGACTGTCAAATTATCAAAGCCAATGGGGATATTTAACACTACTCAAACTTGGAGTCAACCAGAAATCTAAGATAAAGCCAAGCCACAAAGCTAGAGTGAACTAGAGCCAAATTTTCCTTAGTCTTCGAGTCAAATGATCCCACCTCAACCAAAATGCTAATTTGTCTATGCACGCTCCCCTCATTGATGAATTATGTATTGTGCTTATGACCATTATGGGAGGCGGGAGATGAAAGGAACCCCAAATTTATCCTTATAAGTCCAACTTTGAGAGAGACAATAACTTCTTATATATATATATATATATATATATATATTATGATATGTTATATTATATACAAAAATAGAGTGCAACTATGACTAGTGGAGGCTTGCCACCAGGGAAACCACCACCTCCACTAGCATGATATCAATTTTATTATCATATGTTGTTATCCAACTATCTAAATATAAGTAAGAACAAAATATTGCTACTACTAGACTAAGACAAGTAGACATAATGAACAGTAATTGAAACAAGAAACATAAATTGGATAACATGGGATAGTGGATTTTCATGCATCACCAATTCCAGGAGCACAATGTTAGAATCTAGAGTGGTTGGGCACCTAGAAAAGGTCTAAGCTTACTTAGCAAGATAAATAGGGTTATATGGCATACCCCCAGAGTCATCAGCGATATTATATATTATGAATGACTTTGGGTGTAATAAACTTTTAAGGAAGTTTCAAAATTTATATGTGTAAGTAGGGTTAGTGGCACACCCCAAAGTCATCGACGAGTGGTCTCACCTTTGCTTGTGGCATCCTGCTCCTATACCTGCTTCATTAAAATAATAACTTTGAATACCCCTTTATGGAAGGATTTAAAGTTTCTCTAAAAAACATGAATCCACTACCTGATGTCATAATGATCTTACTATATTGGTTCGAAGGCTTCAAAAATCATGGCTTTTACTAACCAATATACCCAGCGTTTTGTGTGCAGGAGTGGATGGGATCTTCACCCATCCTTCAACCTCCCATAGAATATGATCCTCACACATTTCTAGTCATTTGCCTTGGAATACTACTTCAATTAATACCAATTCCCTGTTAGTCACCCTCGAGCATAGTTTCTAAAACTTAGCCTTCACTCCCTTTGAATCCTTCTATGCCCATATGGCAAGGTGAGACAAATGACCCCCATTGTGGACCAAGAATTACCTCTCATCCTTTGTAGGAAACATCTATTCACCCTTACCACCAAAATGTTTTCAAAGAACAAAGATTCTCTCTCCCCTAACTAGTGAAGGACTACAAACCCACCTATGGCCAAAAAGATTCACTACCCTCCACCATGAAATGACCAATGTTGTAGACTAAGTTACATGAGAAGGAGGTGATGATACTCATCAGAGTTGGTTGTATACACTTCCTTTCTTAATTGTCGGCTTGAAAAGAACCACATAGTTTACATCTCCTCGTTGGTATTGTAAACAATGTTTGCTCAAGCCTTTGTATTATGTTATGAATTTCACCTTTGTGAAAGAATCTATCACCCCACCACCACCAAAGTGCTTTTTAACCCCTGTATCATTATAATTATGCATCGAGGTTGTACCACTCTTTGTCTTGAGCCATTCCTACATGTAATGGTTCATACACCTAGATTGTTTCCATCTTCTACAGTGATGAAGCCCGCCCTCATTTGTAGATTTCCCTATGTCTGAAAATGTTAGACTAGTGTCATTAGAATTTTTACATTGCCTGCATAGTAAAGCAAGAGCTACATCAAGATGTGCTATTCCACAACCCCCATTATTTTAGAATAGTTACCTTAGAAAATAATGGGGACCCTTTTAAAAAAATTTAGAGTAGAATGAATAAAAATCTTGAGTGATTAATTCAAATAGAAATATGAATGAATTGGGTTAAAAACGTTGACTTTTCATTTAAAGGACACTTAAGCGGACAATGCAAAGCAAATATGCAAGTAAATCGCAATTGCAAAATCAAAAGATCGCATGAAAGGCATATGGCTTCTAAAAATCTACTCTAAACGATTTGCAATGCAAAAGACAATAAAATAATTTAATAAAAGAAAAAGGCTTTTGCTTGAATGATATTCCACAAGAAACAAATTGCGAGACCCTCTGTTGCCACGTAAGCAATCACATATCACGTTTTTACCATGACAATATTTAAACCATCCTTCACATTTCCTCAATGCGATATACTCCATCGCATCACACTTTCGCTACATGACCACTTCTGCCCATTGTTCGTTTCCACTGAAATTGAGATTGCGATATCACAATCGGCAAAAGGTAGCTAATCAACATTTCTAAAAGGTTCACACACGAATAACGTCTGTGATGCGAAAAAATATTGTTTAAATGCTTGAATGATTACGCGAGAACATCAACCCATGCTTTCCATTAATGTCATAACTTAAACGGTTTTAACAACTCATGCCTCCGAAAATGATAAGACCGCAAGAGTATTGAATTTCTAGATTATTCATGTGCCAAGTTTCAGTCGCTCATTATTTCCATTATTACAATACTTTCCCATCTTAAACAAGATTGCCCATTTTCTACTTATCATTCTTGATTGTTCGCAGGCAAGTCCAAATAAGAAAAGCTCTTCAGAAATGTCAAAAGTTGTGAAGAAGTTCAAAAAACCCATGGCACCCACAAATTCTACAGCTATTGCTAGTGAAGTAACAGAGATGATCCCCTTATTCACAGACACGACATGCGCTTCAGAGAGTGGTTTTTCCTCCCGAGAAGATTTATATAGGTTATTTTAGGATGAGAAACCCCATAGGGTTGAAAGAGAAGCTACTTGAGATGCTTCTGATTCTCCAGAAACTACTATAGAAGAGGTTTCCAACTCCTTTCTACACAGGATTGTTGCACGCCCCAAAATTTTACCATATACTTATATGGTAAAATGGATAATCGACAATCTCAATATTGGAGACAAAACTTTCTTGACAAGCAAAGGAACAATGATAGGATCTTTCAAAGATGAAGATTTGAAGAGAATGTATCACATTCCAAACCCGGAGAAAGTCTACGATAAAGAATTTCTAGCACAATTCGCCAAGGAGAATGAACTAAAGTCGAATCCCATCAAGCAGTCAAGGAACAACCCAAACAAGCATAAGAATGATGATAATGGTATGTATTCCACTAATTCCCTTGCTAGTCCCTATTGTTATATTGCTATAATGATGTCTAGACTCTTCGGCCAGCCCAATACTACTAAATTCTTAGTTGAATGGGTTCCCCTCATGGAAGCAGTTGCAGATTTATATCATGGATTAAGGAACCATTTTATCCAATAATATCACCACACAGATTCTGGAATATAGAAAGACTCATTCCATTTGATCCAAAATATTTCCCCCATTTTACATGAGTGCTTATATTATGGATGTTGTATGTTTTACCTCAGATTTTCCAACCATGGGTTGGAAATGGACTATCCAAGACCCTATTCCAGTTCATGTCTATCATAATTTTTTATGGGAATCAAAATATGAAACCTATTTCTACAAAATTTGTCATGGATTTATGCTCCCATTATTTCAAGTTGTATTTAATGAAAAGGCCCCCGGATTATCCAAGGAAGCTCAATCATACTTCTCCTCCATTGGAAAATGGTTCGATGAAGAATTGTTTACTTATGTCAGAGCCTTCGGAAGCTTGGCTCTACCACATGTCCTACCATTGTATGTTTCGGATAAGATTCTCGCAAGAGAAATCACTTATCAAACTCTTGGTAATGGATTGACTAAGTTTTTGAAGGAAGCAAAGAAAGCTTCATGGTCCTCTTTTCCTATTCACTATGGTGTCTACATGTTAGAAAATTACAAGCATGCAGGGTTAGAGGTCAATCAAATTCAACGCTTGAAATTGTTTACAATTTCAAACAGACAATATGACCCAAACCAAGTTGCCAATGATTTCACAACTCAAGTGAAAATCAGACCATTTGTGCATGAAGATGATGATTTTGATGACTTGTTTGATTCAGTCGATACTTATTCTACAGTTTAGAAACTAGTAGTATCACGCCTCAATCCACACCATATTTCAAAGTTCAAGCATTACAAAAAAAAAGATTGGAAGGGATTCCTTTAAATATACTAGATGAATCCCAACCCATCTCATAGAAGGAACCACAATAGAAAGAGCAAGAAAAGGAGAAACCACCTAAGGATATTGAAGTCCTTAGCAAAACAAAAGAATATAAGTCTGATGGAGCGCAAGCCAAGGATCTACAATTTCCAAGTGATTTAAATGATGTTTGGAAGTATTTTAATCAACAACTCCAAGGAGACCAATAAATGATGATCATCTATCATCAATGAGAAATGAAAACACCTCAAAGCAAAATTCAGAACCCATTTACTATTGGGTCAACTGAAAAATCAGTTAACACATAACAAGTGGAATTCATCCCGACCTACCCTAACTCAGAGATTGTATTGAAAATTAAAGAAATTTCACCCTTAGATATATTTTATAGTCCCAAACATAAAGTTGTCATGAGTAGGCAGAGGAAAAGGAGGAGGACATAACAGTCTCAAATCCTTGTTCCTGGAGATGTCCCTATGGAAGTAGTTTGGAAAGATTCACAAGTAAATCCTTTTGAGGATCTAAATCGTTTAACTTGGTTTGCAGGAGCATATGCATATCCACCACTATAAACAACGCCACCAAAGTTCAACAGTTAGTGAAGGAAAAGGATGAAAGAATCCTTCAATTGGAACAAGAATTACAAGCAGAGAAGCAGAGTGTCAATCAACAATTACAGGTACAAGTATCACAACTCCAAGAGAGCCTAGATCAATTAAAGTTGCAGCACCAATCTGAAATTGGTGATCAGGATACTCAAATACATCAATTGCAGTTCAATGTTGAGCAATTGAAGACAATCCCAAAATAGATGAATTCAGGAAGGAAGCATTGGAATTGAATACCCTGTTGGTCCAACAAAGTTTTCTGCCAAAATTTGTCTAGTATTATTGAACTATGTGAAAAAACGATTCACTGATGAATCGAGTAGCGGACCAAAGAATGAACTTTGATGAGATTGATGAAAAAGTGTCACAGTATGTCACCTGGCAAGATACTACTGAAGGTCGAAAGGCTTATCTTCCCAGGATTGAAGATTCCAAAAAGGAAATTTTATTTATTGACTGGGACATGTAATTAAAACAAGCTAAAAGGGAAATTTCAAAGCTAGAGATGTTGCTAACAACATTGTTGAAACAGTTAGCCAGAATCGCATTGCTGCTAATCTTATTGATAGATGCCCTCCTGGTTCTCTACCTATTGTCAAATATTTAATAAGACAATGGTAAGAAATGTCCAAGGTAAAAGAGGAAAGCATCATAAAATTGGAGAAGTTGGACTGGAAAAGTATTGGAAGTATTTGGTTAAGCCATAGAGCCAATGGATAATGTTGCATTGTCTAACACACACTTCTTCCTACATGATGCCTCCACTTTCAGATGTGGTTTATACAGGACAACTGCGCATCAGGTCAGGCCAACCTCTTGAGGTTCAACCTATGCTCAACATCCTTCAATTTAAGGAACGAATGGCCAATGAGACAACAATGCAATCCTAAAGCGAGTCACACCACTAAATTTTGTTTCTGTTTTGACTTTCACTTAATTTAAGGAGAGTTATTTAAACCTCCTAATCTATTTATGTAATTACTATTTTTGAACTCATTATTTTATTATATAAACCTGTTCATGTCTTTTAAGAAGGGGTCTTGAAATTTGGAAAAGAAGACTTTACAAAAATCACACTTTTGTACTCTTAAAGTTTTCTTAATAGAAAAGGCTAGACTAGATACTCTTTTTCAAATGAGTAGAGTTAGCATATATATGGTACTTTTATCTTTATGTTAATTATCTGTTTCAAATGATAAATAGTTGATTTTTCTTATGGTGTTTTGTTATATGCATCTTTTTAACACAATCTAGCATTAATTCATTACCGAAAATGTTCGATCTCCATTTTTTATACATATTCAATACATGCAATAAATAGATCTGATATGTGCTTATTCAATTGATTTGATTAACTATTTAATTAAATCAATTATCTTAAATAGTTTTCATATCTCTAAGTGTT
The DNA here is from genome assembly GCA_034641835.2 of Pinus albicaulis. NCBI lineage: Eukaryota > Viridiplantae > Streptophyta > Pinopsida > Pinales > Pinaceae > Pinus > Pinus albicaulis. Next base: position 717,144,419 of record CM076583.1, on the reverse strand, counting down.
TGTATAATCTTTATTTGCATTCACTGAAAGATCATCTCTTTAAATCGCATAGAAAGATAATTCATCTCGGGATAGATATAGATAGATATAGATATGTATATTTATTATGTAGAGCTAGCTGCATCGGTTTTCCCGCATTGGGTTTTTCCGGGGACATTTGTCCGAAAAATCTGTGTGTCACTTTTTCATGTGTGTGTTATGTTTAGTAAATGATTTGTAAATGTGTAGGCTGCAGTTGTGTCTACTTTGTTGATTTTACTGAATAATTCAGAAAATTAATTTGTAATTTAAATCAAGTAGGAAAAGTAAATCGAGATAGTGTAGTAGGATTTCTATATTTAGAAATTTTCACATGATGTAATAGAATTTCATATCAAGTTGAATCACCAGAAAAATGGCTGAAGAATTTGTTGCTGCAAATAAAGCAGCTGAAGCAGTAAAGATCCAGAGAGGGCAACGCAACACTAGGAGGACGTAGTCCCAACAGAGGCCACACAAGGGCTGACGCAGTCCCAACTGAGTGACGCAGAGGCAACGCAAAGCCTTCCAGAGTGACACAGGAGCAACCTGCGCTATGCAGTCGCTGCGCTGAGCCATTCTACTCACGCAGAGGCCAGCCAAAGGGACACAATCCAGTTTGAGGTTGTTGCATAGACTTGCCAGAGTTTGGAAGCAGAGCTTCAGATATTATGGGGTTGCTGGTGTGGTGGAGGTTCTTTCAATGTAGAATTGTGCCTAGCTAAGTTGACAAAGAGCGGGCGGAGAATAGCCACTCAACAAATTTTTTGCCAAAGAAATCTGAGGATCGATCAAGAGGGTGCTCGAAGAGGGCTGATTCAGAGGATCTGGTAGATTTCCAAGAAGAGAAATCAATTGTCAGAGGAAGTGGTTACTATAGAGGGTTCCTTTTCACCAAGGACCCTAAATCTGGGCTTCTGTTGAGAGTAGCAACAACAACAGGGAGAGGAACATCTGCTTCAAAGGATTGTTTTGAGCTAGATGGCGTCGTACAAACTGCGTGATCAGGATAGGTTGGACGGCCTATCCAAATTTGCTATCTAGAAGGCCAGAATACTGATGGTACTATAGGCATACACACTACGGGAACATGCAGAGAATGTTTTGGCTACACCAACTGATGTTGCTCTTCTCACGAAGCATAATGAAGCGGAGGCGCATGCTAAGCGCTTTATCATGGACAGGGTTAAGGATCATGTGGTCCCACACTTTGCCAAGAAGAAGATGGCTAATGTTATGTGGACAGTGGTGAGCCCTGGTATTGCACCAAGAGTGTTGCAACTCCCAAGGGCTGCCCTAATTTACTTTATCAACCCTGGGTTCGTACAAACTTGGAGGTGACAGTGCTATATACACAGCAGATGCATTCTACCCATGTCATCGTCTTCCGCTCTACAAAAGGGTGCTACTTCCAAGGATTCTCAATGAAGTCTTTAACACTTCAATGAAATTAAAATAAATTGCAAAAAGGGAATCAAAGAAAGGAAGCTAAACTGAATTGCTGAAAGGAAATGATAGGAAAGAAACTAATTTAAATTGCAGAAAGGAAATGATGAAAAGGAGACTAAACTAAATTGTTGAAAAGAAATGACAGGAAAGAAACTAATTTAAATTGCAGAAAGGAAATGGCAGAAAAAAACTAATTTAAATTGCAGAAAGGAAACTAATTTAATCCACACTTAACTTGGCCAATTGGTTAAACACCCTACTTATCTTATGCTCTATCTATGCAGCTATTCATGACCTAGTTCTAATTTGAAGAGGTGTTTCTTGAAGTTTGGGGAAAAAAGGGCTGACAATGCTAATGGAGGGCTTGAACACATGGGACAAGGCTTAGATAAGTGAAAATAGGGGTTTAAACTTTATTAAAGCTTATAATATCGCAAAAATGCTTTGGAGCAGAATGTTGTAATAGGTGCGATGGCGGGTGGTGATGGAGGGTTGGCAGTGCGATATCGCAATCACAATATCACAATATTGCAAAGCCAAAGGGGTAGCGAAAGTGATGTTCGGGAGCAGGGGCGAAGTGCGAAATGCGATGGGGTAGAAGTTGCGAAGTGTGAAATGCGACAGGGTAAAAACTGCGATTTGCGATGTGGCAGAGTATGGAGAATATCACAATCGATGTTGAGAGCGGTAAGTCTTAAAAGAAAACGGAAAAGGTTGCAAAATGTGATTTGCGACAGGTGACATGGCGGTAGGACCGGTGGCGGAGTGCGATGACAATATCGCAATCGGCGTCGGGAGCGGTAAGTATTAAAAGAAAAGGGAAAATGTTGTGAAGTGCGATTTGCGAAAAGGCCAAAGGTTTCGATGAGTCGAATGACATGGCAGTGGGACCGGTGGCAGAGCGCAATACTAATATCGCAATCAGCAGACAGAAGCGGTAAGTCTTAAAAGGAAAAAGGGAAAAGGTTGCGAAGTGCGAAATGTGCTTTGCGATGTGGCAGAGTATGGAGAATTATCGCAATCGGCATTTGGAAGTGGTAAGCGTTAATGGAAACCAAAGAAAAGACGTGATTTGTGATGTGTGATGTAGAGGAGTTATTGCAATTGGCGTTTGGAGTGGTAAGTCTTAAAAGAAAAAGGGAAAATGTTGTGAAGTGCGATTTGCGAAGTATGGTAGTGGGAGTTTCAATGAGGGAAGGCGGAGGTCAAATTTTAATGGTTTTCAAGCATTTTGTGTTAAAAAAGGGTAAGGCAAACATGACCAATAAAAACAAAGGAATCAAGAGGGATGGATATTTTAAGTGTTTTTAGGGATAAAAGGTGGGTGTACTAGTGAGAATAAGCGGGAAAAAGCGGAAATGGAGGGCGTAACAACAATGCGTAGATTGTGAAGACATAGATGGAGAATGAAGTGGAGAGGCACAACAGAGCTGCTTCAGAGTTTTAGCAATAATTCCTGCAATCAACCTGCTAACTTATTCGCAACGAAATAGACAAATGCATAAAAATATAATGCAAAGGAAGACTGAAAATGGTAATACAACTCTACTTTTAATCTAAAAAACAACGAACATAAATAATTTTTGGGTCTACGGGAAGGTTTGCCCTCCTCGAGCTCTATTGAAAGAGATGAGAAGGGGATCTTGATCCACAAATTTTTGTTTTTTCTCCTCTATTATATTACTCACAAGCAAATGCAACCTACATCAGCACACTGAAAGAAAAACTAAACAACAATAAAACTATCAGAAGCAGAAATAATTAAATGACAGAAACAAAACTAGCTAAATGACAGAAAGGAAAGAATGAAAACAGCAAAAAAGTTGAGGCACATGGGTTGGGCCCTAACCCATGAGCCCAACTCTCTGGAACTGGAACAATAAAAAGTCATCCGAATACTCATTGCATTAAAAATACAATCTTATTACATCCCGGAGGTTTAAAACAACAAAAACCTAATAGAATGGAAAATGAATGGCATGGGATGGAATGGAATGGACTGCATCGAATTGACCAGAATCCACCAGAATCGACCCTCATTAGCTCTTGATCAACTTTATTTATCCTCAAGGGCAGCTACCAACAACTCCTAAAAAATAGGTAATGAGTCCTCTTGACTCCAAGTGAAGTATGGCTTGAGTGCACTTGGTATTGAGTTGCTTGGCTGCCTTTGGAATTTGAATTGCTGGAGGGGATCCCATGAGGATCCTTTGGCTGGCTTTGAGAGTTAAGGAGGGTGGAAAACCCCCTTGAATATCTCCAATATTTCTCCCTAATTTCCTGGTATTGCGCTCATTTATTCTTCACTCTTGATCTTCCAGTGGCAAGGACCAAGTCCCTAAATTATCTCCTTCTCCAAATCTTCATATTCTACCCAATATTATCACAATATTCTACAAAAATAACCAATATTAGGCACAAATATGCAATTACCTTTAAACCTTTCTAAGAAAATATTAAAGCATAAGAAAACATTATTAATTGCAGAAGGAGAGATTTAATATATATTTTCATGTGCATAAGAAAGGTACATGGGCCTAAGAAAGGTTAGATGGGCCTTAATTTATGTCTAATTTAGAGGCCCATCATCACCCCCCTACTGAAACTATTGTTCATCCTCTGAGAAACCTATTCATCCTCCCTGCCTTATGGTTCTTCCTTTGCTAGCTTATTTCATTTTCTGTTTATTGGCCCATGTGCTGCCCCTCTTGCTAATATTATTATTATTCTTCTTGCATATCTTCTCCTAGGTGCTTCATGGAGGTCCTTGGATGCCTTAACCAAATCTGTTTCACATGCTAAGAGGTGGTTGATCCACATTTTATTTTATTTTATTTTTTCTTTTCGTTCTTTCTTTCTCTCTTTTTTTTTAATCGCATGCAGAATAAACTCAGTTATTTTTTCTGTGAACTGAGTTCACCCTTGGTTACCCCTTTAGCACTCCTTGTTTTCCATTACAATGAACTGCTTACAACCCACTTTCTCAAGTCCTTTTTACTTTCGTCTTGTTCCTCTTCTTGGTGAAAAAGTGACGCTAGTTGTTAGATAAGGCCGAGGTTGCTCTGCTACTAGTTTTGGCTATATAAAAAAACTTTCATTCTCACACTTTTTAATGTTTTATTAAGCTAAAATAGATTCGAGGAAAGGGTTAGATGATTGCATACCTGAGCCTTACCATTGATTTGTTTTTGCAGGTGATATTGAAGCTGTTTATATGGATGTTGAAGCTATCTTTGGTGGTTCTGAAGCTGCATGTGATAATATACTTGAGGTCCTTTTGGAACTTCTAAGCACGAGAGGAGGAAGTCCAAGTTTGAGTACCTTTAACTAGGGTGTTGACCGATTTTTCTTTTTGTGCTAACTTGTTGTTTTTATACTTGCAAAGGTTGGAGAGCACCTGCATTCATTAGAGAGAGATACATGGAGAAATGATTTTTTTTTTTTTTTTAAGTCCTACTAGCTACCTCAATGAGGTTTTCTACTAGTAGGTCTGCCTAGGCACCTCAAAGGAGGTTTTCACTTAGGATCTTTTATTTTTCTCTTCTTCTTTTTTCAACCCAATGACCGCCTCATGGAGGTTTTCAATCAGTGGGCCAATCTCAACCGCCTCAAAAGAGGTTTTCACCTGAGATTTTATTCTTTTTCCTTTTTTTTTTCACTTTCCTACTCTACTTGAAAAAAACAAAACCTTTTTCAAGTATAGGAATACTTCCAATGGAGCCATGCACACGTCAAGATGACAGATAAAATCAGGTGCACACTTGGAATACATGCTCTGACATGTACCTGAATATAAGAGATGAATTGCTTTCACTGGAATTGTATCAAGTACTGTTGGAGAAGAGTGTGTTGCTGCAACTTAATGACTATTTGGAACCATATGTCAATATAGTTATGATGCCCATGGTTCACTTGCTGAGTTGGATCACCTTGGAGGTCCTCTCTTATTATGACATTAAAATCTTCCTCTTTTTGTTGATTGTTTTCTTGAACACATGGAGGAAATGCTGGTAAACATGAGGAAACTTTCTCAACATCTGATTCTGATGCTGGCTCTTCATCAAGTGCAACCCTTGATCTTTTGATCTCCTCATTTGGATCTTCTTCTTCTTGATGTTGTCCTTCAAAGACATTAAGAAAATCTCTTCTTTGCAATATCTTTCTTGAACTAAGATGAATACCATCTAGATCAAGAGGAGATGTTTGGAAGTGTTGTACCTCAACATTGTAAGTGAGCTAAGATATTTCATTGTAAGGGTTTGGAAATGGTGGTACATGTAGTTGAGTGGGGGTGGATATATGAGATGGATATGGTTGAGGTTTTGGTTGTGGTGGAGGTGGATGGTAGGGATAGCATGGAGTTAGGTATGGAGGATATAGAGGGAAATATTGAGTATATTGTGGATTTTCCCAATAAGGTCCTTGCCAACCATGTTGCCACAATTGGTTTTGGGGTTGAGATGGCCGAGGTTACCAAGGAGGGAGTGTGTCCCAATTAGTTTGAGATGGATGTGAATAATCTTGAAATTGTGAAGTGGGCCCTTGCATCATATCAAGTTGACTAGGCTACCAGGGTATCCTTGGAGCTACATAACATAGCTTCTTTGGTGATTGCCTTGCTCCATTGTCTTCCTAGTAAACTTCTTTAAACCTGGGGAATGATGGACAACATTTAGTAGCATATGATTTTGCATGGATAACAAAAATATCATCATCTCCTTTTTGCTCATTTTTCATTCTTAACATTTCTACTTGTTCACTTAGATTTCTAAGAATTTTTGTTTTAAAGTTGTCAAGAAAATTTCCAAGTTCACCTTGCCTTACCAATGTTGAGGCAGATTTACTTACTCTTTCCATTCCTCTTGATATGTGCTTGCATTTTTCAAAAATTTCTTCAAATGACAATTGGTATACATCTCCTCTACTCATGATATTAAGGAGATCAATCCACTCATCCCTAATTGCTCTAAGTAAGAAGGTTTTTAGTGTGTCAAATCCTAAATGATGCAATTTTTCCCTCTTAACATTATACATGAACCTCTCTATTAGATCCTTAAGGCTCTCATATTCTTCTTGGTTCATTCTAAAAATTTCTTCTCTAAGATCACAATCTTTACATTTTTCTAGAAATATCTTTTGCATTTCATTCCATGATCTTATTGAATTAGTACCTAGACTCATGAACCATTTAAGAGATTTATCCTTCAATGTTGTAGGAAACAATCTTCATTTTTGAGTGTGTGATATGTAGCCATAAGATCTACAAAGTATCTCAAATTCAAAGAGAAATGTTTTCGGATCCTCTGTCCTCATACCATGGAAGTTGGAAAGGAAAGATGGAGGGATGTTCTTCATATGTACACTGATGTCCATATCTTGAATGGGAAACCCATTAAGATCTTCTTCATTGTCATCATATCCATCCATCTCTTTTACCTTCAAAAGTGTATGGTGATGTGGTTCTTACTGCACCATGTGGTGAAGTGGGGGGGTTGGTATTGGAGAAGTATTTTAAAAAAAATTCTGAGTATCTCTACTCTTATGAGGCATGAAAATTAGATTTTTTTTTGTATTTTTCAATATTTCAGAAACAACATGAAAAAGGAAAGCAGAAAAGAATGCTAACACAGAATCAAAGCATCTACTAGACACCTCCCCGATAACGGCGCCAAAAAGTGGTGAGCCCTTGTATTGCACCAAGAGTGCTGGAACTCCTAGGGGCTTCCCTACTTTACTTAATCAACTCGGGGTTTGTAAAAATTTGGAGGTGACAGTGCTATATACACAACAGAAGCATTCTACTCATGTCATCCTTTTCCGCTCTACGAAAGGGTGCTACTTCCAGGGGTTCTTAGTGAAGTCTGTCACACTTAAATGAAACTAAAATAAAATGCAAAAAGGAAATGACAGGAAAGAAGCCACAAAAAGGAAATGACAGAAAGGAAGCTAAACTAAATTGCTAAAAGGAAATGACAGGAAAGAAGATAATTTAAATTGTAGAAAGGAAATGACGGAAATGAAACTAAACTAAATTGCTGAAAAGAAATGACAGGAAAGAAACTAATTTAAATTGCAGAAGAAAAAAAAAAAAAACTAATTTAAATTGCAGAAAGGAAACTAATTTAATCCACACTTAACTTTGCCAATCAACTAAACACCCTACTTATCTTATGCTCTATCTATGCAGCTATTCATTGCCTAGTTCTAATTTGAATAGGTGTTGCTTGCAGTTTGGGTAAAAAAGGGCTAAAGATGCTAATGGAGGGCTTGAACACATGGGAAAAGGATTAGAGAAGTGAAAAGAGGGGTTTTAAATTTATTAAAGCTTCTAATATCGCAAAAATGCGTGGAGCGAAATTCTTTAACAAGTGCAATGGTGCAGTTGCAATGGAGGGCTGCCAGTGCGATATGCGATATTATCCTTGTGGGATATTATCCCGTGCTCTTGTGGGATTCCCTACATTGGTGAAACTGGTCGATCGATTAATAAAAGGATCCAAGAGCATTCTGCAAATATTAGGCATGGTAGAACCAGGTCCTCAGCGCTAGCTGAGCATGCAGAGAAGACGAAGCATCACATTTGTATGGAAGACACTAGAGTCCTTGCTAGGGTTGACCATTTCCATCACCGGAAATTTAGGGAGGAGATTGAGATTGAGAAGAGGCCCCATATGTTGAATAGGGATGACAGATGGAAAGTTAGTAGTTGTTGGATTCCATCTCTTCACTCCCTGTAAGGGTCCTTCCTCTAAGTGGTCTCCTTTTTTTTTTCATTGGTATTTTTATGATTTTGTTATCTTATATTTGTATTATTATTATTTATTTTATTTTTATTGTATTTTATTTATTGATTTATTTATATTTATTTATTAATTTATTTATTAAAATAAATAATTAGAGAGTTAAGGAGGGTGGACAACCCCCTTGAATATCTCCAATATTTATCCCTAATTTCTTGATATTGTGCTCATTTATTCTTCACTCTTGATCTTCCAGTGATAGGGAGCAAGTCCCTAAATTATCTCCTTCTCCAAATCTACATAATCTGCCCAATATTCTCATAATATTCTACAAAAATAACCAATATAAGGCACAAATATGCAATTACCTCTAAACCTTCCTAAGAAAATATTAAAACATAAGAAAACATTATTAAGTGCAGAAGGAGAGATTTAATATATCTTTTCATGTGCATAAGAAAGGTAGATGGGCCTAAGAAAGGTTAGATGGGCCTTAATTTATGTCTAATTTAGAGGTACATCAGAAATAATTGACCACAACGTATCAAGGAATATCTGTCCAGATGAAGATGCTTATGGAGAACCAGATGAGGTTATTTGGATGAATATGAGGGAGAAAATCTATCCTTTCCTCTTTAGGTTGCAGATGATCCGGGATCAACTGATTTCCATGGGGGTTAAAGTGGAGGATGATGTCATGTTGAGGACTGCTCTAAATGCAGTCTCACATGAATGGGAAACATTTTTCCCAAGCATCTTGGGAAGATAGGACCTTCCAAGGTGGGATGCCATGTGGGCTATCCTCCGATAAGAGGAAATCCGTTAGATGACTAAGAGACAAACCAACACCGGATCCATCAAAGTGAAGAAGGAGGAAGAGGAAGAGGGATCTATCAAAGATCTGATGCTTCAAGTGTGGTGAACTTGGACACTTCGCCACCACTTGTCCTCTAAGGAAGAAGGTCAAGGAAGCTAATTCCAAGGTTGTGACAACTAAATAAGACGATGGCTCTGATGATGATGTAGCCATGAGTGCTCATGTGCCTCGAGAGAAGAGGTGGAGAAATATTGATCTATAGAGAAGCTATAGATGGGAGGTAGGATCCTCGAGGTGCCCAAATCTTGGATGACATACGTGCTACGAGAGCCTTAAGATAGTAGTGGGGATGACTGAAGAAGTGGGTGCAGAAGATCACGGTGATGCAGAGGGAAGAGCTGGGATGTTTTAGAGGGAGCAACGTAGTGCAGAGGCAACAACAACATAGAAGCAACAACGTAGAGGGGTTGATGGAACTTCAACAATGTAGAGGAGGCAATGCTTACACAGTACAAAGTTGTAGCAGCGCAGTGGCTTTAGGAGGATAGCACAGAGCAGCAGCCAAGTGAGCTTCAGTGATGAGATGTAACTCGAATGAATTATATGTTAGTGTTTGGGCATGGGTCCTTTAGTCCTCTACTTCTCAGCAACTAAGTTGTAGTGCAAGAGTTAGCAGTGGCAGTGCTATGGGTAGCATGATGCAACAATTTGAGAAGGAGCTGCAATGCAAATGTGGCAGAGTCATGGGAAGCAGTACAGAAAGCAAAAAAAACGTAGTGATGGAGGGCAGTAGGCCAAGCATCAGCGCAAAGACTGATTCTAGAGATCAGGGCAATACTTCGGTGTGGATGTATTGTTAGAGCACACTCCTCGATAAGAGGGAGTGTTGCGATTTTGGGGTAGCATTAGATGTGCTCTAGCTCTGAAATTTTGTGGAGGAGTTGGAGTACATGAGATATCCAAAACCCATAAATAATTTGGAGAAATTCCATCAGGTTTGATAGTTATTCAAATAATTAATCTTTTTAATTAAGGACCCCAAGTCTAACTTAGGAAAATTAAAATATTAAAGTGAATTAAATTAAACATGTGATGAGAATGTTCTAAGTGACATGGATCAAGAAACTTCTAATCTTAGTCATCAATTAGAGATTAGATCATGGCCGTTGGAGGAAAGGCTTGGGGTCAGCTGGAGACACACACACATTGGCAGAGCACTGAAGCTAAGTCGAAATTCTAGGGCATGGTTTGCTAAGAACTTCAAAGTGAGTTTGCAATGCAGTGAAGGGCAGAGATTGGAAAGGGATGCTTTGATCCAAGGCCAAGAATACAACAACGGCAAAGACGCGTCATACTAAGCATCACAAAAGTGAACCAGAGCTATGCAGATCAGCCAGAGCCACGCAGAGGGCAACACAGAGGCAGCAGGAACCATTCATGGGTGACGCAGGCCCAGTTAGGGCAGTGCAGGGGAAACCTAAGCCCATATAGGGTAATGCAGGCCCTTCCGAAGCAGCACAGAGGATGACGGAGGCCATAAAGGCTGACGCAAATGGCTGAGGACAACGTTGGGGTTTCCGGTGGGCCAGAAAGGGCTCGAGTTCTGTAAATCCCGTTTGTGGGAGTGAATCAACCATATTTTTTGTCTCCGAGTGAAAGGGGTATTGCTTTCGTGTATTTTATCTGCAGGGCCAACCATGTTTGTTGCTCAGATATTGTTGTATTCATATTCTGCATAATAATAAAACCTTCTAGAGCTAGTTGTGTCGGTTTTCCTGCATTGGGTTTTTCCGGGGACATTTGTCCGAAAAATATGTGTGTCTCTTTTTCATGTGTGCTTATGTTTGGTAAACAATTTGTAAATATGTAGGCTGCAGTTGTGCTTAATTTGCTGATTTTACTAAATAATTCAGAAAAATAACTTGTAATTTAACTCAAGTAGGAAAAGTAAATCGAGACACTGTAGCAGGATTTCAATATTAAAAAAATTTCACAGTTATCACTCCCATCTATCAAGTTACAGTTAGTTAAAATACCACCCATCCACCAAATTATATTTCATTTGGAAACTGGTCCTATAAATCCAGTCGGAGCCACCATATCAGACGGATAAGGGATGGTTTTTAAGTCCCCGACCAGGTGGTTTTCCCCAATGTTGTTGCATCGATTTTCGGGGCCTCAACATTTTTGGCGCTAGAAGGAGGGACATTAGACTATGAATTGAACCAAAGCTTATTCCAAAAAATAAATACCATCAAAAGAGTCATTCTCCCTCCAAATATCCTACAACTTCTAGTCCTCCTTCAAAATCCCCTATCTATAGATCATAAGTTGTTCAATATTCTCCCAAGTCTCCTAGTTCCATTCCCAAGAACTCCGCCTTGATTATACCCCAGAATCACCTGAAGTACAGACCTCAATAAATAAATTGGAAGAAATTTCTATTTCGGCAGAAAAACATGTGCTTTCTGAAACCTCTAAAGGAAGCGTCACTTCAATATTACAAGGCACTGTTGTATTAACTCGTTCTAAGAGTGAAAATATCATAATAGTCCCTTTTGAGTTTCCTCTTCATTCTCAGTGTAGGAAATCTCCAATATCTGAGACTCAAACATCCCCTAGTGAGATTATTTCATCTTCTTCTCCTCAAACTCCATCATTTATCCCTCCTTCTGTTATATCTTCCCAACCGATTTCTTCATCAATTCATATCTCTTCTTCTCAGACTACAAGCACTGCTTCAAGAAGTATCAGTTATGTGGTTGTTTCTTCTTCACCTACACGAACCATTCGAACTACTTCTTCCACTTCGAATCCTTCTTCAGGACAAGTCAATCCTTTGATTCACACAATGGAAAATAGGCCTTGGACGAATCATGGAGTTGTTCAATTACCAGGTCCTCTTCATCCTTTACCTAAGCATCCAGAAAGATGGTTGCCTAAGTATAATCCAGACAGTGGTCTCCCAGTGGAGTCACATCTCCATAATTTCATGTTTTCTATGAATCTAAATGATGTCTCTAAAGAAGATTGTGTAGTAAGATTGTTTCCCTATACTTTTCAAGGATCGGCTGGATCATAGTACTTTTCATTACCACCAGGAACCATTACTAGTTGGGACATATTTGAGGAAAAATTTCTAACTAAATTTGGTGATGATCATACTACTGCTACTCTCATCAATGATATTTCAAATCTCAAAGCAAATTCAAGTGAAAATATTAAATATTTCAATTCGAGATTTAATAAATTGCTCAATAAAATCACAACTACATCAAAACCTGGTGTAGATATACAAATTGAATGGTATATATCCTCTCTTCCTTCTAATATAGCAATTTTTGTAGATAGAGCCAATAAGGCTACTTTGGTAGAAAATATGAAAGAGTCCCTTTCTGTAGAAAAGAGAATTCTTGCCTTAGAAAAGGAAATTGACAAGTAGATAGAAAAACTAAAAAGATTTCATTTAAGGATGAACCAAAAAATAAAACATCTAAGGATCTTATGATATTGAGGGATTACAAAAGGTTCTTAAAACTATGTCAAATGACATATGTTGAAATAAACAAATATTTAGATGAATCTTCTTTGAAGAAACCTTTCAGATCTTTTACAAAAACTCAAGATTCAAATTCGCAACCTCCAAATGTAATCTCAAATGTTGAATCATATCAAGACGAAGATCATGATGAAACGATATTATTCATAGAAGAATCACAAGATGAAGAATTAGTCGAAGTTCATGGATTATGGGACTTTATTCTTCCTACATCAGATAATGAAGATGAACATGAGGCACTGCGAGTTAACACTAGAAGTAGAAATTCTACGGATCTCCCTGAGTCTCCTCAGAAGCAAAAATCTTCATCCCCTATTGTTAAAGATAAAGTTGTTAACAAAAAAAATCCTCCTCCTCAATCAAGCACACCTTCTTCTACCACTCCATCTACATCAAAGACCTTAGTTGTATCAGATACCATTGAGTATAATATAGTGGAAGACATAAAGAAAGTGAAGGAAAATATATCCATGTATAAGGTTAGTATATTAAAACAACAACATAAAATCTTACTCAAAGAGTTGAATGTGGTCCCTGCTTTGCCCTTACCCATGCCTGTTACTTCCAAAGCCTCAAAAGGAGTTGGCAAACGATGCTATTTTAATGGGAGACATATCTAATTTGCATACTCCTCCTTCCTTTTGAATTTTAAAGTTTTTCACAAAAATGTGCATAATTGTCTAATAGACTCTGGAGCTTCTTCATATATCATGCCATATTCTGTTTCTTTGAAGTTAAATATTGCTCCTCAAAAGTATGCAGTACACATTGTGCAATTATACATAACCAAATTCAAGGTAATAATAGGAGAAATGAATTATGTCCTCATCAAACTAGCATCTAATTCGAAAGTTCATCAAGTAGAGATTGGTCAGAAAATATTCATGGTTATTTCGCAACTGATTGGTATCATGTGTGGCTTACCTACAATGTTAATCCAAATCAAATTCGAGTTGACTACGAAAAAAACACGAAATATTCAGTAACTGACTTCGAGGATGAAAATGAACCCATGGATTTTACTAATAACATTCTTGAAAATTACTCTCTTGAATATTTTTTAGGCAATTTCAATGCACGAAAATCTCCTTTATTATCAACTTGGTTAATTCTCATATCGAAAATTTTTTCTCAGTCAGAATATTCCAAATGTATAAACATCATAAATAGACCTTGTGTTAAAACTTTATTCTGGACACTATACTTTGATGGATCAAAATCTAGTGAAGGTGCCGGGGCTGGTTACATACTAATTAGTCCGGAAGGAGAAAAGACAATGTTGGCGTGTAGGCTATAATTTGAATGCACAAATAATACTACAGAATATGAGGCACATGTCCAAGGCTTGTACAAAGCAATAGACCTTGGTGTCAAATATATTCAAGTATATGGTGACTCTGAAATAGTTATCAAAGTTCAAACATGTGAGAAATACTATTCATTGTATTTCTGGTCATCTCAAGCATTACTAGGCATTAGCACAATCTCTTACCTCACACTTCTTAACATTCAATATCTCGTCTATTCCAAGGCTCCAAAATGCAAGCGATGACCTTCTACCTAATGTAGGATCCATACTTATTCCTTTTGAGGATTATAGTCCAGATAGATTTTCTATAGAATTGATTTTTCGTCCATCTATTACTGATAATGTCACTAACTGGAGAGTATTTAATGATGATGAAGATGTTCTAACCTTTCTTACATTACAAGGGTCATATGATGATCAACTAATTGATGAAGATGAACATGAAAGACAATTGAATCAAAAGACTGATGAGAATGCCATACCTAAATCTATGGTTAAACTTGAAGATATTTACGATATCAAAGACATATTTAAGAATGTTACTAATTCTAACTACAAAGTTTAACTTTAAGGTTTGAACTAGTAAATCTTGGCACATTTCTCAGTCCTCAGAATATCAATTTAGGTATTGGTCTCTCGGCTGATGAAGGATTAACTTTCATTCATTTACTAAAGAAATACAAGAACGTTTTCACATGGAAATATAAAGATCTCAAGACGTATGATACCTCCATTATCCAACATACTATCCCAATGAAATCCACTGAGAAGCCTATACAACAAAAGTTAAGGAAAACTCACCCCGATCTTGAAATTCAAATCAAATTTGAACTGAATAAAATCCTTAAGGCTAAGATCATCTTCCCTGTTATGCATTCAAAGTGGGTTTCAAACTTAGTCCCTATTAGGAAAAAGAATGGTGACATTCACATTTGTATAGATTTTAGGAACTTAAACAAAGCTTGCTTAAAAGAGAATTTCCCATTACTATCTATGGAACAAATTCTACAATCAGTTATTGGATCAAAATTAATGTCTTTCCTTGATGGATTTTTCAGGCTATAATCAGATTCTGGTTCATCCTGAAGATAGGTTAAAAACTACATTTAGAACTAAATGGGGCACTTATGCTTATCAGAAAATGCCTTTCGGTCTAATCAATGTAGGAGCAACTTTTCAAAAAGCAATGGATATTGCTTTCGGAGGAATAATAAACAAAACTGTGGTTGTATACTTATATGATATAACCATTTATTCCAAGAAAAGAAGCAACCACTATAATGACCTCAAACAAATCCTTGAACATTGTTTAAAGTATGGAATTTCATTAAATCCCAAAAAGTATTATTTCGCTTTAAGTGAAGAAAAACTTTTAGGATTTATTCTGTCAAAAAAAGGCATTTGTATAGATCTAGAAAGGATAAAGGAAATTTCTGAAATCTCTCTTCCCCATAACAAGAAATCCATGTTGTCATTTTTAGGACAAATAAATTTTGTTAACAGATTTGTTCCTAACTTTTCCCAAATTGTTCTACCATTGCAAGTAATGATTAATAAAAACACACTCTTTAAATGGGGACACAATGAAAGAGAAGCTTTTGATCTAATCAAGCAAGCCATCATAAATTCTCCTTCTTTAACTACCCTAGATTTTTCTAATTATTTCATTTTATATAGTTTTTCTTCTGAAACATCTTATGCTATTGTGTTAACACAAATCAATGATCGAAAGATTCAAAAGCACCCATTTCCTTCTTTAATTCAAATCTCCAATGTGTTGAAATAAATTATTCAGAAGTGGAAAAAAAGCCTTTGATGTTTACAAATCTTTAAATCATTTCAGACCTTTTCTCCTAAAGACACACACCAAGGTAATAGCTCCATTTTCGGTAGTAAGGCAAATTTTTGGCAGTAAGGCAACTGCTTATTTAGAAGGAACAGAAAGAAAAGAGGGCAAATTGGGTTACTACTCTGTAGGAATATGATATTGACATAAGACCAAACAAAATTGTGAGAGGGCAAGGTCTTTGCAGATTACTATCAGGAGCATCCAACATATCATATGATGAAGAGTTAGGTAACATTGTAGACATTGCTTAGGTAAGCCTGAATTACTCTGAATCACAATATGCTGATCTTATATTTTATTTAAAAAATGGATATGCTCCCTCATAACTCAATTATAAAAGAAAAATAGCTTTAATATTGAAATATAATCAATATAAGATCATAGATAATGTTTTATTCAGAAAAAAACTACGACTCTGTACTATTAAGATGCCTTGAAAAGTCTGAAGCACAGAGGGTTTTGTAGGAACTCCATGATGGACCCGCAGGTGCACATTTTGGAGGAGATACCACCGCACACAAAATCCTTCATGCATGATATAATTGGCCAACATTGTTCAAAGATGCTCATGCATATGTGAGAAAATGTAAAACATGCCAAACTACTATTGGAAGACAAAGAAAACCAACCTTACCCTTGCAACCAGTCAACATTGAATAACCTTTTGAGAAATGGGGACTGGATATCATAGGTAATATTGTTCCTAACTCATCCAAAAAGCATATACATTCTCACTGCAACATACTATTTTACTAAGTGGGTGGAAGTCGTTCCACTAAAGGTAGCTAATTCTAAATCCATTATTGAATTTATTGATCAATTCATTATTACTAGGTTTGGCTTACCTAATGCACTTATGTTTGATAATGCATCTTAATTTTCGGGTAATAGTATAACTGAATCTGCTCTCAAAAGAGGTTTTAAACTTAAATATTTCGCTAATTACTACCCCCAAATGAATGGTCTAGCAGAATCAACAAATAAAAATCTCATAAGAATCATAAAAATGGCTATTGATCAGAGCCAAAATAATTGGTATAAGTCTTTAACATATGCACTATGGGCAGATAGGATTACTTAGAAGGCCTTTATAGGTACTTCTCCATTCAATCTAATTTATGGGAAAGAAGTTTTAATTCCATCAAATTTAGCTCTTCCTTCATTAGCCCTAGTTCAATTTATTGATGAAGTACCTTCTCCTTCCTTACAGTTAAGAATGTCTCAGATCCTTAAACTAGAAGAGGAAAGGGAAAAGGCCAAATTAACTCATTATCGACAGCAACAAATTGTAAAAAAATATTTCGATGCAAATTTCGTTTCCTCAAATCATTTCAGGTTGGAGACCTCGTCCTTAAGTGGACAAGGCACATGAGGAAAAAGGTAAGCAAACCAATTTCCAATGAATGTGGCATGGACCATTTCAAATCATAGAAAAAATTGGCCCATCAACCTTCATGTTACAAGATCTTCAAGGGAGAAAAGATTTTCTTCCTGCCAATGCGATGATTTTGAAAAAATTATTTTCTTACAAGAAAATTTCTTCTAAATGTACCATACTCATACTTTTATATTTTTAGAATAATTTTTTATTACATAATTTTGGCTTTTCGCAACACCTCTAAATCAATTTATGAATTTTTATTTTTGAAGAATAAATATCTGTTGAGGAAATGAATACAAACTCGAAAATTGGATGAATACTATATAACTCTGAAATATTTTTCCATCGAAATTGTAAATTTTGTGAACCTAAAAAATTTGTAAAGTCTTTTTACTCTATCATCAGTCTAAAAAGATTCATCTTTATAAAGTAAAGACTAGTTGTCACTAAGCATCTTTAACTCTAAGTTGTCATCCAAAAAAACTCTCAAAGTGTCAATGATTCTCCCCACCCATTAATTATGCCTTTTCTAGAGTGTAATTCAAAAATGTAAACACTTAAAGGATAAGGGGTCTCATCACGAGCCTGCTTACCATGATCATAGGAAAATAATAAACTAAAATTACCACTACTGCATATCAAACCAGGGTAATGGCTCATGATTATTAAATAATCATGAGATAAGGGGTCTCATCACGAGTCAGTTTGTTCAGTCCAATTATAACCAGTGAATGACATTGTCACTTTCTGGTCTCCAAGCTAGGACAATGAATTTTTAAGATAAAAGAAAAAACAAATTATATGATTAAGGATTTATCTCAAAAATATTGTAATAATAGATGGATGGGATACTGAATCATTGGTGATTAAAAGGTAACCATGTTGAGGCTATAAATGCCTGCTAGCAGCACTAGCTCTACCTAGGACAAAATGAGTAAATCAAAAGGCTAAGTTACAAAAAGACACCTACTTTATCTTTTAAACTATTTGATGATTGATGTAGAGGAATGAAGATGTTTATTTATGAAAGGTTTCTGAAATGTTAGCAATAAGATGAGTTTTTTAATCGGAGTATGATCCAAATTTATGTAGGAATGCAATAAAATACATAAATAAACATAGACACAAAGATGCAACGAAAATAACACTTCATTTCATTAATATCAAATAACTGAAATATTATTATAGACATAATGGAAATAAACTAGCTAGGGCGTTGGTAGCTTATCTCTAAGAAGAGATGTGGCGGCTACAAGCCTATGAATTGTGTTACAATGAGGCTTTAAGGCCTATTTATTGTTGAGAAACAATGGAAAACCCTAAATATCTAAAAGCCTAACCCTAGGAGATGAAGCGCCAAAACTATGGGCCCCGTTTGGGTAAATTGGTACATCAACTTCCCGAGGATGTAACTTTGGCATATGATCTCCGTTTGACGTGCTCAATACCATTTTAGAAAAAAAAAAATAAAAAAAAAAAATAAAAAAAATAAAATAAAATAAAATAATATATATATATATATATATATATATATATATATATATATATATATATATATATATATATATATATATATATATATATATATATATATATATATATATATATATATGAGGATTACAACTTTTGATGTGAGCAACATCGAAGGAACCTCCATGTTGCTCCTGGTTTTCCCAAAAAACATTGTTTAGGGCCTCAAAACGGATCTGGAAGTTCAGGACCTAAAAAACTGCTAAAAATAGTAAGCTATGCTGAAACTAAAAAACTGAAAGAACCGATGGTGGGGTCCATATTGAATAGGTGGGTGGCCACCAATATCCACTTGGATCAGAGTAAGTTTATTCATTCAAATATTTTGAAAAACAATTTTTGTTTCCTTAGTTATTTTTACTTATTTAAAGATACCAAGAAAATAATTTTTCAGAGATAACTGGTTCTTCTAGTGAATCGCCAATTGTTGTCTTCTTCTTCTTTTTTTCCCTCGGAAAAATTCGTAATGTTTCATTAAGTCAAGAAAAATTACATATTGCATTTAGCAGCATATTCCAACATATGCAAATATATCATAAATAGATATCTCCCGAAGGAGTCCAATATCTGTCATGTATCATGATGAGTGTCCATCTAATCTATGATAATATGTACAAACATAAAATAAAAAGGATAGATAGCTGCCGCACAAATAATAATAGTCTATCATAGTTAGGGGACTATGATATCATCGAACAAAAACTGTAGAAAGACCAAAAATCTTAATGAGGGACTGCATCCTGAAAACCGAGATCATTAATAAATGGGCGGTGATAGTACTGATATTCCGCTGCTGCATCATGCTCTGAGATATGCCAACGTCCCCATTCTAACTACGAGGCTTCCTTGGATAGTTGGTCGGCCATCTGGTTCCTCTGTCTGTAAATATGTGAAACAAAAATGAAATCAAAAAGTGATTTTAACATAAGAACATCATCGAGAATAGTAGTAAGAGTATGTGAGTGACAATGTGCTATTGAGTTGAACCAATTAATAATAATTTGTGAATCCCCGAAGATCTGAATCCTGTTGCAACCATGTTCCCAGGAGAAAAGTAAAAGCAGATGAAGACTGTATATTTCGGCATAGTTATTTGTACCTGGGCCAAGCCCCATATTGAGATAAAATAGTGAGAATTAGACTAGTATAAAACAACACCCCCACCAAATCCATTTAAATTTGAGGCCCCATCAAAATAATCCCATGGGATGGTACGGTCAATGATCTCAGGCAGATCGATCCTAGTTGGAGCGGGAGGATTATCATCAGGGATGATGTGGAAAATGGAGATGATACTCTTGTGGGAGGACAACCAATCAATGGGGGTATACAGGAAGATGAAGCGATTCCTAGTGATCCAGATCCCCCAAGCCATGAGAAGGGGGATGATGCGATATTTTGTATGACGGGCGTCCCACCACCAATTGGTCCAAGCCATGCAGATCGAGGTACCCGCCCAAGTGAGTGAGCATCCCAAGGAATCAAGGGTGGCACGCCTGAATTATTGGATGATCGGGAAATCAAGGAATAGATGATCAACACTCTCCACATGGGAGAGATAGAAGTAGCATCAGGATGGTCCCTGAAATTCCCACCGATTGAGGTTATCCTCCATGGGGATATAGTTGGAGAGGATACACCACATAAGGAGTTTGGATTTAGTAGGAGCCAGCGGTTTCCAAAGGGGTGCCCACCACCAAAGCTTAGAATGAGGTGCCAAATGTTGTCTTATTCAACATTCCCCATTATTTTAGAATAGTTACCTTAGAAAATAACGGGGACCCTTTTATTTATTTTTAGACTAGAACGAATAAAACCCTTAAGTGATTAATTCAAAAATAAATATGAATAAAATGGGTTAAAAACGTTGACTTTTCGTTTAAAGGACACTTAAGAAGACAATGCAAAGAAAACATGCAAGTAAATGACAATAAAAAAATCGCAAGATCACATGAAAGGCATATGGATTCTAAAAAGCCACTCTAAACGATTTGCGACACGAAAGACAATAAAACACTTTAATAAAGGATAAAGGCTTTCTCTCGAATGATATTCCACAATAAAAAAACTGTGGGACCCACTGTCACCACGTAATAAATAGTAAATCACATATCGTATTTTTACCATGACAATATTTAAACCATCCTTCACATTTTTCCGATGCGATATACTCCATCACATTGCACTTTCGATACATGACCACTTCTGGCCATTGTTCATTTCTGCAGAAATTGTGATTGCGATATCATAATCGGCGAAAGGTAGCTAATCGAAAATTCTTAAAAGGTTCGCACATGAATAACGTTTACGATGCAAAAATATCTCGTTTAAATGCTTGAATGATTACGCAGGCACATCAACCCATGATTTCCATTAATGTCATAACTTAAACGGTTTTAACAACTCATGCCTCCGAAAATGATTTGACCACAAGAGAATTGAATTTATGGATTATCTGCATGCCAAGTTTCAGTCGCTCATTATTTCCATTATTATAGTGCTTTACCATTTTAAACAAGATTTCCCCTTTCCTACTTATCATTCTTGATTGCTCGCAAGCAAGTCCAAATAAGAAAAGCTCTTCATAAATGTCAAAGGTTGTGAAGAAATCCAAAAAACACATGACACCCACAAATCCAATAGCTACTGCTAGCGAAGCAACATAGATTCTCCCCTTATTCATAGACACGACATGCGTGTCAGAGAGTGGTTCTTCCTCCTGGGAAGCAATGTATAGGCTATTTGAAGATGAGAAACCCCATAGGGTTGAAAGAGAAGCTACTGCAGATGCTTTTGATTCTTCAAAAACTACTATAGCAGAGGTCGCCAACTCTTTTCTACACCGAATTGCTGCACTCCTGAAAATTTTACCATATATTGATATGGTAAAATGGATAATGGAAAATCTCAATATTGGAGACAAAAATTTCTTGACAAGTAGATGAACAATGATAAGATCTTTCAGAGTTGAAGATTTGAAGATAAGTGTCACATTCCAGACCTGGAGAAGGTATATGATAAATAATTTCTAGGACAATTCGCCAATGAAAATGAACTAAAGTCGAATCCCATCAAACAGTGGAGGAACAATCCAAACAAGCATAATAATGATGATAAGGGTATGTATTCCACTAATTCCCTTGCCAATCCCTATTTTTATATTGCTGTAATGATGTCTAGACTCTTCGACCAACCCGATACTACTAAATTATCAGTTGAATGGGTTCCCCTCATGGAAGTAGCTACAAATTCTTATATCATGGACTGGGGAACCATTTTGTCCAATAATATTGCCACACAAATTCTAGAATATAGAAAGAATCATTCCATTTCATCCAAAATCTTTCCCCCATTATACATGAGTGCTTATATTATGGATGTTGTATGTTTAAACTTAGATTTTCCAACCATGGGTTGGAAATGGACTACCCAATACCCTCTTCCAATTCATGTCTATCATAATATTTTATGGGAATCAAAATATGAAAGCCATTTCTACAAAATCTGCCATGGAGTTATGCTCCCATTATTTCAAGCTGTATTTAATGAAAAGGCCCCCAGATTATCCAAGGAAGCTCAAGCAAACTTCTCCTCCATTGGAAAATGGTTCAGTGAAGAATTTTTTACTTATGTCAGAGTCTTCAGAAGCTTGGCTTGACCACATATCTTACCGTTGTATGTTCAGGATAAGCTTCTCGCAAGAGAAATCACTTATCAAACTATTGGTAATGGATTGAATTAGTTCTTGAAGGAAGCAAAGAAAGCTTTGTGGTCCTCTTTTCCTATTCACTGTGGCGTCTATGCATTAGACAATTATAAGCATGTAGGGTTAAAGGTCAATCAAATTCAACGCTTGAAATTGTTTACAATTTGAAACAAACAATATGACCCAAACCAAGTTTCCAATGATTTCACAACTCAAGTGCAAATAAGACCATTTGTGCATGAAGATGATGGTTTTGATGACTTGTTTGAGTCAGTCAACACTTATTTTGTAGTTCAGAAACTAGCAGTATCACACCTCAATCCACAACAGCTTTCAAAGTTCAACCATTATAGAAATAATATATTTGAAAGGATTCGTTTAAATATACTAGAGGTATCCCAACCCATCTCATAGAAGGAACATCAACAGAAAGAGCAGAAAAAGGAGAAACCACCTAAGGATACTGAAGTCCTTAGCAAAACAGAAGAAGATAAGTTTACTAGAGCGCAAGCCATAGATCTACAATTTCCAGATGATTTAATTGATGTTTTGAAGGAGTTTAATCAACAACTCCAAGGAGACCAATAAATGATGATCATCAATCATCAACGAGAAATGGAAACACCTCAAAGCAAAAGTATAAACCCATTCATTGCCGGGTCAAATGACAAATTATTTATTGCAGAACAAGTGGAATTCATCCCATCCTACCCTACCTCATAGATTGTATTGAAAATTGAAGAAATTCCACCCTTAGATATATTTTATAGCCCCAGACATAAAGCTGTCATAATAAGGCAGAGGAAAAGGAGGAGAACATAACAGTCTCAAATCCTTATTCCCGGAGATGTCCCTATGGAAGTAGTTTTGAAATATTCGCAAGTAGACCCTTCTCAGGATCTAACTTGTTTAACTCAGTTTGCATGAACCTATGCATCCGCCACTATAGACAAGGCCACCGAAATTCAACAGTTAGTTAAGGAAAAGGATGGAAGAATCCTTCAATTGGAAGAGGAATTACAAGTAGAGAAGCAAAGTGTCAATCAACAATTATAGGTACAAGTATCATAGATCCAAGAGAGCCCAGATCAATTAAAGCTACACCACCAATATGAAATTGGTGCTAAGGATACTCAAATACATCAATTTCAATTCACTGTTGATCAATTGAAAGACAATCCCAAAGTAGATGAATTCAGGAAGGAAACATTGGCATTGAATACCCTGTTAGCCCAACAACAAGTTGTTTTCTGCCAAAAGTTGTCTAGTATTATTGAATTATGTGAAAAAAGTGATTCACTAATGAATCGAGTAGCGGATCGAAGAATCATCTTTGATGAGATTGATGAAAAAGTGTCATAGTATGTCACCTGGAAAGATACTAGTGAAGGCCTAAAGGCTAATCTTCCCAAGATTGAAGATTCAAAAAAGGAAATTTTATTTACTGACTAGGACATACAATTAAAACAAGCTGAAAGGGAAATTTGCAGAGCTAGAGATGTTTCTAACAACATTGTTGAAATAGTTAGCCATAATCTCATTGCTGCTAATCTTATTGATAGATGCCCTCCTGGTTCTCTACATATTGTCAAAGATTTAATAAGACAATGGCAAGAAATTTCCAAGGTAAAAGAGGAAAGCATCAAAAAATTGGAGAAGCTGGACTGGGAAAAGTAATGGAAGTATTTGATTAAGCCACATAGCCAATGGATAATGTTGTGTTGTCTAGCAGATACTTCTTCCTACACGATGCCACCACTTTCAGATGTGGTTTATACAGGACAGCTACGCATCAGACCAGGCCAATCTCCTGAGGTTCAGCTTATGCTCAACATCCTTCAATTGAAGGAACGAATGGCCAATGAGACAGTAGTGCAATCGTGAAGTGAGTCACCCCACTAAATTCCATTTCTATTTTTAATTTCACTTAATTTAAGGAGAGTTGTTTAAATCTCCTTAGCTCTTTATGTAATAACTATTTTAGAACTCTTTATTTTATTATATAAACCCCTTAATGTCTTTTAAGAAGGGGTCCTAAAATTTTGAAAAGAAGACTTTACAGAAGTTGCAATTTTGTACTCTTAAAGTTTTTTTAATAGAAAAGGATGGACCGGATACTGTTTTTCAAATGAATAGAGTTAGCATATATATATGGGACTTTTATCTTTATGTTAATTTTTTGTTTCAAATGAGAAATACTTGATTTTTCTTATGGTGTTTTGTTATATGTATCTTTTTAACACAATCTAGCATTAATTCACTACTGAACATGTTTGATTGCCATTTTTTTATACATATTCAATACATGCAATAAATAGATGCGATATGTGCTTATTTAATTGATTTACTTAACTATTTAATTAAATCAATTATCTTAAATTGTTTTCATCTCTCTAAGTGTTTGTATAATATTTATTTGCATTCGCTGAAATATCATCTCTTTAAATCGCATAGAAAGATAATTCATCCGAAGATATATATATATATATATATATATATATATATATATATAGATAGATAGGTATATTCATTTTCTTCAAGCTTGTTATCACTCCCATCTATCAAGTTACAGTCAATTAAAATACCACCCATCCACCAAATTATATTTCATTGGGAAACTGGTCCCATAAATCTAGTCGGAGCCACCGTATCAAACAGATAAGGGACTGTTTTTAAGTCCTCGACCAGGTGGTTTTCCCCAATGTTATTGCATCGATTTTCGGTGCCTCAACACAAGCTCATACCAAATGTTGGCGAAGGTAGTTTAAATGACCCCACCATTTTCCAACCAGTCTTCCAAAGCATTTATCTTATATTTGATGTGGAAGGGTAATCACCAAGGGTGACTTGATCATTTCCACAACCTATCTAAGACCTATTGATAACTTATAGTTGGTGGATACCTTATTTGGATGTGTGTGGTTCAATAATTCTTGCAAGGTTTCAATAAGGAATTGAGAATCCCCATCCATTATCAAATTATGAAACTCTCAATCAATTTTTATACTGGGACCTTGCATTATGCCTACCAATTCTACTCCATTATTAGTGTTAGTTCCAATCCTTTTTGCATATAAGAGAAGAATAGTGCTAGTTTGATCCCTCTATAGACCTACTTAAAGTTTAATTTAATATGGTGTGCTATTGGCAGGGCACCCATTTTTTGGGAGGGGAGAGGATAGGGTGTTATTTTGGGGAATCAATTATTTGGTGCATCTGAAAAGCTACCAATTATGGAAAATGGGAGTTCCCAATATATTATAGTCTTCCTTGAACCAATTTATGGCATTTATTATTTCTTGGATGTTCTCGACTATTGTTTCCCATATCTAGTTAAGATATTGTTTTTTTGCTCTAATAGATTCTTCAATTGTTATTTTCCCATACATTTCCCCACAAAAAACCTAGAAAGGATGTTTATACCTTGTTCAATATGGGTTTATTATGTTGTCTTTCTATCTAGTTCTCTAATGTTATGAAAATATTCCCTTGAGCGATTTGATTGTCTATAGATAGTAGCTTCCTTATTGCAAAAGATTGAAGTCCCGTGACACTCCTAAAAAAGGTGGTTTAGGGATTCATTATCCTATCTACATAGGGTGTAGATCGAAGGATTCAAATATCCTCTTTTGGTGATGTTGTCTCATGTGAGAGTTTTCTTGTTAACTAGCCACCACAATAAGGTGGAGATTTTGGGCCATAAGTGATGGCTCCAAACCTTGGTCCAAAGTGTGAGACATTTTCGGTTATTCCATATGGCTTCTATTCAATTG
This sequence comes from Pinus albicaulis, assembly GCA_034641835.2. NCBI lineage: Eukaryota > Viridiplantae > Streptophyta > Pinopsida > Pinales > Pinaceae > Pinus > Pinus albicaulis. Next base: position 717,118,288 of record CM076583.1, on the reverse strand, counting down.
TAAACATTAATAATGACATGGGAATTAAAGATTATTTATGGTTGGCCTATCCATATCCCATGAGTGGGTTGCTTGAACTAACTAAAGTTGATTATATGCTTTCTAATTACACATATAAAGCTAGTAAGAGGAACTAGCCAAAGTTGACTAGTGGGAATTATGACCAGGTGAGTATATTCCTTCCAATATGACTCCATCAAAAATATCCTTGCCCCTATTTGACCCTGTCTCAACATATATTTGTCTGTGTTGATTTTTATTACCCTTGTTTACAACCTTACATCTCCTTAACAAAGTGGGGTTATCTGTGCATAATCCACTACCTACACTATTTCTATCTTCTTTCCAATGACAAGTGCATTAATTCTCTTGATTCCCAATAGTGGTGAATCTTTGTCTAGGATTTATAAATTAAGAAATTTTAGTGGGGGTAAAACTTCTCTGCATTTCCCAACGGGGGTTCTTGCTACCATGAGTTATCCCCAAAAAACATTTGACCAAAAGCAATTCCACTTAATGTTATTTTGATTGTTCCATGCATTAGTCCATAAACGAGAATTAGGGTGTTCCCCATTCATTCGAACCATATTAGCTCCTTGAATCCCTACAACTTATTTAGCTCTCTAGATGGAAGCGAAATAGTTCCCTTTCCCTTAAGCCATCTCGAACATGTCTTTGTAGCAAGGACCTTTCCCATAATTTGGGGATATTTTATGCTAATTATATTGTTGCTTTTGGGATACATACCTTTTACGAAGTTATGAGGGCCTACTTTCGTTCTTTTGTTGGACCTCCCCATAAGAAATTTCTTTGGAGATTTTTCATTCTCTTTAACATGTTAACAGGAGTAGCAAGACCATAAAATATATATAGAGGAATTGAGTGGAGAACATATTTAATGAGGAGGATTCCACTTGGGAGGTTGAGAAAATGAAACGTTTAATTAGAAATATTTTCTTCCAACTTTAGCAAAGGCTCTTTCTAGGATACATTTCGTTAGGCTTTATCAAGTAGTAAGGAATCTAAGTATTGGGAAGGAAGGGTGATCCGTAGATTGTCATGGATATTCGATTGGATAGTTCGTCACGTATGGACTTGGGTCGTGTTATGGACTTGAAAATCAAACTGTGGAGCATATTCCAGATTTCTCTTCTTCAAATTCTACCCATAGAAACCTGTAATAAAAAATATACTTAAAAATATGAAATCTAAACTATTAGGGTTTATTTTGTTATAGATTTCTAGATATGTAGATTAATTTTTATTGAATATGAATGAAAATTAAAATTTATGCAAAAAATAGAGAACAAAAAAATAAAAAACTCAGAAAACACATTTAATGCAAGATATGTCCTAGTAAACCCTTTCGAGAGAAAACCCAACTAGAAGGTGAGGTTGCTCTACTCTCTTTCTCTGAATAAAAAATGGTTGTAAGTATAAAGAAGTAAGGCCTATGGCCCATGGGATGCTACAATGCATATATTCTCTCTATGTGCTCTCTCCCTATCCATGTCAGCTACTCTGCTTATTTATGGAACAATTTATTTCGAAAAGAATGGAACTCCTTATCCTCAAAGTGGCCCGGTTATAACCCATCTTGAATGCCCACTAGTGGTTAGGTTTGTCTCCCTCAAATCTTAAGTGGAGTTACAATATGGAATCTTCTAGAGTATTCTTTGTCATAATCACATGGTCAAACTTTTTTCTTTGAATAATGGGGCCTGACATGGAATCCTCTTGAAATATGGTAGCCATAACGGGAAGGTTAACTTTAGAGTGGAATAAATTTTGCATACAGACTCCAATTGAGGTGATTCTTGCACCATTGGAAATGTCTATATGTGTAGAATAGGAAAAAAATGTGGTGCATTAAGGAAACAACGTTTTACCCCAAAAAACATCATTTGATGCTTCAAAGTGCTCTTAGAAGGTTTCATACCCGAATTTTTCAAACTAGGTCCCGTCGGTAAAAATGGTTCTATGAGCTAATTCCTCCACTTTTGTTAGTTTTAAAGTTTTGATATGGATGACATATAATATAAATATCCAATCAAGATAATACCTCCCCATTTTTGGAGGCTTTTGGTACCCAAAAGCTTCTACTAAAGGAGGCGAGGAAAATTTTCCTCCACCTTCTCTCGAGTGTACCATTTAGCCTTGCCTGAAAGTTTCCCTTTCAACCCAATATGTGTAACAACCCCTAGTTGATTTTCCATGTAAAAAATATAAGACTAAGGTTGTAGGACACATATTCCAAGTAGAATGGTGGGCGAAACATCCTATTGGGTGTCACTTTTGGTTTATTATGGCTAAGGAAATTGGCAAAGGAAAAGAGGCATTAATTGGCATTTTATTTATGAAATAAAGGAAAATAGGAGAAAAGGAAGTTGAAGAGACACAAATTTGCATGAGAGGAAATTGAAGGAAAAATAGAGGAAAATGAAGAAAATAGAGGCCTCAATGATAAAAGGATTTTGAGGATCAGTTCATGGCTTTTGTCATTTGAGCTTTTGTTAGTTCAGTTTTGGATATCTCTTATATTCTCTCATTCTCTCATATTATTTCACATTTAGAGCATTCTTAGGGCATGCTTAGAGCACTCTATTATTCACTTGGATTTGGAGAAAGAAGGCAAAGGAAAGAAGGGAAGCACATGGGAACATGTGGATTAGTAGCTACAACTGGATTGTTTTCAAGGTAACAGGTTGCATGTATGATTTCCTTGCTGATTTATGGATGCATGGTATATGCAATGAATATTTGGTTATGTTTTGTCATTGACATGGAGGATTTCTTAGATGAACAATGGTTTTAGCCTTGCCTTTCCATTTCCTGGATAGGTATGGTGTTGGTGGTTTTTCCACTTGATTGTTTTCTGAATCGTGCTCATAATTCCTTATGACTCTGGGTTGGAACAAATGCTCTTGAAGCCCTTGAAAAACTTGGGTTGAGTTAGTAGTCCTGGAGACTAGGTTGGGACAAATGCTCTAGAGCCCTTGTTGGGTTGAGATACTAGTCCCTAGAGTCGGGTTGGACAAATGCTCTAGAGCCCTATAAGGCTTTGGGTTGAGTTAGTAGTTCTTGGAGCCCTAGATAACTTAGGTAGAGACCGATCTGGTTGGTGTTAGTGATGTTCGACCATGAGTTGGAATCATTAGTCGAGGGTTGACATGGAAGTATCTCACATGGTTGGTATTTTCATACGTTAATAAGAGGTATTTTCTATTGTGATCTATAAGCATATTTATTGGTTATGTTCATGATATCATGGCTAGCTTTCCATGGCTTATATGTTGGTTATTTTTTGGTTATATGTGGTTTATATGATTTGTATCATCTGTGGCTCTTGCCATGAATTGGTTAGTTAATGATAAATTAATGAATGTATGGACTAATAAGTGTTGTTGCAGCTATGTGGAGAGGGAATAGGGCCTTCTCAATGATTCTAAGATGAATCTCAAAATTTTATGATCAAATATGCATTCATGACCTGTAGATCACAAGTTTTCCATGTGTTTGAAGAAATGTTTATTATGTTCTAGGAAGTCTAGGTCAAGTTCTACCTTCACGTTCTTATGTTTAGCCTTGTTGTCACATAATTAATGATTCTGAGAAGTTTTAGGAAGTTTGGGTAGTGGTCTAAAGGTTGGTCTGAAAAGGTGGCAGTAATCATGGGGTTGCATGCTATGAATTGAAAAATTTGGGCACAACCACACTCATGCAATGTTGTGCATGTGGTTGGAGGCCCATAACCACATGAAGGGCTTGTGATGTTGGATGCCTATAATCACATGAAGGGCTTTTCATGCATGCGTTTGGGGGTTAAATTGTGAGAAATGCAACCCCAACTTAGGCCTTAGTCACTTGGGGTGGTCCTTTGGCCCTTGAGCATCATGTAGCCCTGAAGGATGTTGTGAGTTGTTAGTTTGTGGTCAATTTGTAGGCCCCACTTCCTTAAATGGAGCTAGGATTTTGGTTCATGTCATAATAACTCTTCCTCTCATGTTTACCCTAGTAGACCAGTGAAATTGGGTACATATGGGAGGGGGGTGATTACAATATGCCAAAGGTCATGCCACCCCTATATTGTAGTTCCAAACCTATTATGAAAAATTGTAACCTTTGTAAACTTTGCCTGAGCATTTGGTTCCAAATCCTCCACAAACAGTAGGACATGTTCCTCTTCCTGATCTAGCATGGAAGGATCATAAAGTTTAAGTTTCTCTACATTCAAAACTAAATAAATTTGCATGTATGGGGGTAGACTGAGTTTGTAAGAATTCTCTCCTACCATTTCTAGTATCTCAAAGGAAACGTACCACAAAACCTTGATTTTCTTATCAGGTCCTTGTAGCCTCTCCTTATTCAATTGTAACCATACTATGTCTCCCACCTTGAACGACTTCTCTATGTTATGTTGATAATGTCCAACCTTGTATTTTTCTTGTGAATTCTACAATGTCTCTCATACCTATATATGGGTCTTCTTGACCTTCTCAACAAAATTTTCAGCCCTTAAGGCATCCCCTGTAACATCATCCCTTAGTTCTCCTTGTTTCCCATATGCAATATCCAAAGATGAACGTGGAAAATATCCAAAACAAGTTTCAAATGGGGATTTACTAGTAGAAGTGTGGACTAATATGCTATAAGAGTGTTGTATAAATACCATATTTTCATCCCAAGTGTTCATATTATTTTGACTGTAACCCCTCAAAATTTGCACCAAAGTCCTGTTGACTACTTTTTTTGCCCATATATATGTCGATGGAACGTTGTATACCTCTTCAACTTATTTTACATCTTCTCCCACAATGTAGTCCAGAATGCACTAATAAATCTTGTGTCCCTATTTGAAACAATGCTCCTTGGTATCCCAAAGTGCACCTAGACTGATATGAATGGGGTATGTTAATAATGTTGTGTTGATTCCTCTACCAGATTTTGAAACAAATGTCTTACATGTGCTTAAGGGTTCAAGTTTTCTTGCAAGTTATTGAGTCTCATGAGTGATTTTTATGAACAATTTAACATAAAAGAAAGACTGAACAGAAGAAAATAAAAGTACAATACATCACCATACAACACATCAACACATGGATTTGATGAAGGAGTTTACCCCTCCTGGGCTACATCTCCTTGGTCCAGCTTCCATGGCTTTGGCCTCTATATTATGATCAAATTTTCAAAATGATGTGTTTACAATGGTTTTCTGCTCCTAAAACCTGCACCAATGAGTTAAAAAAAATGGTACCTTAGCCTCTTTCTGCTCCTGATTTGGTTGAAAACTGACTGAGTTATGACCTATACCAGTTTTCTCCACACTTTTCTCCCTAAATTTAGCTAATTGGCACTAATCCGGGCTAGTTGGCGCCAAAAATAGTAACTCCAATTTGGCGGGACTGCCAAGTTAATTCGGATTAACATAATTAAATAACATTAAGGCTAATTAAATGGGTTTAGTTTATTAATACTGGTGCTTCGTTATAAAATTGGATTAATGCTAATTAAACACGATTAGGGGTTAATTAACCCGCGCTTATGGTTAAGCGCCTCTGTTCTTCCACTGTGGTCTCTGGTTATGGTCATATGTCTTGGGGGCTGGCCCACAAGGCTGCTACACTCTCCCTCGCGTCGGCGGACTGTTTATAATTTAAATAGGCACATGATGGTATATGGTTAAGAACCAAGTAGTAAGTGGAGTGGTAAATGACGTGGCTTGTGCTTAGGAGGTCGTAGGGTCGAACCCTAATGCCTCTGCCCAGACTGTTGCAAACCTTTTACAACACTGTGAGGAGGACGCATGGTGGCCCTAGGCTGAGCCACGCGCCCCCTCCTTATTGGCCCCAAAAAAATCGATAATAAAATTCCAACACAACAAAATTCGAACCAATCCATAGATGCCACTTGGAAACCATTCATTCGTTGGAGAAAGGTTGACTAAAATTTGACCTGCCCAATCAGCATGCCACGTCAGCAATACAAAATGCTGACTAGACTCCCTTTCTGTATTTTTTGCCGAATTTTGCCTGTTTAGTAAAACGAACAGAACTCATTTATGAAGCCATATGGAGTCCATTTCGCATGAAACGAGTTACGTTGGATTCAGAAGGACGAACATTACACGGTCGTTTAGGTTTCGAGTCATTCTTAGAACTTTGATTTGTGAGCATAATTTTGAGCACCTGATCATTCCTCCCCACTCGAAGCTTTTGGACCTAATATTTCATTACTAAACATGTGGATGAGGGTACAGTTCCATCACCCTTCCAGTCTAAATCCACTGGAATTTTCCTAAATTCAAAAATTTGAGATTTTCATAAAAACTAATCTTTTTCCTTGATTTTGGAGAGCCTGTCTTGCTGTTGTAAACACCGTCATGCTGAAATTTCCAAGAATTTGTGGAACAAAAAGCTGTCCTTGAAGAAACAAACTTGTTCCCACCTTGGTCGTCAACCAAAGGAAACTTGAACAACTTCAATTTCTTCTCACCTTGAACATTGTCGACACAGCGATGTTTAGCATGTATCGCCTTGTGCTTGGCTTGACTCTTAATCAAATATGATTTCCATCACCATGCAACATCGAATTTCAAAGATAGTAATCTGTGAAACCCACAAGAAGAAATTTTGAACCTAATGCCCTCTTTATCAAAAAATTTTGGCGCTTTCTCTTTGACCTTTGCACTCTCTTGCATTGACATCTTGTTCACATCACTGCTCAACATTGATGTGGACTGCTGCAAATATTTCACATCTTGTTTACCTCTTTTCAAAGGCAACATGTTAGAGCCCTAAGACATATTATTACGAATATTAACAACTTCGATGAAATCATCTTATTCATTTGATGCATCTTTTTGAAAGGTCTCGTCCAAAACATCTATGCTTGAACATTAACAAAGCCAAATTTTAACTTGCATTCACTATTCTCTTCATTTCTCCTGCATGTATAAGAGACAAAAACCTCTTCTTCTTATGCATTCTAAATATGTAATCAATTCAATCCTTGAACAAGTGGTACTTATTTTCATGGCAATGAAATACTGCCCTCCTATCATAAAGATAAGGACTTCCAAAAACAATACCTGAAATATCAAGCAGAACTACATCAAGTTCAACTTCGTTAAGAAAGTTTGAATTGATTACAAACCTTAGGATGCACTTCCTTGTTACCTTCAAGTTTTCATTCTTGCATAGCTAGCCTAAAGGATAAGGCTTTGGATGTGTAACAATTTCTAGATTTAACCTCTTAACTAAGTCTTCAGAAATCAAGTTGGCTTGAGAACCACTATCAAATAATGTGTCTATTTTGGTATGTTTTGAAACAACTCTAATATGAAAGAGTTCAATTCTTGTATCATCATATTGAGCTACATTAGAACATCTTGAAGAACTAGTGCTTGATATGTTCTTACCTTTGAAACCCATCGTTGTAATCTTGGTTTCATCTCCTGAATATAAACCTAAATCATGTTCAATGATTGCAACCTTTTTCTCCTTCTCTTTGGTTTTAAGTTTGCTTGGCTTCAACTCTAGATGGATTTGCCAACAATGGTCTTCATCATGGCCATTTTTCGAACAATGTTTAGATGTGAGTTTCTCTTTCTCTATTTTAATAGAATCATTTTTCTTTCCTCTTCCATTAAACTTACCCTTTCCTTTACCTTCATATTCAAGGAAACTCTCACTTTTCTCATCTGCACTATGTTTCCCTCTTGCTTCTAGATGTGTGGCTTGAACACAAACCTCATCTAAGTTTGTGGGATTGAACATGAGAAGAGTATGTCTAAGATAGATGTGAAAACCCCCAATATACTTTAACAAAGTTTCTTGAGAAGATAAATTGACACCCAAAACTAGTTCTCTTCTACTAAACTCTTGTGTATAATTTTGAACACTTTGTCCCTTTAGTTGTCTAAAATTCTTCCAGTCTATAATGGCTTTTTTCATGTAAGCTAGAGGGTAAAATTTCCTTTTAATGAAAGTAATGAAATCAGATGAAGAAATTGAGATCTTACTATGGTTTTTAATCTCATGTTGTGTCCTTGCTTCCCACCATACAAGTGTTGCACCCTCCATTCTCAAGGAAGCCAATTGAATGTTTATGTCATCCTCTTGAAGGTTTTGAATAATGCAATAAATCTCTAGTCGACTAATCCAATTATCCAACTTCTCTGCATTCACTTCACCATTATACATCGATAGCTCAAATTTAACATCAAGTTTAAGTAAGGGTGATTTACCAGTTCCGTTTGAAGTATGTGGATGATCAGATTGAAGGGTTGTGGTAGTGGAAGATGATGAAGAGGAAGGTGAAGATGGTGGTGAGGATGACGGTGGAGTGGATGGTGGTTTCCTACCATCTCCATGGCCTCCTCTTCCTGGAGAACCCTCTCCTCTTGGAGTCCTAGAAATTTCTCCTTGCATCCTTAAATTCCTCTCCTCATAGAGGACCTTTACCATCTCAGTCATATCAAAAAATTCCTTTCTGAATGCTCTATCATCTTTTGTCATGGTAGGTTCTCCTTCATGATACATGCTCACTAAAGACTAAAATTTAACTTGAGGATGCGTTGGTGTTGAATACTTTTGAAACCTTGCCCTTCTTCCTCTTGACCCAACTACAGGGCTTTTAACTAGCTTCCCTTCTCCTATTTTGAGTTTTAACATTGTAAGCATGACAAAAACTTGAAAAAAATTAGATCCCTTCTTGCACAACACCCCTAAAGCTCTCATACAAAAAATAGTCTGAATGGGGTATGTTAGTGATGTTGTGCTAATTTATCTTTTAGATTTTGAAGCCAATGTCTTACATGTGCTTAAGGGTTCAAGTTCTCTTGCAAGTTATTGAGTCTCATGAGTGATTTTTATGTTATTTTTATGAACAATTTAACACAAAAGAAAGAGTGAACAACATCAAATAAAAGTACAGTGCATCACCATACAACACATCAACACAAGGATTTGATGAAGGAGTTCACCCCTCCTGGGCTAGATCTCCTTGATCCAACTTCCATGGCTTGGGCCTCTATATTATGCCCAAATTGGTAAAATGATGTGTTTGCAATGCTTTTATGCTCCTGAAACCTGCACCAATGAGTTGAGAACACTAATAAAATGTACCTTAGCCTCTTTCTGCTCTTGATTTGGTCGAAAAACAACTGATTTATGACCTCTACTAGTTTGATCCACAATTTCCTCCCTAAATTTAGCCAACTGGCACTAATCCAAGTTAGTTGGCAGCAAAAATAGTAACTCCACCGGATTTGGTGGGACTGCCATATTGAAAATTTGGAGGGTTGGTGATTAATACAAATTATCTTCTTGATAATTACTTGTGGGCTTATTTGATTAACTTATGTCTTCTCTTCTTAGCTTATTTAGTATTTCATCAAGTCAATTATCAAAATACAAGTGACACAAAATTAGGCTCCTCGAGCAAGGGAAAAACCTATCCCTCTTGGAGAGGAAAACCCATGATAAATTCTTCTAATAGAACTTTCATATGACAAGTACCATGACCAAGACATAGACCCTTGACCTATGTATGCCTCCAATACCTTGTCACCACTTCTTTGTCGACTTCCAAAGCTGATCCTTCTTTTCTGCACCAACCTGCAGTGTCCTGCACCAACATCAGAGAACTCGGTCTCTAAGTTTATCTTCAAGCACTCATTGTTTATTCCATTATTGGGAACAAGATCATTCGAGATCTTATATTTCACTTCATATATCCTTGAATCTAGAAATATATTACATTATTTTATAGACTGTGATTACAAAGGTAAATCAGAGATTTACCTTCCTCCTTTTCTCACACTATAATTTATAGATTACTTATCATACCAATTAGAATTCCGATCAACCTTATTACAATGCAAAATATCATTAGAGTAATTCTCCTCTTTATATTAGGCACATTCCTTACATTGCATAGGGTACCAACTTTATTACGCTTAGATTGCAGGTGTATTCATCATAGTATGGACAACACCCTTGTTTGTAACTCCTTCTCACTGATCTGCATACACTGTATTAGCACAATACCCAAAGACAGATCTGCACATTGCTGCCTCTAACTCGCATATATTCCAGATCTATTGTTACGGTGTGGTGTCATAGAGCTATCCTTTTCCCCGCACTTATGCCATACTTTATCATGCTGTAAAGTCTTAGAGTTATCCACAATCTTCTGTCCTTTTCAAATGAGCCGCAACTTCACTATTTATAGTGCACTGCTTTCCAGATATAGGTTGCCTCTCCAGGCTACTAGGTAGGCTGACTTATACCTCTGTCTATAGGCCAACATGAAGGACTTTATATTCCAGCGTTAGATAGGATGACATGATGCTAGCTTGGAGCCATTTTCTTCATGGTTTCATGCCAAGGTCTTGGAGCATATTATGATGACTAGACTCTTCATGACACTTAGTTATACTTATAACTAGAAGAAAAACCTTAATAGACATCAAGAAGAAGTCTATTGACCTATAATAAAAATCCTACTCATTAAACCCATGAAGCAAGTACAACAAAATACATTTTTACTATCTTTGTCTTCTTCTTTACATAAATACATAATTACATAGTCAATATAAAGACTGATTCTAGTTATACTTTTCAACACTCCCTCTTACCTAGGGAGGCATTCATACAGGTACATGACCACTTTCAAACTGAAGAATCTCATAAGAAGAATCAGAATGGTAATCACATCTGTATAACATCATTTCAACCAGCATTTTCCTAGTGCAAGGCCTTGAATAAAAACCCCATCTCTCAATGAGAAAATGGACTACAATGCTGGTGAGACACATGAATTATAGACACCATAGTCATTGACTCTCCAAGGTACATACTCCACCCAGGTGTTCACAAAGTATGACCTTCTCGGACTATTCTTCTCTTGGGTAGCTAGCCCTCAAAGAATATTGGTTCACAAATACTCTTATCTTGAATGCCTTATCTCATTCTCAAAGAGTATTAGATGCCAGATGATTACCCAATCTTCCATTATGTCTTCCAAATTGAAGATCGGAATGATGTGTCTATCTCTCCCTCTCAGCCAGGGAGGACCTATTCCACAAGGGAACGCTCTCAAAAATATACAAGGAATGAACCTAAGCTCATTCTTAGTAATTACCAAGTTTCTTCCAAGTAAGAAACTGACCACCAGGCTCCCTCTCAACTAAGGACCCATAAAAACAATGGTGAGACACCCAACTGCTCATGAAAAATTCCTGCTCTTGATATCATGGATTTAGATATTGATGAATATTAAACTTTAGCTTCATATTCAAGGGTGAAAATGTGAAGTTGGGTTACACTTTTTGCCCTTTTTTGAGGAATTTTATTTTTATTTTTATTTTTTTAATTTTTTAATTTTTATTTATTTATTTATTAATTTTTGTTTTTTATTTTGTTTTATTTATTTTCAGTTCTTCAACTTTCTGCAAGCTAAAACAATTTTTCTGTTTAGGATTTCATTTTGCGATAAAAATAAAAGTTGTCAGAAATTTTGTTAGCTTTCTATTACTTATTTTTTGGAATTTTTTTATACACATTTGATATGTCAACTTAGCGTTTCTTTGAGTGTGTGTTTTTTAACAATCAACGGATTCATATGAAGTCATGTTAATATGCAATGTTGTATTCTTTGAAAATTTGTGTTTTTGAGAAACAAAATGTGTAGACAGAGTCTACTTCGGTTTCGTCATATTTACAAAGCCAATGGATGCATATCATAATTACTAGAATTTTTTGAATCGGTCCAATATGAAAAAATGCATATTTTGAATATGTTTCGCGACGCAAGAAATTTCTTAACATATAAGTTATAAACTAAAAATCTAAAAGCTACCCATTAGAGACGACGGACCAATGTAATGTACCATAATTTTTTCAATTTTTTTTACAATGTATTTTGGAAGATACATAATTTTGATTTCACTGAATCACAATGACCTTCAGAAATTGTTTGCATCCGTTTTATTACAAAATTAATTAAAATTAGTAAATATTTATGAAATTCCATAAAATTTGTATTTCCTGAAAGTAGATTCAATTCTGAAAACGCTTGTCTTGGTTCCGACATTTCATTCAGAATGTTTCATGGAGTTTAATCAGTCCAAAGTTGCAGAAACGTATTCAGGGCTTGGCTCTGTGTAACTGGTGATGCCTTAGTTCTGTTGAACTCTTAAAAAAAGTTCGGCCGAACTGTTTTTTGCGCCGACGGCTCGTTAAGTCAAATTACAAAGTAGTTCGGCCGCACTATTTCTAAAAATTTTTGCCGAACTTTTACCTAACTTTCCGTCGGCCGAAAAGTATTGTTGAGCCCCTCCAAAAAAACATTTAGCAACAATATAAATTGCCATGAAATCATTCATTATTTTTGCATATTTTCGCACGTTTGGTCTAGTTTTACAAAAGTCTTGATCTAATTTTGCAAAGAATTTTTTTGGTTTTAAGGACTTTTCTTGGAGGTACATTCAAAGGACTTTTCTTTGAGACACATTATTTTCGTACATTTGATCTGATTTTGCAAGGAATTGTTTTGGGTTTAAAGAATTTTCCTGGAGGTACATTCAAAGAACAATTTTGAAGACTTTTCTTAGAGGTACATTCAAAGGACATTTCTTGGAGGTATGTGATACTATTTTTTGGATGTTTTTTGGGCTTCATTTTTTTTTAAAGTATAGATTTGGGCTTAATTTTCATTATTTTTGAAGGTATGGATTTGGGCTTAATTTCGAAAGGACATTTTTTGGTTTTGGGTTGAAGTAAATATTTTATAATGATTTTTTAAAATGAGTTTTTGTGTAACTTTTTAAATGAAATTTTTTTGTAGGACTTGGAAGGAAATATTTTGAACTTCGTTTCATTTTTATAAGACATTTTTTTCTTGAATTTTTTAAAGTAAGTGTTTTGGATTGAAGTATGTATTTTTTGCAAAATTTTTAAAATGAGTTTTTTTTTAAATTAAATCTTTTGTGATTTTTTTTTTAATTGAGTTTTTATCTAAATTTTTGAAGGAAATTTTTTGAACTTCATACTCTATTATCATGGGAAATTGAAGAAATTGTACGAGAAAATATGATCGAAAAAGAGACCCTGAGGAACGTAGAGAAGAGACGAGACAATCTCACAAAAGAAAGATAGAAGCACTCTCAAATATTGAAGGGGAAAATCAACCTCAACTAGAAGTTGAAACATGTATGTAAATGTAAATATTATGATTTTGATATATTTAAAATTTTCCTAGTGTAAAATGTGAAGCTTAATTTTTATTTGATGAACTAATTTGAAAAATATTTTGCAATGTAAATAGAGAGAGATATTCCTCAAAATATTGATGATGAGATACAAAATTTTGAAAGAGAAAGTGAAAGAGATATTGAACCAATGATTGAAGATGGTGAAAATGATGAAAGAAATTCGAGTGAAGAAATTGAATCACAAGGTATATATATATATATATATATATATATATATATGTTGAACACATGCACGTATTATTGAAATTATACATATATTTATTAATTTAGTTATTTATTGAATATGTAAACTTATTATGTACTATTCATTCGAATATGTACAAATGAAATCAATGTCGATGATGAGATGTTAGAAAATGTTGACACTCAGACATATGGAGATAAAAAAGCTAACCATTATATACGATATCGTGTTAACCGAATTTTTGAGAAGTATTTCATAAAGGAAAAGGTGACAGTTCAAGTCCAAATGTTGAAAGGTCTTCTATCATTAAGGAAATTAAAAGAAGCTACGACTTTATTTGGTATTCAAAAATCAACCAAAGATATAAAAATGAAGGAAAATGTGATACAAAATATAAATAGTGCTGTAAATTCAATTAGAAGATCTAGACAGAAAAACGTTTCAGTTTTACGTAGAGAAATACATATGGCGGTGGTTTCATCAAGTACTAAAGAGAATCACTTGGTAAAATATATGGCACGAGCATTAGGAACCTCGCGAAAAACTTAGCACAAACATTGGAAATTTCGGTTGCAAATAGATGTAAATGATGAACTTGCTTGTTGGAGAGCTATTTGTAGGCATCGATACAAAGATAGAATTGGAGAAAATGTTAAAAAAATAATATATGAATATTGGAAGAACAATTCGCGTGTTTCACCAACTGCAAGGCAGGTGATGCGAAGAAGAATAACACAAAATCAATACAAAGAACATGAAAAAAAATTCTTGGAAACCACATAGATAGAGTTTTTCAACAAGTTCAAAGAAGAGAATCGTGAAATTCATGTTTCAATCAGTGCTTTTGTTCAACAAAAACCATGGTATGTAAAACCTATCACCGTACGCGACACTTGTTGTTACCGTTATCATGTGGAATTTGAGTTATATTATGACACATTCCTTGATTTTGGTAGAAAATTTTGGAAGGATTCACCTCCTCCTTCCACTATTCGTGATTTCATATCTCAAATTCTATGTGAAAGAGAAAGTGATGAACTATTTTACGAAAATAAATGTATTGGTGGTAAAAAATGCGATGCTTGTGGAAATTTGACTAAATTTCAAAACAAATATTGTACTAATATAAATGATCAATCATTGTCCAACATGAAAGTGAAATGGAAGAGATATGAATATATCCATACATCGATTCAAGGTGAAAATAGTGTTAAAAGAATTGAATTACGAGAAGAAGAAATTTTTGTGATAGAATTTTTAAGAAAGTTTGAGGCAAAAATTTACAAATACACCAAGAATTCCCATAGAGCTCGATGGAAAGACTTGTAATTCAAAAAATCTCGTGAAGTTTTTCCACCAGGGACCATTTTGTCAGTAATTGATTTTGCAGAAAACTACACATTTGTTCCACAAAAAGAAATTCAGAGTGAATACAATAATTCTGACCAAGTCTCCATGTTCGTCCATATTCTATATAGGCATGCTGAACAAAACGTCGATCATATAGAAAGCACTAGTGAAAATCGACATATTATTAAAGAATATCACTTTTATATCAGTGACGATCGTACACATGATACATATTTTGTACAACATTGTTTTTGAAAAATTTATGATTCCTTGAAAAACCGTGGAATAACATTCAATGAACATTGGATATGGTTAGACGGATGCGCAGGCCAATTCAAATCTACACGATCATTCTTTTGGTTTTGTTGTCTTCATAAGAAAACCTGCTTTAAACATTGTTGGAATTTCTTTGAGACTGGCCATGGAAAAGGAGAACATGACAGTGCAGGGGCATACATAAAATGAACACTTCGAAGATATCAAATGAACCCCTCTGCAAGCGGACTTGTGGATGCGATTGAAGTTTTTCAATGGTGCATCGCTGATCTAAGCCATGAGACTAACTAATCAAGGGAAGTGCGAAGGTACATTCAATTTAATTTTTATTGGATATCTAATGTACATTTATCACAATGATTATCTTTGATTGTATTTTGATATCATATTTACATTCTTCTTTAAATTTTCCATATAAAGGTTTTTTTTGGCATATTGGGATCAAAGACATAGATAGATCAATTGGAAATGACGTTGAAACAATAAAAGGGACTCGAAAATTTCATTCAATTAAAAAAAAGTCATCCAAAAATGTGTTTGCATTGGATAAAAGAAAATATTATTGTTTTTGTCATGTTTGCATAGACAACACAAAATCCAATGACGTTTGTGAAACAAAATGTATGTAAAAGATTGGAAACCTATGTTTTGTATCATATTACTTTTTGTTTCTAAATACTATATACATGTTGACTATAGGGGCATTTAGATCTATCCCAAAAACATCGAATGGAATTGGAATCTGTTAAAACATTTTATTATTATATATGTACATGTACATGTGTGCACAATTATTTATTTTAAAAATATCACTTAAAAAACACTAACATTTGTCAACATATCTTGATGGTGACACCCATTTTCATTGTTTGAACCAGAGGCCCCGAACGCGATATTAACATTTTCATCATTCATCACGCGTGACAACTGCAAATGGTGTTTTAACATATAATAATACATTTTTGTTAGATTAATGTACATATAAATAAATGTATACATGTACATACATATGTATTTATTACAAATTGTACACATGTATGTGTTAAAATAATTGAACCCTAAGGTCATTAACACATACCGTTCCCGTGCCCTCTTCCTCATGAAGAATTAAGTCTTGCCAACCATTGTGACAATTCTTTGCATATATTCTGAGATATTCAACATTCATGTTGTCAATCTCTTCATCTGTACAATACACAAAATTGGCATGTGCATTCTCACGTGCTCTTTGTCGATTTAGACAAACACCAACTTCTCCCAATCCGATGTGAACATTGTCGATGATGACATCTCTTGCTTCTCGACTTATTTGAGAAGTCACATCCATCTCTGACCGCAAAGTTTTGACCCGAAAAGGTCGACTCACCAATGGTGGCTTAGAGCGATGCAACTCCACATCTCACCTAGCGCCCCTATGGTTACACAATCGACCTTTCCCTGGACCAAAAAATTATGACGGAAGGTCATTGTAATTGGGTTTCATTTCAAAAAAAAACTCTGCGTAAAACAATTTTGCAAAATAAACAGGAACCTTGTCATTCCATGGGAGCCTTCCATAGGCCGCAAGGTGCCTATCATACAAATAGTGAGCTATATCGGGATGCTTGAAATATTGCACCTTCAACATTTTTCTTTTTGGCCCTTCCTTGAAATTAAACATTGACTTCGCCATTCCTTTTGTAACTCTTTGTTTTACATCCTCTCATTTATTAGGACCCATTACTGTTTCCTTTATCTTTCTTATGACTTCTTCAAATGTATCAGTCGTTGGCCCAAGATTTTTGTACACATTTACTAGTTCACCCAATGAATGTGTAGCTATTTCGAGGCTTTTTCGACTCTCAACAGGTAGAGTCAAAGCCACAAGATCTCTCCGCAATTTTGCATGAAGTTGTTGACACCCTTCTAAGGTGCATTGCGCCTTGTTTCTTTCCCATTATATATCAGAAATGTCGACCGGATAAGTTGTGGTGGGTAGACAACCTTCTTCTTGAATGTAGCATTCTGCCCTGCGTCTATTTTGACCAACATTTGGAACATTTTCAGCCTCTGCATCAATACATACATATATATATATATATATATATATATATATATATATATATATATATATATATATAAAATTTTGTATATTAGAAAAAACACATGTAAACAAATTTGTACAAATTCAATGAAAAAAATATTGAAATTGATGGCAACCTCGACGTGGTTGGCTAGCATCTTCTCCACCCTGAAACTATTGAGAACCAGAATGACCTTGCTGAGAATCAACACCACCAGTCGTTGATTGGCCTCCGGGGGAATAAATATCAGCACCTTCACAGAACCTGCTACCACTTATTGATGGCCCTCTAAGGGGATTTGAACCACCACCAACCTCTCGAGAGGAGAGAGAAGCGTCATAAACAAATACGAATTTATAATCAATTGAAAAATACATGCATACATATAAATACACGTGTACATATTCATTGATTAAATTGTGTTAAAACCATACGACGAATGGGTGAAACATGGGCATCCATGGATGGAGTAGAGACCCTTCTCTTCTTATTAGCTTCTAAAAAATAAAAAATGAAACTTATTAACAACTAATTTAACTCACAAAGTTGATAAAAAATCAATTCCATATGTACACACATGTATGTAGGTTTAAGATTATATTTAAATTTACCATGAACAACTCTTGATCCCTGATCCCCCCCTCTCGTAGAGATATGAGATTCTGTTGATCTTCGTCGTTCATCCTCCATGATATATATATCTACAATGGACATTTACAATTATTTTTTTAAATAATTAATTTAAATTAAATTTAAAATAAATTTCAGAAAATTAATGTAATTTAGTGTAAACAAATTATGTAAAACACAACTTTCAAAGCACTAATTGATGTGTGAAACTCAATTTAAGCAAAAAAAAGTTATAAAAATGATAAGTTCACCAAATTGTGTTTTACATGGTGGGAGCACACTTGGTATAAAATTGAAAAAAACACATTGTCATTAAAAAAGAAGTGAAACTCCATTTAAACAAAAATTTGTTGAAGTCCCCGCATTTTAATTTCATAAAAATGTGAAGTTCACCACTTGTTGCAAATGTGAAGTTCACCAAGTTGCGCTTTACATGGTGTGGTGGGAGCACACTTGGTATATGATTGAAAAAACACATGGTCATTAAAAAAGATGCATTTATTAGTACACAACACACACATATCCAAGATATGTTACAATGTCGATCAATAAATTTTGAAGGAGAGCGTTTCAACACTAATTCATCTTTGAGAGATGAATCTTGAATTTTTGAAGAAGAGCGTCTAAAAACTAATTCATCTTTGAGAGCTGAATCTTGAATTTTTGAAGAAGAGTGTCTCAAAACTAATTCATCTTTGAGAGATGAATCTTGCATTGGCATTGCCCCATATAATTCTAATTTATCTATTAATTCATCTTTGATAGATGAATCCTGAATTTTCATTGCCTCACGCAATAAATCAGTAGACATCTTATTCACATTTGTACAATGCCTTGTACTAAAAAATTGAAACTGGCTAACAATATTGTTTGCTATTCCATGCAGTTCTTTTAGCCTCTCCTTCTTAACTTGGTACATGTCATTCATCTGGTTGCACACAAGTTCAGAATTGGTGAAAACTACAATTCCATTTTATCCATATTCCATCGTTGTTCCCAAGCCTTCTATCAATCCAATATAAAATGCCTCGTTGTTTGTTGTTCTTCCTGGTATATTCATTTTCCTTTGGACGACTTTGCTAGTCGCAATATTGAAAAGCACATATGTAATCACTGCTGTCCCTGGATTGGGATAGCAAGAAACTTCTATGCATAATTTCCATTTTTCAACCATATTTAATGGTTTTCTTATCCCTAAAAAAAAAAAATTCAATAAAAATATATATATTAAATTGACATTTATTGCAAATGCATGGGAGAAATGATAAACTTATATTTAGATCTATTCCAGAGATTGAATGTAGGGGCATTTACTAGATATTTCACCTTTCATAAAAGATGAGATCTAGAGGCTACCTGGCCATTTAAAGACTCTGCCTATAGAACTACCATGGATATGAAAATGAAAATTTCTAATTAGATCTAATTTAGAGATTGAATATAGGGGCATTTACTCTTAGGTTAAAACCTATGTTTTGTATCAAATCACTTTTGGTTTCAATGGGAAACTTTTATGGCTAATTTGTGTTTTACATGTTGAATATAAAAGGTTTTTTCTCTCTCATTGTTTGAGATCATGGACATGAAAATGAAAAACTATATACTTGGTTAAAACCTATGTTTTGTGTCAAATTAATTTTTGTTTCTAAACACTATATACATGTTGACTGTAGAGGCATTTAGATCTATTCCAGAGATTGAATGTAGGGGCATTTACTAGATATGTCACCTTTCATAAGAGATGAGATCCAGAGGCTACCTGGCCCTCTACAGACTCTGACTATAGAAATACCATGGATATGAAAATGAAAAACTTCTAATTAGATCTATTCGAGAGATTGAATGTAGGGGAATTTACTCTTATGTTAAAACCTATGTTTTGTGTCAAATCACTTTTGGTTTCAATGGGAAACTTTTATGGCTAATTTGTGTTTTACATGTTGAATATAAAAGGTTTTTTCTCTCTCATTGTTTGAGACCATGGATATGAAAATGAAAAACTATATACTTGGTTAAAACCTATGTTTTGTATCATATTACTTTTTGTTTCTAAATACTATATACATGTTGACTATAGGGGCATTTAGATCTATTCCAGAGATTGACCGCAGGGGCATTTACTAGATATGTCATCTTCATAAAAGATGAGATCCAGAGGCTACCTAGCCCTTTATAGACTCTTCCTATAGAACTAGCATGGATATGAAAATGAAAAACTTTTAATTAGATCTATTCTAGAGATTAAATGTAGGGGCATTTACTAGATTAGGTTAAAACCTATGTTTTGTATAAAATCACTTTTGGTTTCAATGCGAAACTTTTATGGCTAATTTGTGTTTTACATGTTGAATCATAAAAGGATTTTTCATTCTCATTGTTTGAGACCATGGATATGAAAATGAAAAACTATATAATTGGTTAAAACCTATGTTTTGTACCAAATTACTTTTTGTTTCTAAATACTATATACATGTTGAATATAAAAGGTTTTTCTCTCTCTCATTGTTTGAGACCATGGATATGAAAATGAAAAACTTCTATTTAGATCTATTCTAGAGATATGGCTAATTTGTGTTTTACATACATTGAATATAAAAGGTTTTCTCTCTCATTGTTTGAGACCATGGATATGAAAATGAAAAACTTCTATTTAAAACTATTCCATAGATTGACTGTAGGGGCATTTACTCTTAGGTTAAAACCTATGTTTTCTATCAAATCACTTTTGGTTTCAATGGGAAACTTTTATGGCTAAATTCTGTTTTACATGTTGAATATAAAAGGTTTTTTTCTCTCTCTCATTGTTTGAGACCATGGATATGAAAATAAAAAAATTCTATTTAGATATATTCTAGAGATGTGGTTAATTTGTGTTTTACATACATTGAATATAAACGGTTTCTTCTCTCATTGTTTGAGACCATGGATATGAAAATGAAAAACTTCTATATTTAAAACTATTCGAGAGATTGAATGACTTGTAGGGGCATTTACTCTTAGGTTAAAACCTATGTTTTGTATCAAATCACTTTTGGTTTCAATGGGAAACTTTTATGGCTATTTTGTGTTTTACATACACTGAATATAAAAGGTTTTTTCTCTCATTGTTTGAGACCATGGATATTAAAATGAAAAACTTATATATATTTAAAACTATTCCAGAGATTGACTGTAGGGGAATTTACTAAGGTTAAAACCTATGTTTTGTATCAAATCACTTATGGTTTCATTGGGAAACTTTTATGGCTAATTTGTGTTTTACATGTTGAATATAAAAGGTTTTTTTCTCTCATTGTTTGAGACCATGGATATGAAAATGAAAAACTTCTATTTAGATCTATTCTAGAGATATGGCTAATTTGTGTTTTACATATATTGAATATAAAAGGTTTTTTCTCTCATTGTTTGAGACCATGGATATGAAAATGAAAAAATTCTATTTAAAACTATTCCAAATATTGACTGTAGGGGCATTTACTCTTAGGTTAAAACCTATGTTTTGTATCAAATCAATTATGGTTTCAATGGGAAACTTTTATGGCTAATTTGTGTTTTACATGTTGAATATAAAATGTTTTTTTTCTCTCTCTCATTGTTTGAGACCATGGATATGAAAATGAAAAACTTCTATTTAGATCTATTCTATAGATGTGGCTAATTTGTGTTTTACATACATTGAATATAAAAGGTTTTTTCTCTCATTGTTTGAGACCATGGATGTGAAAATGAAAAAGGTGCGTGGGGAATGGAGACAAATGTAAAGGAATTTAAAATTATCTTGCCTTGCATTAAGTATGATGGTAAGAATTATGCATTTGATCTTGTAGCTGAATGCAGAGCTCACATGGCAGCGACTGTAACCCTAGGCGGCGACTGAACCCTCGTTATGGCGGCAACTGTTTACCTGTTCTGTGAGGCTGGGGCCCCGCGCATGGTGGTGATGGGTCTTTTCATACCCCACTGATTTCACTGTTCTCCAAGCACTGTTCCTATTGGATTTGGGGATTGGCTTGTTTTTTGTATTGCTCCGGTTTCTGGGTTTCCAAGGACCGGATGCCGTGGCTTATACTCGACTAGCATTGGGTCACTACTTGTTTTTATTTTATAGTTTGGGGCACGCTGCTGATTTGGTCCGGGGGTTTGGCTCACTTCTCGCTGAGGATAAAGACCGATTTTCATCACTCTCTTGTCTTGGGGTTTTTGTTTGGATTGTCGACCCTCTGTTTGGGTGGGGCCATTACAGAACTGTGGACCCTGACTGGATTGTAATTGGGACCTGTATTTTTGGTGTTAGCACTGATTATCTCTGGCATTACTGTCTTCGCTTAGTTAGTTGGACCGATAATACCTTCGTCATTATATTTGGGGGACTCTGCCTCCTACTACAGGTGCATCACAGATCTCGCCTGGCCGCCTACTCACCAACATGAGCAACTATGAGGATGAGGTGGACTATTCGGAGGATCCACTTGAGGGGGTCGATATATGGGGTCTTGATTCTCACGGTGAGGTGGATGAGATGTCTGATTTGGACCCGGCTCCTGAGGGGGCGTTGCCTATTTTGCCCAACCTGTCCAACGTGGAAGACATCAACTCGCCCATGGGGGACCTAGCGCAGTTTAGGTTTGACAAGCCCTTGGAAGCGGATATTGGACTATGGGATTTCTCTCAGGCTGAACATGACACCCTGGCTAAAGATGCCATCAGATGCTCATAGCATTTCTCGGAGGTGGTTTTCCATGATATCGGGGATGATTCCCGATCTTTGGCACAACTGAGTATTGGGGGCCCTCTCCCTCAATGTGTTATCTCGCACGACCCCTCGGATATTGGTGGTGTGACTCATGCTTGTTCGGCACCCATTTAACCATCGGTGGCCTCTGGGGTATTTGCAACATACCGGAGGACTTGACCATACCGGAGAGGATTCACACTTTTTCCGAATCTGACACTTCTGTTGAGCCGGGGCTGGGGTGTAGTATTGCCAGAAAGCTGCACAAAGTCACAAAAAACAAGCTCAAATATATTACAAATTTTGGTTGTGAGAGCGGTATGGAGGACTGGGGCCTCATTGCGGCTAAGACATTGGTGGGGAAGGTCTGCGGCCGAAAATACTCTGCGACGAGATTACAGCTGTGGGCTCGTGAGATCTGGAGTGTGACTCTTGATTTACTTTCGGAAGTCCGGGTAATGACCAAAGGATGGTTCTCACTTACATTTTCCCACCCTGACCAATCTGAATGGGCACTCAAACACTACTGGAATCTTGAGTTGCACCCTGTCTACCTCAAGAGATGGGTTCCTCTGTTTGATCCCAAAAAGGAGAATGCGGGTGCTGGCCCCATCTGGATGCGGCTGCCGGGACTGCCTTTGAAATTTTGGAACGACTTTGCTCTTCGGAACATTGGGAGACATTTTGGTCTATACTTGGATCATGACCGCTCCTCCCATACTTCAGGTAGCAGAGCGGTGGCTCGCATATTGATTTTCTTGGACACTCGGGATGGATTATATGAAAATTTCAACATGCTATTTGATGGGATGATGTGGCAGCAACCTCTGGACTATGAGGGTGTGCCATTTCGTTGCAGGAAATTCCATGAGGTGGGACATTTGTACAAAGACTGCCCAAAGAAGGGGCTGGGCAAGCTGGTCTCCAAGAAATCCTGCTCTATTGGCACACAAACTGAGCCTGATATCAGTATCGAGCTGGGCACTGCTGTTTTGCCGATGACAGCTCCTGAATCTCCGTGTGCTGCTGGGATGATGCCGACTGACTTTCCATCGTGGACAAACACGCATCCCAGATCCCGCCCACAGGTCACGCCAGTGCATTCTCGGGAAATTCGTCCATCTCGGGTACTATTCCTTCTACTGCCTCTATGTTTACTGATTGCTCTGTCATTTCATCATCCTTTACTTTTCCTGTTATTACATCTGAAGATGTTGGCTTTAATCTGTCTTCCACTTCTTTATCATGCACTACATCGATTTTGTCTAGCCAGTCACTGAAGCTCCCCTCGATCTGTTGCACCATCGCTTTGGCCCCTCCATCTTTCTCCCCCATCATTCAACACACATCTGCTGAACCTTCATACTGCCACTATTCCTCCTCATCGGAGACTCCCTCCTTGAGACATAATTACTATCTTAGATCACTATCCCTTCCACACTCTAGTGAGGCCTTCGGTATTGGGTCGGGTTAGGGCAGTATACCCTCCAAATCTCGTGGTCGTCCATCTACATTAGAAAAGGCTATAAAAAAAGCCAACCTCGAAGTGGAAGCTGGAACTCAATCATCTCTCATGCGGGTCCTTAGAGCCAGAAGACCCTTGTTGGATGTTTCATCATGATTTGTCTCTCCTACAATTGCACGGGACTGGCCAACCCCGATAAGAGATTGGCCCTCAGGGAATTGATAGCACAAAATCCCATTGATATTCTATTTCTTCAAGAGACGCTTGGTGCGGGCTCGGAGGTAAAGGCTACCTTAAATTATTTCCTTCCTGATTGGACCTTCATTACACTTGATGCACACGAAAGATCTGGTGGTTGTGCATTGGGAATTAACGACAAAACCACCCGGATGATTAACTGTTGGGGCCGGACTGGTGTTCTTGCTATGAATGTCCTATTTGGTGATTTTGAGATCGAGTTTACCTTGATTAATGTTTATGGGCCCTGCACAAACAAAGAGCATTTCTGGAACTCCTTATTGTCCTGTACCTTGTTGGATGTCCCCCACATCATATTGGGTGGTGACCTGAAATTTTCATTAGGAACTGCGAAATCTTGGGGCCCCCAGGCTACCCCGGATCCTTTAGTTGAGTTTTTCAACTCAAAGCTTGGCGCCAAAAATCTCATTGACACTCAGACCACTATGATTCAACCCACCTGGAGAAACAGAAGGACCAGAAATGCTGCTTTGGCTCGTAGACTTGACATATTTCTTATCAAGCAGACTCTCCTTTCCATTTTGACTCGAGCTCGTCAATGGGTGGGGACGGGTGGTAAATCTGACCACTCTCCTATATTTCTGGAATTCGATTGTGGTCCTATTAAGGCTCGTCCCCCATTTAAGTTCAATTCCAGATGGTTGAATGACCCTGAGTATCACTCGATGGTCACCCAGGCCTGGCAGCACTGTAGACCTTTGAATGATCGAGATCCAAGCCAGATTATCAATGAAAACCTCAATCACATTAAAAACCTTACCATTCAGTGGGTTTGGAATAAAAAGAGATTGGAGAGGGAGGCACTACACACAATTGAAGCAAAAATTGCCCTACTTAACAATGCTGATCTGTTGGGATATAGAAATGATGATACCAAGGATCAACTAAATGCACTTGAGACCGAAAAGGCTAAACTTCTGAGACAAAAGGAGGAATATTGGAGGCTTAAAAGTCGGGCTATTTGGCTACAGGCGGGAGATGAAAACACCAAATTTTTTTAGCAGCATGCAAATGGATGCAGGGTTGCAAACGCCATTTGGGAATTGACTGATCAATATGGTTTCACTGCGAGAACGCAATCACAACTATCTGATCTGGGTACCAGACATTTCACCAATCTTTATAGGGCATCATTAAACATTGATCTCCCAGACATCATGCATATAACACAACACTTTAAACTATTTGTGGAACAAGAGCAGATGGATGATCTCAATGCACCGGTCACTTTGGGCGAACTAGAGGGAGTTTTAAAATGGTTCAAGCAGGACAAAATCCCTGGGTCTGATGGCTGGCCCATTGAGTTTTTCATCCACTTTTTTGATCTCATGTCAACTGACCTTCTGATCATGGTTGAGGACAGTAGGATTCGGGGCAGGATATATGATGGTTTCAATACCACCTTTATTGCGCTTATTCCAAAATCAGACAAACCGACCAGCTTCAATGAATACAGGCCCATATCTCTGTGTAATTTCATATGCAAGATCATATCTAAGATAATTTCTAACCGTATCAAGCCTTTCCTATCCACTCATATTGAAAAGGAACAATTTTCATTTCTGAATCATAGGCAATTTCATGAAGCTATTGGTACTACCCAGGAGGCCCTTCACTCCATTAAGACCCTGCGCCAGAAATCCACCATTCTCAAGATTGATCTTACAAAGGCTTTTGATAAGGTTAACTGGAGTTACCTACATCTCATACTTATCCACTCGGGCTTTCCTCATACATTCATAAACTGGATTATGGGATGCATTTGTCATGCTACTTTCAATATATTGATCAATGGCACTGCATCTAATTTCTTTCATGCGGGGCGGGGTCTTCATTAGGGTTGTCCCCTCTCACTATTATTATTTGTCCTGGTCATGGAGGGTCTCTCTGTCCTCATAAAAAATGCAAAATATAGGGGAGTACTACAGGGGCTCCGGATCAATGATATATTACATCTCACTTACCTTTTATTTGTGGATGATGTACTCATATTCCTAAATGGTTCTAGACAAGACTCTGTTCAATTTAATCTGCTACTGAATTGCTTTTGCAAGGCTACCGGTATGGCACCAAATGGCACCAAATGGCACCAAATCCTCTATTATCATGACTGGCTGCTCGGGAATGGAACAAGGCACTTCATTGAATCTATTTGACTATATCTGCATTGATATCAACGATGGACTCAAATACCTGGGGTATCATATAAAACCAAACGATTACAAGATCAAAGACTGGAACTCGATCATTGCAAAAATTGAGCGCAGAATAAATGTTTGGTATAACAGAAGGTTATCCAGGGCTGGTCGACTGATCCTCATTAAGCCTGTGCTTGAAGCCATTCCGGTCTATTAGATGACCCTGGCTTGGATACCTATTGGTATCACTAACAGAATAAAAAATATTTGCAGAAAATTCCTTTGGCGAAACCAGGGAAAGGCCTCTACATTTGCCTGGATAGCCTGGGAACGCATTAACATTCCCAAGCAATGGGGAGGATGGGGGTTAAAAGATCTCCATCTCTTTTCGAGGGCTCTCGCGGAAAAAATGTGCTGGCACTTAATCACTGGACAGAGCCTCTGGAAAGAGGTTATTGTTGCTAAATATATCTTGCCATGAAACCCTCTCGATTGGATCCGGGGCAGCATCAGTCAGACGCCTGGTGCATCAATCATCTGGAAGGCAATCACTAAAGTGGCACATATAATATAGAAGGGCTTATCATGGAAAATTGGCAATGGCGCTACTATCCGCATCGACATAGATTCTTGGTCGGGGAGTGGTGTCTATTACAAACTACCGGATTTCATAATTGAGCACCTTGCCCACAGAAACATTCTCTATCTCGCACAGATTGTGGATATGGTTAATTCCTCTTAGCAGGGTCAGGCCTGGTTACAAGCAGATGATCTCGAGATCCCACAGGCTGGAAATCTGGTCTGGCATAATTACATCTGGGCTCTAAAAGCAACAAACATTCGCATCATTTAACAGGAGGACAAATTGATATGGGCTGTTTCACCTAATGGTCAATATGCTCCCAAACTTGGATACCTCGCCCTTATTCGACCAAAGGAACCCCCATTAAAAGTATGGTGGTGGCACAATATTTGGAAATTGAATGCCCTGCACAAGCACATAACCCTTTTCTGGTGCATCCTCAATCAATGCATACCCACCGTGGAATTCCTTGACAGGCGGGCTTATCAAGGGGCATCACAATGCTGCTACTGTCTTGCAAACTGTGAGGAGACAACCCACTTATTCCTACAGTGCAACACCATCAAAGGAATCTGGATGCGGGTCATCACTGGTCTAGGCAGCAGATATAATTGGCAGGGTGGAACATTAATTGAAGCCTAGACTAATTGGTGGCAGCATTATGTACACAACCCAAGAATGCGCAATCTACCACTGATTGTGGCATGGGAGATTTGGATCGGCCACAATAAACAGATTTTCAATGACTCACCTATAGACTGTGACCGAATATGCACTGCCTCTATTGCAACTTTTCAACTCTTGCCCGTGGACCGCATTCACAGTAAACCTGCACATGAGACACCTAAAACAATTGATCATAGCCGTGCATGGGCCTATTTTGATGGTGCGTCCAACGCACAGGGGTGTGGGGGAGGCGCTATACTATATTTAAATGAACATCACCATTACAAAATCAGAATGGGTTTGGGACCCGGTACAAATAACTATGCAGAATTACAAAGCCTTAGACTTCTTCTTACATTTGCTCGGGATATTGACTGCAACTCCATCCAGATCTTTGGTGACTCACAACTTGTGATAAATTGGTTCAATAATCTAGCTCATTGTCACTCACACACACTATCTGCACTGCTGCGAGAGGTTCATCATCTTAGAGCCCTTTTTTACTCCATCTCAGTGACACATATTTTCAAGTCTCGGAACAAAGTGGCTGACCAATTGTCTAAAGAAGCTTCAGAGCTAATTTGGGGCACCTGGCATATAACTGAACATACTGGTGGACAGGTATACAGATATTTTCATCGGCCTTTTATAGAGGAGGCACCTGCAGTTTTGGCTGTCTAGATGTACAGCTGTTTCAGATAATTTTGTATCTATCTCCCTTGATATTATTTTTTGGCATGCAATCACTTTATATATATGTATTTTGTTTCTTTTTACTAGTAAGTTATGCACCGAACTTACTAGGTGAACATTGGCTTCATACTGTTTGATATTTATAATTTTGGGACTGATTACTGCCTTCATGAAGGCAAAGTGACATAATTGTAATAGTCTTTGGACTGAATAGTAGTACATACTACCAGCAGATGTAACATGTAACCTATCTTAATGAAAAGTTACGAATTTTTTCTTTGTGAAAAAAAAGAAAATGAAAAACTTCTATATTTAAAACTATTCTAGATGTGGCTAATTTGTGTTTTACATGCATTGAATATAAAAGGTTTTTTCTCTCATTGTTTGAGACCATGGATATGAAAATGAAAAACTTCTATATTTAAAACTATTCCAGAGATTGATTGACTGTAGGGGCATTTACTCTTACATTAAAACCTATGTTTTGTATCAAATCACTTTTGGTTTCAATGGGAAACTTTTATGGCTAATTTGTGTTTTACATGTTGAATATAAAAGGTTTTTTTCTCTCTCATTGTTTGAGACCATGGATATGAAAATGAAAAACTTCTATATTTAAAACTATTCCAGAGGTTGATGGAATGTAGGGGCATTTACTCTTAGGTTAAAACCTATGTTTTGTATCAAATCACTTTTGGTTTCAATTGGAAACTTTTATGGCTAATTTGTGTTTTACATGTTGAATATAAAAGGTTTTTTTCTCTCTCATTGTTTGAGACCATGGATATGAAAATTAAAAACTTCTATATTTAAAACTATTCCAAAGATTGATTGACTGCAGGGGCATTTACTCTTAGGTTAAAACCTATGTTTTGTATCAAATCACTTTTGGTTTCAATGGGAAACTTTTATGCCTAATTTGTGTTTTACATGTTGAATATAAAATGTTTTTTTCTCTCTCATTGTTTGAGACCATGGATATGAAAATGAAAAACTTCTATTTAAAACTATTCCAGAGATTGACTGTAGGGGCATTTACTAAGGTTAAAACCTATGTTTTGTATCAAATCACTTTTGATTTCAATGGGAAACCTATATGGCTAATTTGTGTTTTACATGTTGAATATAAAAGGTTTTTTCTCTCTCATTGTTTGAGAGGTCATGGATATGAAAATGAAAAACTTCTATTTAAAACTATTCTAGAGATTGATTGACTGTAGGGGCATTTACTCTTAGGTTAAAACCTATGTTTTGTATCAAATCATTTTTGGTTTCAATGGGAAACTTTAATAGCTAATTTGTGTTTTACATGTTGAATATAAAAGGTTTTTTTCTCTCTCATTGCTTGAGACCATGGAGATGAAAATGAAAAACTTATATTTAGATCTATTATAGAGATGTGGCTAATTTGTGTTTAACATACATCGAATATAAAAGGTTTTTTCTCTCATTGTTTGAGACCATGGATATGAAAATGAAAAACTTCTATTTAAAAATATTCCAGAGATTGAATGTAGGGGATTTTACTAAGGTTAAAACCTATGTTTTGTATCAAATCACTTTTGGTTTCAATAGGAAACCTGTATGGCTAATTTGTGTTTTACATGTTGAATATAAAAGGTTTTTTTTCTCTCTCTCTCATTGTTTGAGACCATGGATATGAAAATGAAAAACTTCTATTTAGATCTAGATTCCAGAGATTGACTGTAGGGGCATTTACTGGATATGACACCTATCATAAAATATGACATCCAAAGGCTACCTAGCCCTTTACAGACTCTGCCTATAGAACTTGTAGAAGTTAACACTACCTATCCCAACTATACCCTATCAAGGGTGTAGAAGACCCGTGGAATCACTCAAACTACTTTACATAGACATAAGGGTGTATAAGAATACATAAGAATGCATGTATTTTACATTGAATATTTTTCATTTTCTTAGGAATCTATTTTCAAAACAATTAACTATATACTTGGTTAAAACCTATATGTTTTGTATCAAATTACTTTTTGTCTCTAAATATTATGTTTTTTACATTGAATATTTTTCATTTTATTAAGAATCTATTTGAAACAATTTTAAACTATATAAAGTTAAAACCTATGTTTTGTATCAAATCACTTTTGGTTTCAATGGGAAACTTCTATGGCTAATTTGTGTTTTACATCTTGAATATAAAAGTTTTTTTCTCTCTCATTGTTTGAGACCATGGATATGAAAATGAAAAACTTCTATTTAGATTTATTTCAGAGATATGGCTAATTTGTGTTTTACATGTTGAATATAAAAGGTTTTTTCTCTCTCATTGTTTGAGAGGTCATGGATATGAAAATGAAAAAATTCTATTTAAAACTATTCCAGAGATTGACTGTAGGGGCATTTACTCTTAGGTTAAAACCTATGTTTTGTATCAAATCACTTTTGGTTTCAATGGGAAACTTTTATGGCTAATTTGTGTTTTACATGTTGAATATAAAGTTTTTTTCTCTCTCATTGTTTGAGACCATGGATATGAAAATGAAAAACTTCTATTTAGATCTATTCCAGAGATTGAATGTAGGGGCATTTACTGGATATGTCACCTTTCATAAAAGATGAGATCCAAAGGCTACCTGGCCCGTTACAAACTCTGCCTATAGAACTATCAAATCACTATTGGTTTCAATGGTTTGTTTATTGGCTAATGTGTTTTTATCAAATCAATTGGATGCAAGTTATGTGCAGATGATGGATGATGAATGAGGTGATGTTGATCATAACCTTTACATCTATATGATAGGAAGCTTGATATACATAACAAGGTTTAGACTAGATATAATTTTGGAATTTATATTAGTTGGAATATTTCAATATAATATAGTCATCTATTACCAACAAACAGATATTAAGATACAAGTGAAAGAGACTACAAACAATGGACTATAGTACCCAAAAGGTGAGAAATTTACATTGACAACATAGAGAGATTCAACTAGGCTTGTGTGGATGACATGAAAAGTACAAGTGGACAATGTATAATTCTACTTAGAAGAGTCTTTGGTTGCATGTTTAAGCAAGAAAGAGTCATTACTTGGACAATGTATAATTCTACTTAGAAGAGTCTTTGGTTGCATGGTTAAGCAAGAAAGAGTCATTACTTTCTCTATCTAGAGTAGAAGTAGAATACATAGTAGTTACTTCTTTTAAATGAATATGGAATGAATCTAAAAATGAATATGGAATGAATCATTGTACATTATGATAAATCTTGTATTTAATGACATCTGATCTATGAATAATATGGAATGAATCATTGTACATTATGAAGAGTCATGAGATCCACATTTCCATCATACTATTTGCAAGTTCTATATGAAGATATGTAGTCTAATAACTAATCAGTTATGATATTTGTGTAAATATGAAAATGGTTCTATGATATAAACACAAACAAGGGATCAATATAAATTTACAACTTTCAAGTTTCGAGTTTTGAGTTTCTAAAATAACTGAAATTTACAAGTTTCAAGCTTTGAGTTTCTAATATATAGATTCTATGATCTATTTGATAAATTGGGCACAAGACCTTGACTGCATACTACAAGTATCTAACTCATATTGTAACCTAAGAACTGTAACCATTTGTTGCATAGAAAACTACAAACTTAATTTTTTTGTAAAATTTGGCAGTGATTTATATACAATGATCTTGGATTCTGATATCACTTATATTCTGAGAGATATTCTAGTGATGCGGGTTTGACAGTGATATAAGGTGCAAGTTAAGTGATAAAATAACTTATAACAGTGATATATAAATACATCAGTACTATGGAAAATAGTTATGTATGACAGTATGCCAGTGATACTCGTAGTATGACTGATTTATATACAGTGATATTGGATTTTGATATCACTTATATTCTGAGCGATATTCCACTGATGTGAGTTTGACAACGATCTAAGGTGCAAGTTAAGTGATAAAATAACTTATAACAATGATATATAAATACATCAGTACTATGGACAATAGTAATGTATGACAGTATGCCAGTGATACTCGTAGTATGACTGATTTATATACAGTGATCTTGGATTCTGATATCACTTATATTCTGAGCGATATTCCAGTGATCTGCGAGTTTGACAGTGATCTAAGGTGCAAGTTAAGTGATAAAATAACTTATAGCAATGATATATAATACATCAGTACTATGGACAATAGTAATGTATGACAGTATGCCAGTGATACTCGTAGTATGACTGATTTATATACAATGATCTTGGATTCTGATATCACTTATATTCTGAGCGATATTCCAGTGATCTGCTAGTTTGAAAGTGATCTAAGGTGCAAGTTAAGTGATAAAATAACTTATAACAGTGATATATAAATACATCAGTACTATGGACAATATTAATGTATGACAGTATGCCAGTGATACCCATAGTATGACAATGATGATGTGTACCTGTGAGTATGTTATGTGGATGTCATGACAATAGCTCTTTATTGACAGTAATATGGCAGACTTGATAATCATATACATGAATGATTGTGGCTTTATTGTTATAACAGTAGATATATTATAACAATGGCTTTGTTGATGCATAACTTAAATGATATATATGGCAGTGACCTAGACAGTGATGGATGGATTGACCTGACATTTATGTTTATGAAAATATAGCCATGATGTATGACTTCATGAAAGTTATTATTTATGAACAATCCAAAAAACTATAATATCAAAAATAGAAGGATATGAGCTGCTTACTTGGTGGTTTGCTTAACGTCGCCGCAAATGATCAGCAACAGAGCAGCAACAACGCCAGAGAAATTTGACAAACTATAAGCAACACAGCAAAAAAAACATAAATTATATTAGAAAATGTAATTTATGATAACAATCAAACAATTCACTGCAGAAAACTATAACGATCAACAACAGAAAGAGCTGCTTACCTGGTGGTTCGCTTAACATTGCCGCATATCATCAGCAACAGAGCAGAAGCAACGCCAGAGCAACAACACAGCAATTCAATGAAATATCAACAATAGAGCAGAAGAAACAAAGACGCACGAAGCAACATAGTAGAAGAAACAAAGACGCGCAAAGCAACAGAGCAGAAGAAACAAAGACGTGTGAAAAGAATAAAATTCACGGGCGATATATTTATAAGCAATAGTTCGGCCGAACTATTTTAAAAGTTCAGCCGAACTGTTGTTGTCGGTTTTCCCATCTCCGACAAAAATTCTGTTTTCCCACACCGTCAGTGTGCCGTCAATCTAAACGACAGAATGAGTTCGGTCTACTTTCTCATAAATTTCGGCCAAACTATCTAATAGTTCGGCTGAACTTTCTCAAAATTTTGGTCGAACTATTGCTGAAAAAAATATTTCCGCCCCGATTCTCACAAAAGTGTAACCCAACTTCACATTTTCACCCATGAAACAAATCATCCATCACTTTCATCCATGAGTCATGTCATCTACCAGAAAGTGATTCATTAGTATTTCTCATTTGGTGCACCTTTATGCCATGATGCTTTCCTTCGAACCATCTCCAAGGATCTTACATCCTTTCAAATGATTGACAACCCTGCATAAATTTATCTACACATATGAACTTTCAAAAATTTACCTCAGTGATGATATTTCGCCATGACATCTTCCTGTAGGCATCGACATACTCTATTCATATTGACACATCTCCTAATGATATGTTTTTTCAAGGGACTTCTTCTTTACCAGACTTATATCAGAGTCTACATATCCTTCCAATAGATATTCTAGTCACATCTTCTTGGCTTTCGGATGATAACTGCTTCTTGACATGGTTGCAATTCATGATCTCTTCCTTTTTGCACATCTTCGTTCCTAGGAACTTCTAATTTCCAGTTCCTTGTTCATATACAACCACCTCATATTCCACATGAGGATATATTATGTTGATTTCATTTGTCAGTGCACTATGAGAGATCCATCTCAATAGATCATACTTCTAAATATAGAAGTCCATTACCTGAAACCATATGACATGACTTCACAACATCCAATGTCAGCATATAAATATATATAACTCATACCTTTTTCCTTTGAGTCATCCTGTAGAAATTTTACTAGAATGAAGAGCTTCATTCCCTTGACCTGCTCCATCAATATGTCATCACATTCCAAAATTTTGCAGCATAGAATTCTTGATGAAACCTTTATGCTTTCTTTCTAATCAATGAATCCATAGAGAACTCCATTAGAAGAGGTCAACACCAGTTTCCATGATGACCCTTGATTTTGATGGCTTCCTTCCATCAGTATTGTTATCAACGAGGTTTCCTAGGAGTTGTTTCACCAAGAGCTCCTACCATGCCTTCATCATGATGCTATTAATATACATTGCTTCCTATCATACTATTTTACAACCAACATAAATCACTTAAAGAAGAATATGATCTCAATAATAATAGAAATCTTTCGCTTCTTCTTTCTTAGATTTATTAACATTAGGTTCTAACCTTTCATCTGTGACATGGGATTCTTCCTTTTTCCTCTTGTCCTTTCCAGATTTAGGACAATCTCTTTTATAATGCCAAATTTTATTACATCCAAAGCATCGTACTTTGTCCATATTTCTTCTTTTATTTTGAGGACAAAATTTTCAAATTTTCCTTTCTTCCTAGATATGGCTGCAAAGGCTTGATTCCCTTCAGTTGATCCTATATCAGCTTTGGATTTAAATCTTGTTTCCTCTATTTTACATAGAGAACATAAATCATGGAATGACGTTGCTTCATTCTTCCCATATAAACTTGAAGTGAAGTTTCCCAATTCTTCTAGTAGAGCATTCAACACCACTGTAGTCATCTCAGTGTCAGACATTACTTCTCCCAGTTCCTGCAGTTGGTCTCTTATTTCATAAATCCTCCTAAAGTATGAAGTGATTCCTTCTTCTCTTGACAATTTCATTTTTTATAGTTCTTGTCTTGGAGAGATTGCTTCTCCTGCAGTACTCACAGAGCATATCTCCACCAATTTCTCGTACTTTTATTTTGCAGAATTTAGTTTTGATACATAGGGAATGAGTGAGTCCTTAATGGATTCTATGAGAATCCTTTGGGCTTTGATTTCTCCTTTCATGTACCTGGCATGAGCTAGAGAATCTTATTTTTAGGGTTGAATTGTAGATCATTTTATGTAATCCATAAATTCATCTTCGATTAGTTTCAACTCTGTCCTCTTCTTCCATGCACTAAATTTTGATGACCCAACCAATTTGTTGCTCTCTTTGCAATAAGTCATTTTGACATATTTAGATGAGGTCATAGATACTTACTTGAATAGGGTGACTTCCTTCTTCTAACAGTTTCATTGATGATGATGAAGATGAAGGTGACCTTGTATCCTTGATGATAAAAGATTTTTTTTTTTTCAGAATGATGATGTCTTCAAAGGTGTTGAATATTGTTGGATAGCATTTGATGATGTGTCTTCCAACAATGATCTCAATGTCATAAACCTTTGATGGTAAATATTATCTCCTTGATGAGTGGATCCTTTGAATGATATTGAAGGTCTTCTTGAAATGGCTTGAGAACTTTCCTTGCAAGCTGATTTGACTTTTCAACAAACACTTTGAATTTGATTTTGATTCTTGCTTCTTTGAATGTCTCCTTGTCAAGTAGCTCTTATCTTCAACACCTTAGCTTTGATCCCATGTTGAGAATTTGGAGGGTCGGTGACTAATACAAATTATCTTCTTGATAATTAATTGTGAGCTTATTTTATTTACTTATGCCTTCTCTTCTTAGATTATTTAGTCTTTCATCAAGTCAATTATAAAAATATAAGAGACACAAAATTAGGCTCCTCGAGCGAGGGAAAAACCTCTCCCTCTTGGAGAGGAAAACCCACGAGAACTTCTTCTTATAGAACTTTTAGATGACAAGTACCATGAAAAAGACTTAGACACTTGACCTATGTATTCCTCCGAGACCTTGTCACCTCTTCTTTGTCAACCTCCAATGCTGATCCTTCTTTTCTGCACCAACTTGCACTGTCCTGCACCAGCACTATAGAACTCAGTCTGTAAGTTTATCTTCAAGCACTCCTTGTTTATTCATTTATTGGGAACAAGATCATTTGAGTTCTTATCTTTCACTTCATATATCCTTGAATATGGAAATATATTACTTTATTTTATAGACTGTGATTAGGAAAGTAAATCACAGATTTACCTTCCTCCTTTTCTCACAATGTAATTCAAAGATTACTTATCATACCAATTAGACTGCCCATCAACCTTATTACAATGCATAATATCATACAAGTAATTCTCCTCTTTATATTAGGCACAATCCTTACATCTCATAGGGTAATAGCTTTATTACTCTTAGATTGCAAGTGTATTCATCATAGTATGGACCACACTCTTGTTTGTAACTCCTTATCACTGATCCGTATACATTGTATTGGCACAGTACCCAAAGACAGATCTGCAACTTGCTACCTTTAACTCGCATATATTCTAGATTTTTTGTTATGCTATGGTGTCACAGAGCTAATTTCTCTCTCCTTTGGCTTGCACTTACGCCAGACTTTATCATGATGTAAAGTCTTAGAGTTAAACGCAATCTATCTGTCCTTTTCAAATGAGCCGCAACTTCACTATTTATAGTGCACAGTTTTCCAGATATAGGCCGAATCTCCAGGCTGCTAGGTAGGCCGACTTATACCTTTGTCTATAGGCCGACATGGAGGACTTTATATTCTAGCATTAGATAGGATGTCAGGATGGTATCTTGAAGCCATTTTCTTCATGGTTTCATGACAATGTCTTAGAGCATATTATGGTGACTAGACTCTTCATGACACTTAATTATGCTTGTAAATAGAAGACAAACCCTAATAAACATCAAGAAGAAGTCTATTGACCTATAATAAAAATATTTCTCATGAAACCCATGAAGCAAGTACAAAAAAAATACATTTTTATTATCTTTGTCTTCTTGTTTACATAAATACATAATTACATAGTCAATATGAAGACCGATCCTAGTTACACTTTTCGACACTCCCTCTTAACTAGGGAGGTATTCATACAGGCACATGGTCACTTTCAAAATGAAGAATCTCATAAGAAGAATCATATTGGTAATCACATCTGTATATCATCATATCAACCGGGATTGTCCTAGTGAAAGGCCTTGACTAACAACCCCATCTCTCAATGAGACAATGGGCTACAATGCTGGTGAGACACATGAATTATAGACACCATAGTCATTATCTCTCAAAGGTACATACTCCACCCAAGTGTTCACAAAGTATGACCTTCTTGGACTATTCTTCTCTTGGGTACCTAGCCCTCAAAGAATATCGGTCCACAACTACTCTTATCTTGAATGCCCTATCTCATTCTCAAAGAGTATAAGATTCTAGATGATTACCCAATCCTCCATTCTGTCTTCCCAGTTGAAGACCATAATGATGTGTCTATCTCTCCCTCTCAGCCATTGAGGACCTATTCCACAAGGGAATGTACTCCTTCCTATACAAGGAATGTACCTAAGATCATTCTTAGGAATTACCAATTTTCTTACAAGTAAGAAACTTACCACCAGGCTCCCTCCCAACGAAGGACCCATAACAAAAATGGTGAGACACCCAAATTCTCATGAAGAATTCCTACCCTCAATGTCATGGATTTCAATAATGAGGAATCTTCAAATTTAGCTTCATAGGACACAGATCATCCATCACTTTCATCCATGAGTCATGTCATCTACCAGAAAGTGATTCATTAGTCTTTCTCATCTGGTCCACCTTTATGCCATGCTACTTTCCTTCGAACCATCTCCAAGGATCTTAGATCCTTTCACATGATTGGCACCCCTGCATAAATTTATCTAGATAAACATATACATATGAACTTTCAAAAAAATACCTTAGTGATGATATTTCAGCATGACATCTTCCTGTAGGCATCGAAATCCTCTATTTAGATTGACACATTTCCTAATGATATGTTTTGTCAAGGGTCTTCTTCTTTAACGGACTTCTATCAGAGTCTACATATCCTTCCAAAAGATATTCTAGTCACGTCTTCTTGGCTTCCAGATGATAACTGCCTCTTGACATGGTTCACTTCATGTTCTCTTCCTTTCTGCACATCTTCATTCCTAGGAACTTCCAATTTCTAGTTCCTTATTCATATACAACCACATCATATTACATATGAGGATATATTATGTTGATTTCATCTGTCAGTGTACCATGAGTGATCCTTCTCCATAGATCATACTTCTAAATAAAGAATTCCATTACCTGCAACCATATGACATGACTTCACAACATCCAGTGTCAACATATAAATATATATACCTCATACCTTTTTTTTTGAGTCATCTTGTAGCAATTTTACTAGAATGAAGAGCTTCATTCCCTTAACCTAATCCATCAATATGTCATCACATTCCATAATTCTGTAGCATAGAATTATTTATGAAACCTTTCTGATTTCTTTCTAATCAGTGAATCCATAGAGAACTCCATTAGAAGATGTCATCACAAATTTTGATGATGACCCTTGATTTTGATGACTACCTTCCATCGGTATTGTTATCAGTGAGGGTTTCCGGGAGCTATTTCACCAAGAGCTCCTACCATGATTTCATCACGATGATATTAATATACATTGCTTCCTCTCATACTATTTCCCAACCAATAGATATCAATTAAAGAAGAATATGATCTCAATCATAATAGATATATTTCACTTATTCTTTCTTAGATTTCTTAACATCAGGTTCTACCCTTTCATTTGTGAAATGGGCTTCTTCCTTTTTCCTCATTTCCTTTCCAGATTCAGGACAATCTCTTTTATAATTCCCAAGTTCTTTACATCCAAAGCATCATACTTTTTCCATATTTTTTCTTTTATTCTGAGGACCAAATTTTCTGAATCTTCCTTTCTTCCTGGATATGGCTTCAAAGGCCTGATTCCCTTCACTTGATCCTATATCAGCTTTGGCTTTCAATATTGTTTACTCTATTTTACATAGAGACCATAAATCATGGAATGGTGTTGCTTCTTTCTTCCTGTATAAACTTGAAGTGAAGTTTCCCCTTTCTTGTATTAGATCATTAAACACCACTGTAGTCATCTCAGTGTCAGAAATTATTTCCCCCAGTTCCTGTAGTTGGTCTCTTATTTCATAAATACTCATAAAGTATGAAGTGATTCCTTCTTCTCTTGAAAATTTAATTTTGTATAGTTCTTGTCTTAGAGATATTTCTTCTCGTGCAAAACTCATAGAGAATAGCTCCACCAGTTTCTCATATATTTCTTTTGTAGACTTCAGTTTTGATACATAGGGAATGAGTGAGTGCTTAATGGATTCTATGAGAATCCTTTGGGCTCTGATTTCTCCTTTCATGTACCTGGCATGAGCTAGAGCATCTTCTTTTGAGGGTTGAATTGTAGATCCTTCGATGTAATCCATAACTTCATCTTCAATTAGATTAAAATCTGTACTCTTCTTCCATGCACTAAAGTTTGATGACCCAACCAATTTGTTGCTCTCTTTGCAATAAGTCATTTTGACAGATTTAGATAAGGTCATAGATACTTACTTGAATAAGGTGACTTCCTTCTTCTAACAACTTCCTTGATGATGGTTGAGATGAAGGTGACCTTGGATCCTTGATGATAAAGGATTTTTTTTCTTTTCAGAATGATGATGTATTCAAAGGTGTTGAATATTGTTGGATAGTGTTTGATGATGTATCTTCCAACAATGCTCTCAATGTCATAAACCTTTGATGAAAAATATTATCTCCTTGATGAGTGGATCCTTTGAATGAGAATGAAGGCCTTCTTGAAATGGCTTGAGACCTTGCAAACTGATTTGAATTTTCAATGCACACTTTGAATTTGATTTTGATTCTTGTTTATTTGAATATCTCCTTGTCAAGTAGCCCTTGTCTTTAGCACCTTAGCTCTGATCCCATGTTTAGAATTTGGAGGCTAGTGATTAATACAAATTCTCTTCTTGATAATTACTTGTGAGCTTATTTGATTTACTTATGTCTTCTCTTATTAGCTTATTTAGTCTTTTAGCAAGTCAATTATCAAAATTCTAGAGACAAAAAATTAGGCTCCTCAAGGCAGGGCAAAACCTCTCCCTCTTGGAGAGGAAAACCCACGAGAAATTCTTCTTATATACCTTTCAGATGGAAAGTACCATGACCATTGAGCTATGTATGCCTCCAATACCTTGTCATCCCTTCTTTGTTGACCTCCAACGCTGATCCTTCTTTTTTGCACCAACCTGCACTGTCCTGCACCAACACTAGAGAACTCGGTCTCTAAGTTTATCTTCAAGCACTCCTTGTTTATTGAGTTATTGGGAACAAGATCATTCGAGATCTTATCTTTCACTTCATATATCCTTGAATCTAGAAATATATTACTTTTTGATTAGGAAGGTAAATTACAGATTTACCTTCCTCCTTTTCTCACACTGTAATTCAGAGATTACTTATCATACCAATTAGACTGCCCATCAACCTTATTACAATGCAGGATATCATCTGATTAATTCTCCTCTTTAGATTAGGCACATTTATTACATCTCATAGGGTACCAGCTCTATTACGCTTATATTGCATGTGTATTCATCATAGTATGGACCACACTCTTGTTTTTAACTCCTTATCACTGATCGACATACATTGTATTAGCAGAGTACCCAAAGACAGATCCGCACCTTGCTTCCCTTAACTCGCATATATTCCAGATCTGTTGTTACGCTATGGTGTCACAGAGCTATATGCAATCTTTGTCCTTTGGCCTGCAATATGCCAAACTTTACCACGTTGTAAAGTATTAAAGTTATCCAAAATCTATCTATCCTTTTCAAATGAGCTGCAACTTCACTATTTATAGTGCACTGATTTCTAGATATAGGCTGACTCTCCAGGCTACTAGGTAGGCCGAATTATACCTCTGTCTATAGGCTGACATGGAGGAATTTATATTCCAGCGTTAGATAGGATGACATTATGGTAGCTTGGATCCATTTTCTTCATGGTTTCATGACAAGGTATTGGAGCATATTATGGTGACTAGAATCTTCATGATGCTTATACTTATAACTAGAAGACAAGCCTTAATAGACATCAAGAAGAAGTCTATTGATCTATAATAAAAATCTTTCTCATGAAACCCCATGAGGCAAGTACAACAAAAACACATTTTTACTATATTTGTCTTCTTCTTTACATTAATACATAATTACCTAGTTAATATGAATATCGATCCTAGTTACACTTTTTAACACGCGAAGTTAATCCAAATTAACTTAATTAAACAACCTTAAGGCTAATTAAACGTGATTGGTTTAAACAAATTGGCACTCCGTTATAAAACTAGATTAATGCTGATTAAACACGATTAGGGGTTAATTAACCCGCACTTATGGGTAAGGGCCTCTGTTCTTCTGCCGCATTATCCGATCACTACAAGGAAAATACCCTCTAGTGGAGGTTATAAATGAGGTTTTTAGTGTTATAAAATTGGCCAAAATTCTCAAAAAATATTTTCTATAACATCCGTTTTCGGTAACAGAGGTTTTGGCGGAGATTCTAGTGGAATTTCAACACAATTAAAAAAACTAGGCGACCGTAGGTTGTTACAGATGTTTTTCTCATCGGTGCATGCATCAGGTGTCAACGCACTAGTGCGTTTTACCGTGAAGGCATTGGTACTGGAAACCTACCAAGCACCATGATGGAAAACAAGTTTCAGATGCCCCAGGGCATTTAGCAATGACCTGGTGCATGTCAGCTAGCCAGTCGCACCGGGCCGATGGAATGTGCATGCACCGAGCTGTTACGATGTAAAACCATACTGGGCCCTCTAGGTGATAAAATGCACCGGGTTTTTAAGTTATAAAAATGCACCGACGCATTAAAGGAAAACCACACCGGTGCATGCAACACCTATAAGACCGCCCAGGTGGTAGTCGTTAATAAAGCACACCGGGCGTTCTAATTGGTATTGGTATTTATGCGGTGCCCATAGG
The DNA here is from genome assembly GCA_034641835.2 of Pinus albicaulis. Classification (NCBI taxonomy): domain Eukaryota; kingdom Viridiplantae; phylum Streptophyta; class Pinopsida; order Pinales; family Pinaceae; genus Pinus; species Pinus albicaulis. Next base: position 717,075,907 of record CM076583.1, on the reverse strand, counting down.
TCATTGAAAGGCACCGGTGCACATTATCATACAAACACATCGGTGCACAATAAATAAACTGTACCGATGTTCATTTTGTATTTCTTAGAAACATCAACCTTTGACAGTGCAATTATTGTGATTTTTTAAAATTCATTATTCTTCAAAAGTCGATAGATATCTTATAACAATATTCATATCAATTAATTTTTTATTAGTGCATTTGAATGTGATCTTTGGATTAATTTATTATATCATATCATCAGATTTCACATCTCTTCATTATAATATTTAATCATCCATATATTTAATTAGTGGTGTAACATTTCACAGTGACAATGGAGAACTAAATAGAATAAATTAAAACGTATATATATATATATATATATATATATATATATATATATATATATATATATATATATATAAGACACTCTTTTTCATAAAAAATGGGACAGTTATTGGTATCCCTTTGTCTTTCAATTAGGACACTATGTCCATTAAATTAAACAAAATGCTTGATTTCACAAACAAATATTTCAAAAAATACAACGCCTTTCTTTGATACCCAAACATTCTTCGCTAGAACTGCTGTCACTGCTCGAGCTACTTCCATGACTTGAGGTTATTTTAAGGAATGTTTTGTTCACTGTGTTGATTTTTTTCTTCTTCTTCAAGTTCCATCTACAAAAATAAAAATAAAGTGTAACAAGTGTATTTACATTGGTGAGAATAATGAAAATTACAATATTAAATAATATACATCAATGTAAATCGAAAAGAAATGTACCATAGCAATAATTGACTTATGAACTATACACATTCTTTCAAAACCAAATTTCATGCCATCTTTCAACAATTCAGTTCTTGGCACAATTCCATTATTTGTTTCGTGCAAGTTTTATGCCCCATAACAAATCATATATTTAATATAAAAGATTTTTTTGTTCTATTAATTACAGACGGAGCTAAGTAAAACAAGATAGATACTTACAAATTCCACAATTAGTTTTTGATATGCCAACATATATTGACAACTCATATTTAACCCATTGTAAATCAATTCTTCTTATGGTTCTTCTTTGTATGTCAACACCTGTTTGAAGACATTCAATGATGATTGTTGTAAAACAACTTAAAATATACAAAAATTAAATATAGTTATGTTGTTATAAGGAAGTAACATATACTCATAAACATAGATATCAACCCTTTTTTTCCTTGTCGTCCTGTTTTATGTGCTGAATGTGTTCCATTTTCTTTTCTTTTCTGCAAGAAAATACTTGAAAATTAATATTTAATGCTAAGTTGTTTATCTATTGTACCTAATCGAAAAATTCAATGATTACAAATTACATTTGAAGCACGTTGTTGTTGAGATGGCTCCTCGTGCGATGAAATTATGTCAATTTCTTTGACCATATCCTTGTACACCTTTTTGGACATTTCTATTGGCATATTTCTGATATCAGCTATTTCATCATTTGAGATTTTCATAATCTTTTTGAAAATGTAACATGACAATAAACTATTTAATTTTTATATTGACATATGAAAAGTAAATATAACAAAAGTGATATTTATAAATGATTGCTTTCTAGTAATATATACATATAATTGTAGAAATTTTTTAAAAGGAATATTACTTTTTTAATTCCCCCTTTTTTGTTGTTGTATGTTTTTGCTACTAAAAGTCTGACATGTATCATTGACCAATTCTCTGGAAACTCATCCTGTAGTTTAAATAAAATTTGATTCTTGGAATCATTGGATTGATTTTTGTATTGTAAGTGGAAAGAACGTCTATACATTTGTTCCACTAGATCCCTCAAAGTTTTGTAAAAGTCCCCCCCCTTTTCATTAGCCACCAGCACCACTCTAGATGAGCTAAGGAGCAATTCATTTTCATTTGCATGTTCTATTTTTTTTCTTTTCTTAGAACAACATTCATTTTCTTCGCTGTTGGTCCCTATAGAACATTAAACATATGTTAATTAATAGATTGTTTGAAACATGTTATCTAATATTTTTAAGTATATTATTAATGAAAATTCAAAAAAGAAACTCATACTGGATCGATAGTATTTTTTCATTCACCTGTTTCTTCCTTATGCAATTTTTCCATCAAGCTTTTACGCTCTTATGGTCTTAGATAAGAAATGATATTATCGAGCTTTGTTGTTTTGTGGCTCTGCATGATACACAGTAAACAATACATATTAGTTAAACTTATATATAGTTTAAAAATAATAATTTTTGTATTTAATTTACAAAGAATTTTCCTTTTTTGCTTTTCTCGATGTGCTATTAGTATTTTTGTTACTTGATCTTTTGTTAGTCATTTCTTTATCAATATGAAACCTGTACCATACCATTCATTAATGTATTTTATAAATAAATCACATCATTTTCAGGTAAAAAAAATAAAACGGTGCGCCTTTTAAACAGTACGCACCGAAGGTGGTGTAGTATGTTCTTATAAATGCACCGCCAAAACAGTAGAAACACCGTACGGTGCTCTTTGTCAACTGTGGAGACCCGGTGTGTTATATGTTAACCGGTGCATCGATTAATACAAACATAAATTAATAAAAATTATTTTTATCAAACAGTATGCGCCCGGTGCACTATACTAGAATAGTGCACCAGTGTGCTATTTTAAACAGGGTGCACCAATTAAAAAAAAATGTTTTAAAAAAATCATACAAGGGTCAACATGGATTGAGATCTGACTCTGCAAGTGGTCCCGCGGGTTATATGTCATAAGCCTATATATATAGCAATACAAACCCTATAAATATAAAATGAAAATCCCTAATTGTGAAGTCACAATAACAAGGAGAAGCAAGGATTTAACGTAAGAATCAATTTTTTTTTTGTTTTTTTGGTTTTGTTTTGTTTTTGTTTTTGTTTTTTCTTTGTTTTGTTTTTTGTTTTTATTTTTGTTTTTGTTTTTATTTTTGTTTATTTTTATTTTATTTTATTTTATTTTTTATTAATTCTATTTTTAAAATTTATTTATTAAATTTATTTTATTTTATTTAAATTTTTTTTTTTTGAAATGCACAATAAAGTTTAAATTTTTTACTATGCATGTATTGAATCCAACAGGAACTGTAAAAAAACAATTATTATAGTAAAATTAATACTACAAGGTTTTTGTGCGAATCACTAGATGTTTCAAATTCTAATTCTCTAAATAGTACTGTTGTTCGAAAGTATTTTGGTACTTCAAAGTGCTCTCGTGCTCTCTTGCTCTAGGTATGTCTCTCGTCCAAATCCCTCCCTGATTTTTTTGCAAATTTAATGAAATAATGAATAACTTTTACTATTTAAATAATTTTTTTCATGAAATTAGATTTCCGAAAATAATTTGCCATTGAGTTTTCAATTTTTTTACTTAATTTTTTTTTCTTCGGATATTTGGTGCGTTTGTTAACTAACCGCATCAGTGCGTTAGTTAATAACACCACACCAGTGTACAGTAACTAAAACGCACCGGTGAAGTTAACTGTACATTCACACCGATAACAACAAGTCCATTTTTAAGGCACCGAAATTACTTTTAGGTATGTACACCAAACTTTTTTGTTGATTTTGCTCAAATGCGGGGAGAAAAGCAGATAATTATATCAAATGGACAATTCTTCAAAATCCAACTCGTTTCATAATATTTCTCAATTTCCGTCGCGAAGTTCTCTCTATCGATCTCCAGACGTAATATTTACTTCATATTTTATTTATATTTTCATTATCTAATTGAATTTATTTATTTTATCCATGTCAATCAATTGAATAAAATTAATGTGTACAAATTTTCAGGTTCATGCAGATTCAAAAACGAGTTCAGATACACAAAATATTCAAACAACTCCAAAAAGTTGGAAGCTCTTATTAGGAGCAGCATACTGCAAGGTGCAATTGGTAGATGAAAATGGACAGCTACTTCACCCTGCCAATTGTAACATTGCATCTTCTAGCCATAATCCTAGGACAATGATGGTAATAATAATTTTTTGGTATATTAATGTAATTATTTCAATGTCAAACCAATTAAACATGCATTGTCGACGTGCTTACTAATTGATATCATCGATTTTGTACTAAGCGCATTCAAATATATTTTTTGAAATTATTAGGATTCTAGTGATGATGAGAGAAATACCTACCATCTTCCATTATACCCAACGATAATGTCAAATCGAGAGAAGGTTGAACTAAGAGAAAAAATCGGAGAGGAATGATACCAAGAATGGTTGAATCAACGACCTATTAAATTCCCACTACGTCCAGATTCACCTATTAGGAATGAATACAACAAAAATAGTTCTTCACAAGCTGGCAGTGGAGGCAATCAAATATAGGTTGGTATGGATGATTACTTAAGGGATACGACTACCATGGAGACAATTTTGTTAGATGCATTCCAGAACGATGATGAGCTAGGGGATGATGCTCATATCGTGGATACCTTTTTCGAAAGCCTTAAATTTGCTTCCACCACACCTCTCTTTGGACCTGGTGGTCAGTCAAAGTCTACCCAGTTGGGGACATTGATGTTACTGTACAACTTGAAAGCAAAGTTTGGCTTGTCGAATGCATGTTTCTCAGAAATTTTGAGGTAATTGACCATCAAGTCCTCCCTTACATTTTGAGAAATATAATCACACAATGAACATTACAAATGATAAATTTTATGAACGTTAATAATTATAACGACATTAATGTACATTTAATATTTTCCATGACCAAATACATGTTATTCAAAGATAAGGTTCTTCCAAGTGATAATGTCTTGCCCGGTAGCTGCGAAGAGGCAAAGAAATTGTTGAAAATGTTGGGTGTTGAGTACATATCATATCATGCATGTCCAAATGATCGTATTCTATATAGAGGAGAATATGCAGACAAAGAGATATGTCTGAAATGTGGGCATGACAGGTATGATAAATAAAAAAATAAGGGTAAATCACGTGGTCCTCCTTTTAAGATATTGATGCACATGCCTATAATTCCAAGGATTCAAAGCCTCTTTCATTGCAAAGAATTAACTATGTTGTAGGGATGGAATGCCTCACACAGAAGTGACTTAGCCATGAAGCATATGGAGGATACATGGCCCGAAAAAATTCAAGGATGAAGTACGAAGTCTACGACTCAGCATAGCCATGGATGGCGTCAACCCATATTTCCTCCAGAACACCAAATATTCTGTTTGGCCTGTAGTAGTGATCAATAAAAATACCCCCCCATGATTGTTCGTGAAGAATAAACAACTTATGTTGGCTCTCATTGTCCCTGGTAGAAGACAAGTGAAAAATATGGATGTCTACTTACAACCACTGGTAGATGAATTGAAGGAATTATGGGATGGGATAAATGTATACGATGTGTCAAGAACCATCGCAGTAGAGAGGAGTTTTATGTTGTATGGAATATGTGCTTACACTACACATGATTATCTAGGCTTAGGAGTTTTCTCTGGTAAATTACATGTTTATTGATTTGTTTATATACGTAACAATATTCTTTCACATATTAGTTATTTAATTTGTTGTAATTGTTCTGATCTTCATGATATTATTTAACGTGCCATGCATATTGTATAAAATAATTTCGTAGGTCTTGTTACAAAATGATATTTTGGATGTAAATGTTGTGGAACTTCTCTGAAAGCTAGATGGTCCAACGACCTACGAAAGCTAGTGTATGACTGCTCCAGGTTATTCCTCCTAGAAGAACACCCTTACAGAAGAGCAGCATTTGATTTCAATGGTAAACTAGAGAGAACCCAAAGGCCTCCAATAATGACACCAGTTGAATGGCTTAAAGAATATTAGAGAGATAAGGATAAGGATTTCATATAAATGTTCGATTCAAATGGGGAGCCTATGTTCGATGATCCAGAATTCTTCGACACCTATGTTGAGAACTTTCCCATTGGGATGAAAAAAAATATATCTTTTATAACCTCCCATATTGGGAGCATCTTAATATTACCCACTTATTAGATCCCATGCACATATTTAAAAATGTTTCATCTTCTTTATGGAGTCACATATCATCGAAAAAAAGTGACACATTGGTTGTTAGGAAAGATCTTATTACTTCAAAAACTAAAAAGAAACATTGGCCAAGACAATTATAAGTACAGGATCAGAGGCAAGTGCTAGTCCCTCTAATTGGTATTTCAAAGAAGGTGATGTCCCATGGATTATAAAAAAATATGATCTTTCTTTGGCAAAGGAAGTTATAATGGGTTTGAGGACGCCATCTTCATATGGGTCTTCACTACGATGTTGCTTCATCATGGATGAATGTTTGTTGGGGTTGAAATCACATGACCATTTGAATATTCTAAGAGTACGTATAATGTCAAAAGCGTGATTTTATTATTTATTATATTAATAAATTTTATCCCATGCAGGGATCATAAAACATAACTAATTTTGTATATTATCGCATATGTTTTTAACTTTGTAGTGTCATTATCATTTGTTCGTGCGTGGGTGCGTGAAACATGAATTCCCCCAAGAACTAGTACGTGCCATATCTAAATTATCTGCATTTGTACGTTGGATCACATCAAATGAGGTTCATGTGGCTAGCATTCGACAGTGGAGTCAAGAGATAGTTGAGATTGTTTGTATGTTTGAGAAGGAACTGCCGACGAGTTTCATGGACTTGCAAGTTCATCTTCTAATCCACCTAGTAGATGAGGTTGAATCAGTTGGGGTGGTTTCTTGTCATTGGATGTTCTTCTTAGAGAGGTACAAGAAGAAATTGAAAGGTTTTGTTTGACAAAGGGAAAAACCCGAGGGGTCTATGGCAGAGGGGTACATATCGCATGAGTCTTTATATTATGCCAGTGAGTACATCAAGTAGATCGAAAACAGACCAGGTGTAGTGATTTGGGATGATGAAAGGGATGACGAAAAAAGAGAAGGGGAGCTGCTCCGAACGAATGGAAAAATGCGCTTGATAAAGAGTAAGTGACTTATAATTTTTAAAATTTACACAAAGTAAATATTCATGTTTAACTTCGATATAATGTATATTTTGATCTCATATGTACTATATGTCGGTTTTATTTCATCAACGATAGCAGAAATTGAAGCAATCAATAAATTCGTTCTTTATAATTCCAAAGTAACACAACCATGGGTCGCATTGTACGAACAAAATAAGATGAAATGAGATAGACATGAAATAATTCAGACGGTTGAATGGTAGAAGTGTGCCTTATCCCAATCATTTAAAAGAAAATATGTCAATTATATACCCCAACAGTTGGGTTGCTGACCAAGTCAGAGAGAAATACGTGCAACCTATCATTATCCGCGTGCTGAAGAGGAGGTACTAAATGTAGGGATTGGGTAATAATCTATTTATGTGCATTTTAAACTTAATAATGCACCTTTGGAATTTAAAATCTATATTTCATATTTCAATAGTTGGGTTATTATAAGACACATGACACTATGATTTTTAAACTTTTTAATAGGTGAATTTGTTCCCATTTATGTGGGCATATGGACACCATTTTCGCATAGAAAATGCTGATGATGGACACATGACACAAGACTATGGAGTGGAAGTCGAGTTCGATCAATCTAGTCGAGCTAGCCACCATGATCAAAACCTAGTACGCGGGACGATATGTTACGTAGGAAAGATACAAGAGATCATTGAAATTGATTTCTCTTCTTTCCAATGTGTTATTTTAGGTGCAAATGGTGGGACACCTTTGATCGTAATAATGTAAAGGAAGATTGTGATAATAGGCTGATATGTATCAACTCTAGAAAGATGTGGGATGAAGCTAAGGAGCCCTATGTTTTCCCCAAACACTGCAGCCAGGTGTTCTTTTACCCAGATGTGTTGGATAGGGATTGGTGGTTTGTATTGAGACATGACCCTAGATCAAAACATATTTTTGAGAACAATAGTGTTATCATGTCAAGCGAGCTGGAAGATAATGAATGTGATCATGAGAACCGAGAGTGATATGGTACATGTGTTATTTTATCATTTATCTTTTTTAAGATGAGGTTTTATAAATAAGAGGACTTAATTACCTTATAACTAAGTCTATTTTTTTTCTTCGAAACATTATAGTATGTATTTTGAATTAATCGGTTTGAATTGTGTTAATGTTAAAATCATTTCACTTGATAATTTGCAATTATGTTGATCTCGAAAACAATGGTGCACTATATAAAGTTCTTTTTTTTATAATGTCAATTCCTAAAATAATAAAACTACTTGCTTGCTTTAAATGTGTGTGAATGATATTGTCAAAATGTATGATGTTATTTTTGGTATGTAAGATTATAATAAAATAATGATAATTATAAACATGAATTTATTTGCATTATTTTCTAAACTTTATTATGTTACAAAAAATCATATTATTCTAGATTTATTATTTTACATTTTTTTTTGTAAGTTAGGCTAATATATATTATATCATAAAATAAACTTTACATAGGAATTGGGCTGAGATGGCAAGCTGTACTTAGCCAATCCAAACCTTAAAATATTTCAAAATAAATTAGGTTTGGGGATGCCTCCGAGGAGGAAACCAACCCCTTAATGGCGACAAACAGTCATGTTTTACAAAATTTTCCGTAACACAAATAAAAACATAGTAGCTATAGTAGGTCCTGAAGAAACAGAAAATAGAGAAGAACCGAGCAACCGCGTAGTCATGGTGTTCCTTCATCATCCTCTGGAGCGGGATCTTCCTCCTCGATTAGGAAACCATAATCACGCACAATGGCCTCCTCCTCAACTGTTGGCATGCACGGGGGCTTTGGGGGTGCTACATGAGTGATAAGAGAAACGGGGTATTCAGCATCAAGAACTTTGGTCCAGACTCCATCCGAATCCATTATTCAAACATCAGTCTCCTCCTCCACAGGCTCATGTACAGGGAGCGGCTCGATTTTCTGCGGTGTGGGCAGCTCAAAGTGTGCAATGGTGGACTTACTAGGGCCTCTTCTGCCCCTCCGATTCTCTGGAGTTAAGATTATTTCATCTGGGGTGCGATCAGTCCATTGAGTAGCCTCCCTGTCGTGGTTGATTGAAGAGGAACCTTCAATAGATTCCAAACGCTGATCTTGACCGTGGTGATAGTGCCCCGAGAATGCACCTCTTTGGCTACCCTTGATGGTCTTTTGGTGTTGACGCGGGGCCATGGTGAAGATTACGAGCAGAGGTGGGGAAGCTGAGTGCAGAGCAAGATGTGCGCAGTAGTGATGCTCGGCAGAGGGTCGCGCAACAGGGGGTCGCGTAACAAGATTTCCTGCCTTAGATAGCGGGTAGCGGGGATTGGAAAAATATGAGGACCCCAGGAGAGGCATGTACTGGGGGTACGACTGGTCGCGTAACTAGGAGGGGAGACAAGAGAGGCGATTGCAGGAGGGCACGCGACAGGGGGCGCACGTTAAGGGGAGTGCGCAGCCGGGGGAGTGCGTGGGGAAGATGGAGCAACAACGAGGTGGCAAGGGGAATAATAGTAATAGCTCTGGAGACTGGATTGAGCAGCAGAGAGATGGAAGAATGAGGAGCTGCAGTGTCTTTTGAAGACTTGTGCCACGAGAATAGATGCAGTGAGGGGTCGTGGCACACTCACAGATGCAACTAGAGACAACCCAAGTGAGACTGCATGTGATTAAGAGTATGGCAAGAGATCAAGTACAATAGAGCACCGTTGTAAACGATTAAAGAAATGAATGTCCACATAAAATTAAATCTAGCGTTGCAGGGCATCGTTAACCTGAGCATGGGAAGGTTTGTCGTCACACGATTGGGGCATATCACCCACATCCGAGGATTATTTTACAATTATTTATATTCATACAAATTTACAAATTTACAATTATGGTAATTTAACAATATTTACAACATAAATTTTACTTACGGTAGTTATGGTTCAAAATTGACAATTAATTTACAATTTTACAAATTTTAAAAATTTAAAATTTTTAAAAAATTGAATGATGACAATACATATAATTACAATTACAATTTCACAATTTCATAATTTGACAATACAATTACAATTACAATTACAATTTTACAAATATTTTACATACAATTACAATTAAAATTAAAATTAAAATTATAATTACAATTACAAATTTACAAATATTTTACGTACAATTACAATTACAATTACAATTACAATTGCAATTTTACAATTTTACATACAATTATAATTACAATTACAATTTTACAATTTTACATACAATTACAATTAAAATTAAAATTACAAACATTTCACAATACAATTACAATTACAATTAAAATTAAAATTTTATAAATATTTTACATACAATTACAATTAAAATTAGAATTACAATTAGAATTAGAATTTTACAATTTCACATACAATTACAATTAAAATTAAAATTACAATTACAATTACAATTTTACAATTTTACATACAATTACAATCACGATGCATACAATTACAATTACATTTTTACAAATTTACAAATTTAGAAATTTTACAATTTTAATAAAATTGAATCATGACATGAATACAAACAATTACAATTACAATTTTACAATTTCACAATACAATTACGTACAATTACAATTACAATTTTACAAATGTTTTACATACAATTACAATTAAAATTACAATTACAATTTTACATACAATTAAAATTAAAATTTCAATTACAATCATGACATAATATTTAATAAATATCATGATTTAATATAAAAAATATACAACTGTAATATAACTGCATATAAATTTCAAATATCTTGTGTTACATCAATACTAGTACTAGTCGAGGCCTGCTTAGTCGATGGTGCAACCTCATGCTCAGATAGATGGTGTGCTTGCTCTGGAGGTGCCTGTTGATCAGTCGATGGTGTAGTCTGCTTAGGAATTGCCTATTGATGACTCGTCGATGGAGCAGCCTGCTTAGTGGATGGTGTGGCCTGCTCAAATTGACCTGCCTCCTTAGATGGACCTGCCTGCTCAGGATCATGTGCATGCTCAGGACTAGGTGTCTCCTGAGATGGTGCAAAATCATCAGACAATGCCTGCTAATCAGGACTGGATGCTGGCTGCTCATCATGATCTCCGCCGCGAGGTGAAGGAGGAGGAGATGGAGTACTAGAATAATGATCACTCCCCTAATGATCATGATCATTAGATGAGGCGATTCTCTGTCGTGCATCTCCACGATGCCTACCCCTCCTATTCCACGTCAGTGATCTGGAAGCTCCAACGATATGACCCATGAGGGTCAAAATATCGTGAGGCATGCCTCTCTAGAGCTGTGTGAGCCTACAAATAACCTAGATCTCTCTGATCGTAGTCGGGTGGACTCCCTCATAAACTAGGAGTTGACAGAGTTGGTCGCCCAAATTCATTCTAAATCGGGTGTACGACCTACGCCTCACCCCCACGGGTATCTGCACTCGATCAGGATCAGGTCTGTCACCCTCATCCTCCGCCTTTGCCATCTCCTCATCAAAATATACAGCTGGATCATTCGGTGGCGGTGGAATATCATCCCCAATGAATGTTACAATATCTACAAAATATATAGTACACAACAATAATTAACATTTTCATTAAACAATTTAATAAAACAGGTTAAATAACATGTTAGAATAAATTTGATAATTATAATTAATTAATTAAGACAATAAAATGAAACTATAGTAATTTAATGAAAACGCTAATATTAACTCTCGCATCCGGCGGCTAATCCTGTGTGAAGAGGATGTTGGTACACCATCACCAATCCAAACTGGCATATGAACATGGCAACATAATGGAGGAGTGTTCATCAACACTGGATATAAATTCTAGTGCATCAGGAGATATCCTGGCGGGAAATTTAGACTGGCCCCTCTTGGGCATCATCTTGCCCCACATTTGCATCTGTACATGCAACATCGGCCTATGAGGCTACCGAACAATCATCTTTGGAAACCTATCAAAAAATAAAAAGAATAACTTTGAAGCAAAAGGGAAGGTCAACCTCCCAGGTGCCTAAGAACGACATCTATCTAATGCTATAAAAAACGGTCGCAAAAAAATTGCAGACCATCTCACAAGTCATGGTGCTTGGAATAAAGAATCAACATAAAATAAAAGTGGACAACTAATGCGTTTCCCGTCACTGGTATAGTGTGCAATGGTCTTCAGCAATAGTGAGAGGCACCTCAACTCCTCTGCACCCAATGAAGCAATACGTAACTGACCACCGGACACCTGAAAATATGCAAGAGAAACTATATCGTCCCTAATGTATCTTTGGGAGTACGCCAACTACTGTATATCCAACAGGGACATCTGGGAACTGGGGAATATCTTGAACTCTCCTAGATAGTCCAGTAATAAAATATATGTCCTCCTCAGTGGGCGCTATTAGTGTCGGTATCTTCATCCCTCCGTCAGTGATCAAAATCCTCTTGTTGCATTTCATATTAGGTGTCTCACTCAGTCATCTACATTCCATTAGGAGCATGGATCATCTGAGGGTAGTGGCTTGTTGTTCATATCCCTCATGTCCTTTACTTGCTGGCCCATTTCCATTCATCAAAACCATCTGCACTCACTTTTTGTCCTTAAATTTGAAAGAGTCATTGTTTAGGTTTTAGTGTCTTTAGGTCTAGGGTTTCATTAATAAGGTCTTCAAAATGCCCAATAATGGTCAGCAGGTGCATGAGGAGTTTGAAATAAAGTTTCAGTACTAAGAACTTAATCATCATATGCTTAATAATGTGTTTTTCTTCAAAACTCTGTTTTGAAGAAAAATAGAGTATTTCATCTTTTTATGTGTAAATGTAATGTAATTTCAAGTGTTTTCAGTTGTAAAAATAATTTCACTGGCAACCCTGGTCACCTTTGTCAAGCTCCAGCAAATTCATTCCCTACAAGGCAAACACAAAGCACATCATTCAGTTAATCAAAGCCAAAATGAAGCAAGCTGTTTAAAACAGAGTTCAAAAAGTGTCAAATGTAAAATATTACAAAGTCGGTTTTTGAAGTGGAAAGTTAAAAGGTCTTTGGTATATAAGTCATCTCCATGTTCAAAGGGTCATTTGTGTTCCAAGAGGAGAGAGTGAGCAAAGGAAAGGGCTGTGTAAAAAGAAGAGAGCAAAATCATAACAGAGTTGGAAAGTTTCAGTGGCGCGGTGCATTGGCTGGGTGACGTGGCACACAAGACAGGCACGACGCATTGGGTCGGCCTCCACTGTGTTGAGAATACACCAGCGCGGTGCGACGCATTGGGTTTGTGGCGCGACGTGTAGGGCCGAAAAGCATTTTCACTACGATTTCTCTCAAAACTTTGAATTTTCTCGGTCACCTCCGGTCCAAGTAAGTCAAAAAAATTTGTCACTGCCAATGAACCTGTGTCTTATGATGTCTATGAGGATTTAATAAAAAATTCAAACCCTATTTTCGTGCTCAAAAAATGCTTCTTTAGGGTTTATAGTTTGGTTTTTTATGCCATCACTCCCACATCCTTTTGTTTCCTCACCGTTTTTCTAGTTTCATCAGCACATTTCTCTATCCCCCAATCCCTAAATTCACTCATTCCCTATCCCAATTCCCATTATCCCAAATCCAAGTTACAAGTTTCCCAAACCCCAAATGCTATCCCAAAAAGCCTAGTGACTCCCCCTAAAACTCTTTAATTGGAAAATTTCAATTAGCAATATTCCCAACATTCCCCTTACCTTCTCCCTCCATAGCCCCTCACATATATTCATACATTTGGCAACAAAACCAAAGACACCAAAACTCTTCATACTCATCTAAGACAACACAAATTTTGGCAAACATGGAGACAAATTCCTCTTATGATCGAGATGAAGGAAACACAGTGACTCTAAAACCGAATTGCATGCACCGAGGAGACCAAAAGCTATTGGAGAAGGCCAAAAAGGAAAATAACATGTTGAGGCACATGGCTAATCATTATTGGGCAAGAAATCATGTTTGCAAGGCACGAATCAAAATCTTGAAGGCCAAGTTGAAGAAGGCCGCAAAGCGTCAGAAAAGGCAAGATAGACTTCAGATTTTGGCCGAGGCTTCCTTGGCCCAACATAGTACATGATGGAGGAAACTCAGCCCAAATTTCAAAAAATTTGGGACACTTTTTTCATTTTTGAAAATTTTGGCCTAAAAACAGAGTTTTCAGCTCTATGCGCCGCGCCACTTGGCGCGCGCTTATGATTGGGGGCTCCTTTTGATGAAAACTTTACATTTTTGGATTTTTCATGGAAAATTATGCATTCCTACCAATGGCCAAGATATTTTGATAGGATTTGGGCTTCCAGAAGGGTAAAAAAAAACCCTAAAAATGACCTTTCTGCCCCTTTATGGATACACAGGAAGCAGTGTTGGGAGAACTCATTTTTGGAGATGCAAATGGAAGCCAAATTCAAAATTTCCACTTGTGCTAGAAAATAGACAGGTAGACCTTTCCAACAAGCCCACTTGGAGAAAATTTGGACACCGGGAAGGCCTCCGAAATCAGCTCCAAACTAGCGCGACGCATAGAGAAATCAGGCGCGGCGCAATGGGGATTTTTGCTCATTTTGGACTCAGTAACTCTGTTTTTTGCCTAGTTTTTGACATTTTGACTTTATTACTTCCAAATGTTAAAAAAATGATGTCATTGGATGTATTTTGATGGATCTTGATGTAATTTTGTTAAATTTTTACTCATGGAGGTAGATTCATCCATCAAAAGGTGAATTGCAACTGAAAGAATCAGTTTCCTATCTTATAGAGGCAAGCTGTTCCACTGCCTATTTTCTAGTTCACAGTTTAGATCTTGTTGAAACAACTCCTAAAATTGTGAGCTCGACCCCTAGAGGCTGGGGATGAGTTACTGTTTTTCTATATCTTGTGTTTTTTTCAGTCATTAGCATGGTTGGACACTTGGGATTGCTTTGAGCATCATTGTACACTCATCTCTGCAGTTTGGCAAAGGAATAGACCAGGGTTTACAACACTCCTTGGGATTCATGTTTCTCTCTTTTAATGTAAGTTTACTGGTGTTCTATGTGTATCATTTTCCCTCTTATTTCTTCTTAAGTTAAAAAACAAGGATAAAGGTGGAATTCATTAAAATTTGCAGTGCTCTACCTAGGGTTTGTTTAAATTTCTATGTTTTCAACTGTTTGAAGAGGATTCCTGAAATTTTCTTGCCCTCTTCAACTCCTCACCGGTTTGAGCTATCCATTTCATTCAAAATTGAAGTGTCAAAACAATTGCCTACCTTGCCCCATTCAGATCTCTGCAAAAACTATGCCTCATTCCCCCGACCCAAAAGCTGCCCTTCCCTTTGATCCAAAAAACACCCTCAAAATCAAATCAAACTCTTTTACATATATACCTAGCCTAAAATCAGCCTTCATTTAAGTCATCTCAAGTCTCATTGATCATTTTTTGTTGAGATTGACAAGGAGAGAGCCCTCTCCCGATCTGGTAGGGATAGCTACCAGGTTAAGCCTGGTTTGATGTTACCCTAGATTCTGCCTTTCTCAGCCTGAGGTAGATTTAGGCCATAACATAGTGGCGACCATACTGGGGACACGAAAAAATTGTTTGCTTGTTAGTGTTATTTTTTTTATAAACTACAGATGGAGCCTGAAGTTAGCCAGGTAGCCTTCGAAACGCTCTTGCTTTGCATTAGCGAAAGTAGATAAATGCTGCTTTAGTCAATCTCCGGTCTAGTCTTATAAACGTAACATCTGAATTGTAAATTGCCCCAGTACATCAGATAATTCTGGACTTTTGGGTGATGAGTCTAGAATTTGATAGGCTGAACAAGTTGATTTTGTCCATTTGATTTTTGGGAATAATTCAACACACTGGCTTCCAAACGACACACCAGAGAAAATCCGGTTCCTGATCCACCTCCTGTGTATGAAAATCAAAATCTTATTTCGAGAATCCTTCATCAAGAAAGTATTGTGATTCCTGTGTTCAAATCTCATTCATGTCCTGCTGTTTTTGAGTATCTTCAAGATCTCGAGTTTGACGAACATTTCGAGTTGTCATTGTTTGAGACTAAGTCCGAAAGTGCTATTGATTCTACTGTCCTAAATTTAGAGTTTGTCAAAGATCTTGAAATTGAAAAGGCCAATAGATCCATTGAAATTTATATCTTGAATATTCAGAATTCCATTTTGGCAACAAACATTCCCGAATTCCTAGAGTCTGCATCTACAACTCTTGGGTCATCTGCGATTACATCTAGTTCACAAATTCCTACCGAGCCTCCTTTCATTCCCACCATTCTCGTGCAACCTTCTATCTCTGATCAACAATCGGCAGTAGTATCAGCTCCATCCACACCACATACACCTCATACATCAGCTGCTCTGACTGCTCCTATATCCCCAAGCCCGGTTGTAAATCCACCTAGAGCAATGGCTGCTCGATTTTCACCCCTTGTTTTGCCTCAAAACTTGGATGACATGCCTGCTGATTATCAAATAAAAATTCCATTGTTTGATGGCACTCTGCAAAGTGTTACTGCTCAGCAACATGTGGATAGGATGGTAGATTTCTTTGACCTTCATGAGATTGATGCGGAAAATGTGACAATGAGACTGTTTGTACAAACTTTTGGAGGTGAAGTAAGAAAGTGGTTCAGAGCTTTGTCGGCTAGAAGTATTACTACATTGCCTAATCTTTAGAGACAATTCTTGGATCGATGAGAAGTGAAGAAAGACCCTCTTCAGATCCTTTCCAAATATGACAATATCAAGTGGAACGTTGGTGATTCTGTTCAAGATTATTGTATTAGATTCAATTCTGTTTACAATGCAATTCTTGTTGATATAAAGCCACCTAGGGGGTTGGATTTAATTAAGTTTCCGGATGGCTTCGATCCTGACATGGCCTATCAGTTAAGAGAAAGAGATTTGTGCACTTTAGAAGACATGAATAAAATTGCAGTCAGCGTTGAAGCTAATTTTATTGCTAGGAGAGCTAGAACGAAAGCTGAAAAGAAAGTAGCAATAAAGGAAGAGGTGTCCACTTCAGATCAAGTGCTCCGTAAGATGGAAAATATGTTTGAAAGATTAACAATTGATAAGTCTGAACCGCCAATCAGAAATCCTAACTTCCGTGGCCAGCAGCAACCACAATTTAGAATCAAGCAAAGAGAGTAGTGAGTACAAGAACAAGAAGTACAACAGCAAGTGAAGACACCTTTACAACAGAATTTTCTACATGGTCCGGAATCAGATGATGAGGAGAATGTAATCGGAGAAGAGAATCATTTCTTTACACCTGATGATATGCCAATTTTTATCACTGAAGACGAGGAGTATTCTGAGAACTCAACTGTACAAAAGGACGAGAATTTCATCTTGGCAAATGAGACATCTCTTGAATAAGAGTCTGATGAATATCAGAGGGGGTACATGAATGCCTTGACCGCCCAGCAGCGACAATATTCACTTAGAAGTAGAGATGTACCCATTAATCCAATTCAAAAAATAAAGGAAGCTACAACACCAAAGAATGATTCACTCGTTTTGCAGAAAAAGGGAAAAGAGACAGCTGATCCCACTACTAGAAAATCACCATCAGCAAATGAAAGATCCAATTAGCCAAATATATCAAGGGAGAAAACTGAAAAGAATGATGTCCTAGCTAAAGAGGTAGAGAAAACTCCAGTTTTTAACTTAGAAAATGAAATTGCTAAGTTAAAAGTGTCCATTCCTTTGACTGAATTGATGAAGAATAGCAGCTATAAGGGTCAAGTGTCTAAGATTTTGAGTTTAGATCCATTGTCAGATATGGTAAACGTGGAAGATGATCAACCTGAGTTGATTTTTGGTCCAGCATTAGATGGTGAGTCTCCAGATAGTGATGTACCTCCTTTTTACATCAGCCTTAGATTGCATGAATATGTGTTACACAATGCTATGTTTGATTCCGGAGCCTCTTATAATCTCATGCCTAGGGAAATCATGGAGAAATTGGGATTGGATATCACTAGAAAGTATCATGACCTTTACTCTTTTGATTCTAGTAGAGTAAGATGCATTGGGATTATCAAAGATTTGGTGGTCAGTTTGGATCAGATTCCGACTAAAAATGTTTTGATGGATGTGGTTGTGGCGGATATTCCTCCTAGATTTGGCATGCTTCTTTCCAGATCTTGGGGAGTGAAACTTAAAGGGACATTGCAGCTTGATTTCTCCTATGCTACTATTCCCGTGTTTGGTCAGATGAGGAAATTATATCGGGAGAAAAAGATGAAGTATATGATCACTAGCAAGGAGAAATTGGTAAATCATCCAATCAATTATGTACATATTGATTTAGAATCATTTGTCTTGTACTCAAATAGCTTTAATGATGTAAATAGCCAATTAATTGAAGTAGAAGACATTCCGGAAATCACTGAAAATTTCAGAGAGGTCTTAAAGAAAGATAGACAAAGACTTGATAGTGATAATGAGCAATCAGCCTTCCGACAACAACAAAATGTTGATGGACAACAAGATGAAGCAAAAAGCAAACATAATTTCAACATTTGGAAGAGGATGAAGATGGTTTGTGGACCATGGATTTTGATGGTGCGGTAGGAAGGGGCAGTGCTGGAATTGGCATTTGGGTACACAACCCTGTTTCCTCCCCAAACAAAGTGCCAAGTAATGTAAGGGTCTGTTCTTATAAATTGGCTTTTGATTGTTCAAATAATGAGGCTGAATATGAAGCTTTAATTGCTGGTATGAAAATTATTAGAAATTTAAATGCTAAAATAATTGCAGTGTATGGCGACTCCGAGTTAGTTATCAAGCAAGTGAAAGGTGAATATCAAGCTAAGCATCCTTGAATGCGGGCCTACTGCAATGCGGTACTAGATATCTTGAGATTGTTTTCAGATTATACTTTGACATGTGTTCCTCGTATTCAGAATGGTACTGCAGATGCACTTGCAACAACAACAAATAATTTGAAAAATACGATGAATTCAAGCAACAAATTTGAAATTCATGTGAAGCACCGTCTGATTGTCCCTGACAATCAAAGGTATTGGCAAGTGTTTCAAGATGACAAAGATATTGATGAATTTCTGCAAAATGAAGGTAAATTCAAAGACACTTCTATTGATGGGGAGCATAATGATGGCGAGGCGGATGTAGAAGTCAATCAGATGGAAGTTTTGCAGCTGAAGGATAATGTCATTCCTAAAGGTCTAATACCTTTAGAGGAGCTTTTCGACCAAGATGATGTAGCTCGGAAACCGAGCTTGCTGCCAACCGAGAAAGGAGTTGAGGATGTGAACATTGGATCAGCAGAAAATCCTAAAATGGTGAAATTGTCCAAAGCATTGCCCCCACAGGTAAAAGCAAAGTATATCAGTTTATTATCTTCCTTTTTTGATGTTTTTGCCTGGGAGTATTCAGATTTGAAGACATATGACACAAAAATAATTCAACATACCATTAAGATTAAGCCAAATCAAAAGCCCTTTCGGCAAAAATTGAGAAGAATAAATCCAAAGCTGCTGCCCTCAATAGAGAAGGAAGTGAATCGGTTGTACAAAGCTGGTATCATCGTCCCCATAATATTTTCAGATTGGATTTCTAATTTGGTGCCCGTGCGCAAGAAAACAGGTGAGATTCGCTTATGTATTGATTTTCGGAATCTGAATAAAGTATCTTTGAGAGACAACTATCCATTGCCCAAAATGGATCACATACTTCAGCGAGTAGTTGGAGCATCCCGCATGTCGCTATTCGATGGTTATTCCGGTTATAACCAAATTTTGGTCCATGAGGATGATAGAGATAAAACAACGTTCACCACTCCGTGGGGAACTTTTCATTATGCTAAAATGGCTTTCGGTTTGAAAAATGCTGGTGCGACCTTTCAGCGAGCAATGGATATGGAATTTTCAAATGAAAAGAATGTTTTTCTAGTTGTTTATCTTGATGATTTGACAGTTTTTTCTAATTCAGATGAAGAGCACCTTTATCATTTGAAAATTGTATTTCAACGGTGTAGAAAATATGGTGTATCTCTCAATCCAAAGAAGAGTTTGTTTGCCATGGATGAAGGCAAGCTTCCTGGTCATATTATATCAAAGGATGGCATCCGCATTAATCCAGCTCAAGTAGAAGCTATTTAGCAAATTGATCTTCCCCGAAACAAAAAGGAGATCCAATCATTCAACGGTAAGATTAATTTCTTACGTCGCTTTGTGCCCAATCTTGCAGAACATTTAAGGGAAATCACAAACATTTTCAAGAAAGAGAGTGTGGTGAAGTGGACTGAGGAAGAAGTAAAGTCTTTCAATTTAGTAAAATTGGCTCTTTCTTCAGCTCCGGTTTTGATCAGCCTGGACTATACTTAGGATTTTATTTTGTTTTCAGTTGCCTCAGATCATACTATGGCAACATTCTTGATGCAGAAAAGAGATTAGCTTGAGAAACCAATAGCTTTTTTCAGCCGAACCATAAGAGGTGCAACTTTAAAGTATAATATTACTGAAAAGCAAGCTCTTGCCTTAGTAAAAGCGTTGAAAGATTTTCGAGTATATATTCTGCATTCTCACATTCTTTCTTATGTTACTAATGCTGCTGTTAAAGATGTCTTAGTGCAAACAGATCCAGAAGGGAGATGAGGCAAATGGATTGCTGCCTTGTTGGAATATGACGTGGAGATCAAACCTAAAAAGCTTATCAAAGAACAGGGGCTAGCTAAGCTAATGACTGAGTCAAATTTGCATGCCCTGGACATTAATCTCATTGCTGCTATGTCTGAGGAAAATGAAGAAAGTTCGCTAACTCAGGTATTAGAAATTTTTGTTTCTTTCTCCTTGGTATTCAGACATTGTGTATGTACTCCAAAATCTGTCACCACCACCAGGAATGGCTAAAAACAAAAGTAGGACACTGAAATTGAAGGCTGCCAAGTTTTTTATCATGAATAATGTGCTCTATTGGAAAGATCCCGGTGGTGTCTTGCTCAATTGTTTGGTTGAAGAGGAGGCAAAACAGGTTATGGAAGATTTTCATAAGGGAGATTGTAGAGGTCACCTTTTCTGGAAAACAACGGCCAACAAAATTTTGAGAGCAGGATATTATTGGCCAAATCTCTTTGCTGATGTGTACAAAACTGTTAAAGGCTGCCATGAATGTCAGATTTTTGAAGGGAGGAGAAAATTGCAGCCTTTGCCGCTTAAGCCCATTGAAGTGAGTGCTCCTTTTCAGCAGTGGGGTTTGGATTTCATTGGCAAGATCCATCCTGCTTCTTCAGCGCAGCATAAGTGGATCCTTATAGTGACGAAATATTTTACCAAATGGATTAAGGCGATTCCCACTAGGCAAGCCATAGATTTGGTATTCATTACATTTCTTGAAAATAATATTTTGTCTCGTTTTGGTTGTCCAAACAAGCTAATCACTGATAATGCAGGAGCCTTTAAATCTAAAAGAATGATTGAATTTTGTGATAAGTATCAAATTAATTTGGGGCACTCAACCGCATATCATCCACAAGGCAACGGATTGGCCAAATCCTCAAATAAATCCTTGGTCAATATTATCAAAAAGCTGCTGGAAATAAACAAGAAAAGTTGGCATAAGAAATTGGTTAATGCACTTTGGGCAGACATAGCGAGTCAAAAGAAATCTATAGGCATGTCTCCTTTTGAGCTCGTGTATGGTGTTGATATTGTATTCCCGACCTCTCTCGCAGTTCCAGTGTTTAAAATTCTGCAGGAAGCTGGCAATGAAGATGATCATATGCAACGAAGAATAAATCAAATGATCCATTTACAGCAGACTAGAGACAAGGTTTTTCAGAACACTTTCAAGCTGCAAGAGAGAATCAAGAAGATATATGATCGAAAGGCAAAGGTGGACAAGTTTCAAATAGAAGAAGTGGTGCTAAAATGGGACGCAAGAAACGAAGATAAAGGTAAGCATGGCAAGTTCAAGAATATTTGGAAAGGACCTTTCAGAATTGCTGCATATCGAGGCCAAAATGCTTTCCTTTTGGAAGAAATGAATGGAGAAGATTGTCCAGGAGGGCCGGTCAATGGTCGGCTACTCAAACGGTACTATTTTTGAAATGTTTTTTGCTGTCATACATATCACTGTACATACCGGTTTGTTTAAGTTTCATTGCAAGCGCGTGCTGTCATCATTCTTTCAGTTTGGGGCTCGAGGTGAAGGCTATAAAATTGAAGGATGATTTCAGTTTTGGTTAGGTCAGGTCTTTCAGTCATTTTCAGTCTCGAAATTGAGTCAGTTTTGAGTTCTAAAAATGAGTCAAGAGTCTGGTTTTGGTTTGTCGAAGTTATTGACTCCATAGCCCAATGGACGAAGGCACTGCCTACTTTCCCAGAGATCTGTAGTTCTTGGCACCTCCAAGGAGCTACCATCCCCATTCGAGCCAATGTTAGTGTCGGTATCTTCATCCCTCTGTCAGTGATCAAAATCCTCTTGTTGCATTGCATATTAGGTGTCTCACTCAGTCAGCTGCATTCCATTAGGAGCATAGATCATCTGACAGTAGTGGCTTGTTGTTCATATCCCTCATGTCCTTTACCTGCTGGACCATTTCCATTCATCAAAACCATTTGCACTCACTTTTTGTCCTTAAATTTGTAAGAGTCATTGTTTAGGTTTTAGTGTCATTAGGTCTAGGGTTTCATTAATAAGGTCTTTAAAATGCCCAATAATGGTCAGCAGGCGCATGAGGAGTTTGAAATAAAGTTTCAATACTAAGAACTTAATCATCATATGCTTAATAATTTTGTAAGGCGGGCGATGCGCTGATCTAACTATCCACTCAGGGCGTATAATTTGGTCAACGCACCAGCCTCCCGACATTAGTACATAGTCAATAGCACGGTCGTTTAAATGACCACACCACCATGTTAGTTTTAAAATTATTCACGGTGCAAGTTTTTTCGGTACCACACCGTAAGCTAGTGCGGTTTCTGTTAGCGCCGTTCGCGGTGCGCCTTGTAAATTTATAAGCAGCACCGTGAACGGTGCGAGATGAACAGCTTGAGCGCACCACATAGATTTATTTTATTTTATTTTTTAAAATGATTAATTTTAAGGTTTTTTGAAAATCTAATCTGCTAAAATGTTTAGTTATTGAGAATCAAGTAAAATACCTGTACATTTGCGCGTCGAGGAGGCATATTTGCCGAGGAATTGATGAAACCAAATTTGCCCACCGTTTTCGAAAATTTGAATTCCACAGGGTGTGCAATGGATGGAAGCAATGCGTGCAATGGGAGCATTGATGACAGGGCGCCTCACACAAGACAAATTCACATTGGTGCTTGAGAGGTTTGGAGCACTCAAGAAGTAAAAATGACGTTTTTACGGCCGATAATTTTTTTTATTTAATCCTATTTCAGTGTGTGGGTTTTTGAGACGCACCAAGCGGTATTATCGATGGCGCACCACACGTCTTTACAGTCCACTAGATTACTATGATGCACTGGACATGTTTATACGTAGAGCACTAGTGCGCTATAGTACTTAGACACAGAGTGCGGGTTTGTACGGAGAGCACGGTGTCTCGGTGTGCCAATTTTTTGTATGCACCGGTGTGTTTTGAGTAAAACACACCGGTGCGGTTTATGATGAGAAATGCACCAGGAAAAAATCATTCGCAAAAACCTCCACCCGCCAACCTCCTCTAGAGACCTCCACTTCAAATGGATAACTGGGCTTTTTTTATAAGGGGCTCCTCAAAAGCATCAGCTAGAGGTTATTTTCCTTGTAGTGTGGAAATCAATGAAGATAGGAATTTTGGGTAGAACGGGTCAATACTCACTTAGAAAATATCCTTGACAAGGCCAACAGAGATAACAAGATACATAAATGCATGGTTGCCCGCTAACAAACAAGAAATCAGATTGTACAAATCAAAGTTGAGAAATTGAAAAGAAAACTGCAAGAAGTAAAAGACAAGAAAATGGAGTCAATAAAAAGGCTAAATATCCTTGGATTTTTATCCTATCATCCATAGCAATAAAGGAGAAAATTTTGAAAATTTTGGAGTAGTTTGAAATTTTTTGAAATTTTGCAGAAAATGGCACACAGAAGCGCTGCGCAGAGGCACGACCCTTTTTCCCTGGGCATCCAAATGAACTCTTTTCTACATGGATTAGTGCATAATGATGATTACATGCCAAATATTAGCTTATTTTTTCATGACAACTTCCTATTTTGATCATAAACTCATAAAACCTCACCTTTTTCATGCTTCTGCCACTAAATTTGGACTGGTGCAACACTTCTGAGTGAGGTTGGAAAAATCAAGTTTTGGAAGCCTTCCCATGGGTATTTTTTGGATCTTGATGGCTCATTGGAAATTAGACACGATACTTGACCCAACTTTTAGAATGTAGATTGGACTCTTAAAAGTCAGCCAAAATCATCTCTCAACTGGCGTGACCCTTCTCCTAAAAATTCCTGTTTTGGTGCATGCTGGTGCAACCCTTTTGTTCGTGGTGCGACCCATCTGGTAATAAAATGTTTTGAGCACTGAATGATAGAAGATTTGATATATTGTTATTAATTTATTTTATTTAAGGCTTCTTAGTTGGTTTTTGCCTCACATTATGAGGAGATTTGTAATTAATGAGGAGATAAGCTCTCCTAATCTTTGTCTAAAATCATGGAAGCTTTTTCAACTATCCTAGTCTTTAGGTGAGGACTCATAAAAGGCATTTATTATGAGCCTTGAATAGGATTTTCAACCTGATGAGCTGTCCTATGTTGTATTTTCCTATATGAGGTAGTCTGTAATCATTTCCAAGGGTTGGAGTCTTGGACATTGAGCTAGTGTATTTCATTTTGACAAAGTAATACAATGGATATAGAGAAAAGTTGCATCTTAAATTTAGGGATTCATGTGGTGAGCTTGTATGGCTATGTTTCTCTTTTGTAATTCACTCCATTGAATGCTTTCTCTTTCCATTACATATCTACTACTTTTACTCATTGTCTTTAAAGGTTTTCAACAGGATTCATGAGGAATACAAGCCCTTTTTTGATAAGATGATGATGTTATATTTATTTTCTTCTTAAGGAATGCATTCATCCTTCTATGCTTGTTCCTAATATTTGTGTTCATCCTACACCATACCCATAAATCCTAAAGGGTAATTCAAGCTTGCCTACCTTGCCCCTTTATTACCTTGCAATTTTTGCTCTTATAACCCTCCCAGAGGTTCAAGCCTAGCTCTAAAGGTCCATTTTCATCCAACACAAAAATCCAAATCAACCAAAGCCCTAGTGCCTATTATACCTAGCCTAAAATCTCAGTAATCCAGTAAATTTGGTTGTGATATCAATGGGAGAGCCCTCTTAGCCTAGTAGGGCTAGCTACAAGGTCAAAGTGGTATGTGGTTACCTTTTCTGGTCTCCTTCTCAGCCTTCGGATAACTGGTGGAGTGCTAACAAATCAGATCAATGTTTTTTCTACAAGAGATGGCTAAGAGAAGGCCGAACTGGATGACTAGCCTATAAGGGCATGATCTAGAATTCAAAATAGTTCATACTATTAAGGGCCATTATCTATGTCGTCTAACAGAAAAAGAGGTGAGCTCAACAAAAGATAATCCTTCTGGGTGGGAGAAGGAAATAGATATGTACAAAGTTGAGCGAGCCACCCCCACTAATATCTTAGAATCTTGGTACACATATGCGCACCAGTATCTTGAGAATGGCACTTTTACCTCTCACTTATCTACACAATAGAAGAGGGAATTCAAGTTGAAATCATTTTCTTACCATTTAGGGCATGGGGTTCTTTTCAAAAAGCACCATAATGGTGTATTTCTCAGATGCTTAGGAGCACATGATTTAGAGAGAGTGTTTCGTGACCTCCATGATGGACCAGTCAGAGGACACTTCATAGGCGACACTACAGTGAAAACATTTATCCAGTCCAGTTATTGTTGGCCCACATTATTCAAATACACTCAAGCATATTCTCGCAAGTGCATGGTCTGTCATAGGTGTGCCTACTGAGGAAAGAAGTCAACCACCCCATTGCATCTTATCGCCGTGGAAGAACCATTTCAATAATGGGGCCTAGAGGTCATTAGTGATATTTTTCTTCACTCATCAAAGCAACAACACTATATTCTAACTACCACATATTAATTCATGTGGTGGATAGAAGTGGTTCCACTTAAGCAAGTGAACGATTAGGAAGTCATCAAATTCCTCAAGCAGAATATCATCTCCAGGTTTGGCGTTATGACTTCACTTGTTTTTGAAAATGCGACGTGTTTTTCATCGCTAATATTATATGATTTTGCGAAAATGGTAGTGTATTAAAAAATTATGCTAATTTATATTCATATGGAAATGGTCTTACTGAGTCTACCAATAAGAATATTATACGCTTCATTAAGAAGACCGTTTTATCTGAACAGAGGAACTGCCACTTTGATTTGGTGAATGCCTTATGGGCTGAATGAGTCACGCCTAAACCTTCTTTGAACATGTCTTCTTAATTCCTGGTTTATGGAAAAGAAATCATCCTACCCTCGAACATCTATTTTCCCGCCCTTTAACTTTCACAAGAATCAGAGGGAAAGCCATATTTATTTGTTGAGAGTAGGATAAACACCCTCCTCAAGTTGCAACAAGAAAGGCAAAGAGCTAAAGGTAAATTTTCTCTTCACCAGAGTCATATCAAGAGGTGGTTTGATAATAAGTCCTCAGGGAAAAAATGAATTGAATGTGGGTGACCTATTCTTGAAGTGCGAAAAATCCGATGAAGACAAAGGAAAACATACTAAGTTCCAATCCATGTGGATCAGATCATTCACAGTGCATGAGAAGCTTGGGAAACACACATATTTTCTTCAGTCTTTAGACGGGAAGATTGAATCTCTTCCTATTAATGACCAAGACTTAACAAAATATTTTCAATGATGGTATAGGGCCGTGCCCTACCCTATGTACATAGTTTGTTTTCTTGTTTCTTATTTTGTTTGGTCTTGTGTTTTGTTTTATTTCATGTAAATAAGCGTCATGTGTGTGTGTTTTTTGGCTTATTTGTGTGTGGCTGAGTTGATAAGAGTCTCGTGACACTACAACATTTGGCCAACCTTTGGTCCTCCTCGTTTTTTTTGGTTACATATTTTTTTCAATGATGTTCTGACGGAAAATATGATCCTTCCATAAGGAAAGTTTTATGTTGAACTGTGATACCTGTGTCTATTCTGGAAATCTTATGCCCATACTGGTTTTTTTCTATTTCGGTGTTTTCACGCTTCTCCAATCAAGTAGAAGAGGAAAATGGGAAAAATCTAAACGAGAAAACCTAAATTATAGGTCTTTATATTCTTCTTTGAAGTAACAACCTCTTCTACTCTCCATAAGTCAGAATCCCTATTCCGCCCATGAAATAAATAAGTGCTTATGCACTGCTCTATATAAATATACAAATAAATGTGAAAGAAGAGAAAACATTATTACAAAGGGAGGTGAAGAAATCAACTTTGTCCGAGTACTTTCCAGGATCGCTGGCATCGGATAAATGTTTGTGTTCCTTTAGTGACTCCACTAAGATACTGTCCAAGCCCGTTGGTAGTGGAGCAACACCAGCGATGAAAAACTATACTCTGAAAATCTAAATATCGTAAACTATATTACCCTTCCTGATTAAAAACATTGTGATATTGTTGATATTATGTTTGTATTCAACCGAGAAGGGACATAACGGACTATGTTTATTCATGGGGTAAGTGGGGAAACCAAAGTGATATGCATGATGAATCAATACTCCTCGAAGAACTAGACACTGCACAAAAGAACCAACCCTGATGCCGAATTTAGAATTCTACTAGTGTGTCACCAAGTGTTGTCGCTGCTACAAAACCCTCCAAATTTTGGCCTACACTGAAAATTTCAGAGCCTAATTTAACCTTATATACTGCTGTTTTAAGAAGTGAGACTTATTACATGTGTTTTCTCTAAGCGTTTTTGTCCCATTTGAGGGAAAATAAAAGTGTCATCTTTTGGAGTGTGGAGTATCGCACATCGCATGAAAGCTAGTTTTAGTGGTTTCAAGGCATAATATTTATGTAAATGAGCTGGTATTACCTTGTAAACATGTGTCGCACTCATTTACAAAGGTTTAAGAACAATCACACAAGTGTTTTCACGGTCATCACAAAGTGTATCTTTGGTGTTGCACTTGGCGCAATTCGTCACAAAGTTTTCACACTGAGGGAAATATGTTGTTCATGTGCTCTGGGTGATCTATGTTGTGTCATCAAGTGTTCTAAGTGTGTGATCACCATAAATTCTTGTAACTGTTCACATTATCTACATAGATCCCACACTTAGACAAATTTAGAAAAATTACCGATCGGGAAACCTACCCTCATCCAGACTTCCTGAGCTGTTCATTACACAGTCTCAACCCTCAAGTTGCAACCCTACCTCTTGGAATTGTGCAAAGCAATGTTATTGCTTTCCAAGACTGTGCACTTTGCAATCACATTGCTTAATCTCAGCCTCTGACCTCTAAATCTTCATAATATCTCTCTCTTGCCTAGTAAGAATTGCACATTACACAATCTCAAGGCTCAAGCCTCAGCCTTGAGCTCCTGAACTGCGCAATTGTACAATCACCTGGCCTCCCTCTCCTTGCAGAACTGCGTAGTGGGAAAATTCAGTCATAAATCCCTCAATCTGGCTCCTTGATATCCCCAACTGCGCAATATTCAAGCCTAGTCCAGCCTAAACTGCGCATTGTGTAGTATCAAGGCTCAGACTTGACCCTTGACTACCTGAGTTGTACAATTACATAGTCACTAAGCCTCTCCCTTAGTCTGCAACCCAGTTTCAGATCAGTAAGTGGATCATCATGCAACATCTTAGACTAGGAGTTTATTGGACTGATGTCTTCTAATAATGAATGAATTGTAGATGAAGGTACTCTATAATACTATGACATGATGATGAAGAAGGAGATGGAGAAGGAGAACATGGTAGAAGACACCTCTATAGCTAAACATGCAAGTTGATCAATCAGGATAAAGTGAAGGGACATCAGTTTGCGACCACAACTCAAGACCTAATAACACTGAAGAATCCTCATCTTTTATCCATATGGAGGTGGGAAAGAGATCCTTCTCAAGGAGACATAATGCAAGAATAAAAAATAATGGATTGAAATTTCCATGTCATCACGAAGTCCACGTCATCAGTGTCATGTCATCTCATGTCATGAGTCATCATATGCCACATTGTTTTGTGGATTATTTAAATTCTTATTCGAAAAATGTATTGTAAAGTGGAAGTCCAAAGGACATGTACAGAATATGAAGAGTCATGTAAAATTCAAAAAGTCATAGGGAAGTCAAACAATCATGAGGGTAGTCAAAGAGTCACAAGGGAGGTGAAGGATCACCCCATTGGTTATATATACACCCTCATTGTACAAGCAAAGGATTTTTCACCTTGGCTCCTTGCATAAGGCATCTGAGAGACAAGCTAGTTCTTTTGGGGAGCAAGTAGTGGCTCCAACACTCCATTATTGGAGCTACTGGTGTTAGTTGTATACATGTGTCCTAGGAATTTTACTTAATGTATGAAGCCTTATGGAAAACACATTATTCATGCATGGATTATGAATATTTGTAAGATTTTTCTATGAATTTTTATGATTCATGATTTTTTTCACTTGTACTAAAGTAGTTGAAATATTTCCGCTATTTTAGTGCTTATCATATTGAGAATGTGTTGTAATGGTTGCAATCACTGTCACATATTTGTGGACTATTCCACTAGATGTTAGACAAATGTTTCTTGTTTGTGTGTGTCTCTACTATGGTGGTATTACTACTTCTCTCTTAAAGGCATTGGAAAATAGATCACTACTGAGAAAGGGGGGGGGGGGGGAGGATGAATCAGTAGTGAAGGAACTTGTATATTTTTCTCCAAATTATTATTTATTCAAGCATGTGTAAACTGAAACACAAAACCATATATCAGAGCATCAAAAATAAACTATAAAACCATGAAAGCAATCAACACAATGGACACAAATATTTCTGGTGGAAAACTCTTCTCCGAGAAGAAAACCACCCTATTGCCGCTGCACTGCTCAATTATTTTATTAATATGATGGATTTTTTTTACATAGATTAGATTACACCTATAAGTTAGAAGAATAAAATTCCTTCATAGTGTGCTGTCCCTTTCATACATGAAACTATTTCTCTCTCAGATATACGTACTACCATTTTTTGTAGGCCACCACGATCCACGATCCTTGCCCAGCTGCCATTGGACTATCCAAATCCTATTGGATGGAGAAATCTCTTCCTTCTATTGAATCTGCCAATTCACTGTATACTCTGAAGCCTTCGTGCCTTCGCTTCATCCATGCGAGTGTAACAACCCTATTTAAAATTCATGTAAAAAAATATAATACCAAGTTCAAGGGACACATATTCAAAGATTAATGGTGGGAAAAAAAAATCCTAGTGGGTGTTCATTTGGTTTATTATGGCTAAGGAAATTGGCAAAGGAAATGGAAAAGGCATTTGAGAAGGAAAGAGGCATTATTTGGCATTTATTTATGAAAATAATGGAAAATAGGAGAAAAGGAAGGTGAAAGGTCACATGTTGCATGTGAGGAGGAAAATGAAGGAAAATTATGGAAAATTAAGAAAATAGAAGCCTCATTAAGAAAAAGGCTTATAAGGATTAGTTGGTGGGATTTTCATTAGTTCAGTTTTGGAGCTCTCACTTTATCTATCTCTCTCTCATACTCTTGGACATTTAGAGTTTTCTTAAAACACTCTTGGAGGAGTGTGGCATACTTGGGATTTGGAGCAAGAAGTAAAATGAAGAGCAGGAAAGCTGAAGAAGATATCAAGATCAACAACTATAATTGGATTTCTTTGTGGGTATCAAGTTGTATGTATGGTTTCCTTGCTAGTTTTGGCATGCATGGCACATGCATGTCATTTATTGGTTATGAGTTGTCATTGACATGGAGGATTGCCTGGATTGACAGAGGTTTTGCCTAGCCTTGTCATTTGCTAGATAACTATGGTGCTGTGGGTTTTACTTTTGTTTTCTGGTTAGTTCTCATGTTCCTTTGGCTGTGGGTTGAGTTATTAGTTTCTGGAGCCTTGGTTGGAAAAACACTTTGGAGCCCTATAACAACTTGGGTTGAGTTACTAATCTTGGAGCCTTGGTTGGAAAAACACTACGGAGCCCTTGGTGGGTTGAGTTACTAGTCATGGAGCCTTGGTTTGACAAATGCTTTGGAGCTCGAAAACAACTGTGGGTTTTTGAGCTCCAAAGCATTTACTAGTCCTAGAAGCCCTTGTTGGAACAAACACTCTGGAGCCCTGGAAAACTTGGGTAAAGGCTGATCTGGTGATGGTTAGTGATGTCCAACTAGGAGGTGGAATCACTGGTTGAGGGTTGAGGTGGTTGGCCTTTTTAAGACCTAGTTTGGTTGTGTTTTATGTGTTTCATGAAATCCCACATTCATGCTTGGAATATGGCACGGGGGTCACTAGCTGCAAGAAATTTTTGGTTCAAACTAGTCTATGGTTCGGTGGTATGTGGAAGTCCCAGACCTGGTTGCATTTTACACGTGATAATAAGAGGTTCTCTCTATGGCTGTTATATCCCTACTATTTATGTTTTTTATATGTTGGTTATGTGTATGTTTTATGATAGTTATAATGTATGGCTCTCATCGTGTTTTGATTTGAAAATGAATGAACAATGAATATATGAACTAATAGATGATAATTCAACTAATGTGATAGGGTATCAATGCTTCTTAACAATTATCAGATAAGTTTGAGATAACTATGCTTATATATGTTGTTATGACCTGTAGATTTCATATTTGTGATATGCTTGTTGAAATGACTATCATGGTTGGGCTTGGTTAGGTCAAGTGATTGATCTAATTTTGTTTTAGATGCTTTGTCTTGGTGTCATTTATTGTCTCGAAAAGTCTCATCAAGTTTTGGGCAATGGTTTTGAGACTAGCCCTGAAAAAGTGGCTTAAATCTCACAGTCTCTGGCACATAATTGGATGAAAAAGACTGCAATTTCTCCGTTGCAAGAAATGTGGGTGAAACTGGAGGGTTTCAGTCACATGCATGCATTATCATGGGTGTGACTAGGGGTTTAATTCATTGAAAGTCTAGGTTAATACAGGAGTTGGGCACCTGGAGTGGTGGATTATCTCTTGGGGGTCCTGTAGCACCTGAGGGAGGTCTGTGAAGTGTTGGTTCGTCGGTTCCACTTCCTTAACTGCACTTAGGGAGTTTAATCATATCATAGTAACTATTTATCACATGTTTACCCTGGTTGAATGGTTATATTAGGTAAATGTGGGAAGAGGGAGTTACAGAGTGGTATCAGAGCATGGTTTCGTTCTCTTTGGGTAGTGTCTGGTTTCCATTCTTATTGTGTGATATATGATACCACATAGTGGTATGAGAGCACGGTTCACCCTTGGACTGGATGGGTGGTGTGTGTTGATTGTGCATTCATGTCGATTACATATGTGTTCCTTATGTTTGTGGTATATGTGCTTATTGCATATCAATGGCATTGGTCATATTTTTTGTGGTGTCGCCATGCGAAAGTTGATGGTGTTGTTGATTGGATGTGGCCGTCATGAGTGTATGCTGGTTATGCAATTTTTATGCATGTCAGTGTGTAAGGTTGTTGTGCATACATTGTTATGGTTATGGTTATGCATGCATAATAGGCTATATATGTGTTACACAACAATTTGTCACTGTCCCTGCAATTCCCCATCCTGCACATTGGAGGGCTCATTTCGTGACCTGTGAGCAGTGACATAACCTGAAAAAACTTTCATGGCATTCCCCTAGACATGGAATTTCATTCCCCTGAAGACAACTCCTTGTGAAAAACCCTAAAAATAGCCTTTTCATCCTTGGCGCGACTAGCCTGTGTTATACTCACGCCAATGAGGAAAATTAACATTGATCCCGCGCCAATTGGCGCTCTGTCCCAGTTAAGCACCCGCGCCAATCTATTTATGGAAATTTTTTTAAAAAAGGAGGCGAAGTTTCGATTACAACAACTTTGTGGATGAGTCAGCAGGAGTGGTTTCGACTGAATAACCACGGCCTTCCTCCTTTGGTCTCTTGTTTCCACCTTATGGGGAACCTCCCAAGGGATAATGCCTCCCTTCCACTATTGTAGGGATCCAAATCTCCTCCTCTCCTCTATAAATATAGCCTTCATCCATTGACGAAGGGGCTGAATAGCTGAATGCTGGAGGGCTGAAGGGCTGAATGGTTGAACGAGCTGAATGGTTGAGTCTCCAAGAGCCTTCATAGCCTAAAGAATGCTACAAGAGATTTGATAGTCTTCATAGTGCCAAATCCATAGCGAGGAGATTGACGATCGAAGAGAGAGGCTTGTCCCCATTCCCGACAAGCTTTGCTGAGACGTATTCTGCTGACGACCCGTCGAAGGAAGGTTCAACATCAGAGCCTAGTTGTATTTTCCTTTGATGAATTAATGATAAGCGACTATTGGTTATGGTTCCACTCGTATTGTTCATTATGATCATGAGTTTTGTCTTCTCTGACTGATACATAATTTCATATATCGGGTTTTACGCTTGTGTTTGTTGTGTTCCTTGCGTGTGCAGGTGTTCGATCGTGGCAAGCGAAAGGATTGTGATCTACTGGAGCAAGGGAACGGGAACATCATCTTCTCTACGAACAACAACGTTGGACTTGAGGTAGGCCTTCTTCACAAGTTGGTTTATTGTAATTAGGAACCTGCACCTTAGCGTGTTACGATTGTTGCTAGACCCGATCTGGGCTAGTAGGGATCGCCTCTGTCCGCAGAGGGGATTTACCTCTACAACAATATGCATTATGAGGTCATTGTATGTTGTTATGTCATCATGTTTTTGTTGATAATCTATGATGTTTATATATTGGCTAAGACAGAGTAGGAGATGCAGACTATTAGAGCAAGGTTGAAGCACTAGAATTTGCGGTAAGAGCAGATCGTCACATACGTATTGTATGTTTGGCATGAAAGTCTGTTTGTTAATGGATTGTTATATACATTAGGGTTATATACATGTTTGTCATTTTATTGTTGTTGTGGTTACATGCATGGTAAATTCTAGTGAGTTAGTGTGGTCGCATGAACATGTGTTGAATATTCATGAATGATAGTAACTTGTTTTTATATGAATTGTTGTTGTTGTTTTATGTTAGTTAACTTGATGATTATGTTATATGTTGTTGATAAGTATGTTATATGTTAGTTAACTTGATGATTATGTTATATGTTGTTGATAAGTATGTTATATGTTAGTTAACTTGATGATTATGTTATATGTTGTTGATGACTATGCTATATGTTAACTTGTTGTTGTTATATGTTAGTTAACTTGATCATTATGTTATATGTTGTTGATGATTATGCTATACGTTAACTTGTTGTTGTTATATGTTAGTTAACTTGATGATTAGGGCTATTGCATTTAAGACCTTGATGTTATATGTTTCATTCTAATCTAGACTAACTCTGCATATGTGATTGTTATGCATTAATGAAATTTTTTTGTGAGCTTATGATGTGAACATGTTAGCTAGTTACTGTTATGGATATCATGAACTTATTTATGTTGATCTGAGGTGTTTTCAAGTTATAGCGTGCTAATATAGATTGATTGTACATACAAGATGGCATCCCTTAGGATACATTAAGGTATGCTTTTGATTATGTCATATATTTGGTGTTTGAGTGTTTGATTATGTCGTCTATTTAGTGTTTGAGTGTTTGGTTTCTATAATGTCGTATATGTATTTCTTAAATGTTTTATTTATTGCATGATATGATTATGTGTTTATGATATTACATGACGAAATGATCTTGTTTTAAGATGGTTGTACTAACACATTATGTGATGAGATAACTGATATTTACTTGAGTGTAAGTGAGTGCTAGTTGTAGTGCTATGATTTATGACAATGAGTTGACTGTTGATTATGTCATGGTTGATAGTCTCAGTAAAATTTGATTTCAATTACTAAATATTTTGTCTTGATATTTGGAAAATGTGGCTAACATCTATGACCAGTTGCAGGGAAACATGCTTGGCATTAGTGTGATAAGGTAATAGTTGACTTGTTTATATAAATAATTGTTGGGTGATGTGACAGTGCAGAGTAAGACTCAATTGCAACAAGGAAAAGGTAAAATAAAGGAATTGGGTGAAGATTACATTGGCTATGTTTGGAAACTGCAATTCCAAATGAATGAGTGCTTTTCATATAGGAAGCCTTCTTAACCTTGATTTTGTTTGACATTATGTGGATATGTGTTATATTCCCGAACATGTATTTGACATGTATAAAAACTAGTTTCCAGTTATGGATGTATTTTTCAAGGGAATTAGAGTCCCTTGAGAGATGGCATGGATGTGTTCAATTACAATGAAACATTCTTGTCACGTCAAGGTAAGGTAACCGATATATTGTTATATTTATTTCTACACAGAGAATTATGTGTTTACGACAATATGATGCAGGGATTGCACGGAAAATGAAACTTCCATGAAATCTTGGAGAATGCTCAGGTTTATATTTCCTTTGGAAGCATTGGAAACCCATGGGAATTGAGTCATGGTGTTTGTTGAGATTCTTGTGCTTTCAATATTTTTTAGTATTTGTTTATGCTTGATTTTCGGTCTTGATTGTGTCTAGTGCATGATCATGCCACTTTTTTTGTGGTGTCGTATTGGTATTGGTTTTCATGGTTTCCTCATTTGTTTCCTGTTCTCTCCTTTTATGTTTTGAGGGTCCTAGGAATTAGTTTGGGAAATATGAAAGTTAATGAAGCTCAGGAAGGGTTGAATGGAACCTGATAGGTAATGTAAGATGCTGATGAAGACTTTGATGTATAAGGGCATCATAAGGTAAGCATATTACAACCAATTGGACTGGTTGGGTCCATTTTGGTAAATGGGTGGTGGAAGTACAGACATAAGAAATGTAACGATAAATGTAAAGTAAATGGAATTGAGGCATCAGATGCCTTGGCTATGTTGGGAATTGTTGTTCTCAATGTTTTCATGCATAGATAAAGGGAGTTCTATTAACCTTGGACTTATGCTATTTGGTAATTATGTTGTGATCATGATTATGTTGCTGTTTATATATGTGTATACATGTATATATGTCATGCATGACAGGGTTGTCATGGATCATGATTGTTTAATGCTAATGTTTATATGTATATATGTATGTATGTATGGAATCATCTAACACGATCATGATTATTTTATGCTAATGATTATATATATGTATGTATGTATGTATGTATCTATGCCATTGTTTGACAAGGTTGCCAGGGATAATTATTGTGGAGGAATTATTTCCTATGCAGGTGAATGGCATGAATGGGTTCTTGGTCTTATGAGGAATCAAGTGGGAAGAGTAGCCCTGACAAATATATGAGGTCAGTATCATGTGGATATGAATTTATTTAATGTGATTATACTATTTCCATGTTATGGAAGGTATTGCTCAGGGATACATCAACAAAATGAAAGAAATATTATCTACGACATGTTGGGACAAGCATGAATGTTAGAAAGACACTAGAAATAAGGTTTACTGGTAGAGACAATGTGGTTTTGGATGTGAACTGCTATTATTGTGTATATGTTGCGCATATTGTACATTCAATCATTGTACCTATGGTGTTGTGTGCCTACTGTATATATGGTGTTGTGTTCATATTGCATACTACAATACTAAGTATAGATGGTGTTATGTACATGTTGGATATGCGGTGTTGTGTACATATTGTACAGTGCACATGATGGATATGCGGTGTTGTGTACACATGGTGTTGTGCACATGTTGGATATGCGTTGTTGTGTAAA
This sequence comes from Pinus albicaulis, assembly GCA_034641835.2. Lineage (NCBI taxonomy): Eukaryota > Viridiplantae > Streptophyta > Pinopsida > Pinales > Pinaceae > Pinus > Pinus albicaulis. Next base: position 717,038,976 of record CM076583.1, on the reverse strand, counting down.
AATGATGCTATGTATATGTTGTATATTCAATGCTATGTACATATGGTGTTGTGTGTTTAAAATGGAAAAAAGAAATATCGAAAATGGCAACAAGAAAAGGCTTCTAATTTAATTTCCCCTTAATTAAATTAGAAGGAAATTGTAATTACACATCACATGACAAATTGTACGAGTTAACTAAGTTAAGAATACTTAGTTAGTTCATTTAATTTGAGTTGAGGGTCAAAATAGAGGCATGTAGAGTGCCCCCTAATTTTTAGGAGCCTTGATTGAGTTTATTTTGAGTTGTAATTAATTAACTTTTATTATTTGAGTTAAAATCAATTTAACTAGTTCTAACTAATGGAGGAACTAATGAGAGCTCAAGTGAATTAAATTAGATTTAAATCACATTTAGTTATCAATCAGATAATTTATAATTCACTCATAAATAACTCATGCATGTTAGTTCTGAGAAAGACCCAGTTGAGATTAGAGTTCAAGGGTAGTGTACTATCAGTTGTATAATTATCCGATTTGTATAGGTGGTGCATGAAGTCAGAGGAAGGCCCCTAATGAATTGTGTAGTATGGATTGGGAATTTTCCTAATCAATAGGGCCTAATTACCCAAGGAAATTGCAAAAGGAAATAGGAACTTTGGTAAGCCAAAAATTGGTTAAGTATTGAACCAGGCTTGTCTAAGAATCATTGAGAAAAATAGAGATAGTGCAGAGGTTTCTCAAATTGGAGAAAATAAATTTAATATTGTCATATTCTTCAGCTTATGAAATATACATATAGCGGGGTTTTTAGCTGAGGCTTTCCCTAGATAAATATTTGTGTTGTGTGATTGAAATTATTTCTCTTTCTTGTTCATGTGATTATGCGATCATAATTGGTTTCCAAAATTTATAGAGTGGATTCAAGCACTTTGTTTTAGAATATTACAAGATCAGTCGAATCTACGTGGATTTTCTACTTGGTGTTAGAGAAAGAATCACTATAGAGGAGAATAATACGAGTTTATTTTGAGCAGGTGAATCAAATTTGCAGATCTACTCTTCAGGACCAACAACACGATCAAGATGTATTTTTTTGGATTGAGACTTGAATATGCCCTTGAAGGTAGTTCAAATTACATATCTTGGAAGGACAATATGGAAGCAGTGTTGGAATACAATGGGCTGAAGGAGTTCATAGACAGTGATATTACTAGGCCTGCGACAACAAATGCTCAATATCTGGCAGCATGGAAGAAGAATGTAACAAATGTGATGGGCCTCTAAATTAGACATAAAATAAGGCCCATCTAACCTTTTTTAGGCCCATCTACCTTCCTTATGCACATGAAAATATATATTAAATCTCTCTTACTGCACTTAATAATGTTTTCTTATGATTTAATATTTTATTAGGAAGGTTTAAAGGTAATTTCATATTTGTGCCTAATATTGGTCATTTTTGTAGAATATTGTGAGAATATTGGGCAAATTATGCAGATTTGGAGAAGGAGATAATTTAGAGACTTGCTCCTTGCCACTGGAAGATCAAGAGAGAAGAATAAATGAGCACAATATCAGGAAATTAGGAAGAAATATTGGAGAGATTCAAGGGGGTTTCCCACCCTCCTTAACTCTCAAAGGCAGCCAAAGGATCCTCATGAGATCCCCTCCAACAATTCGAATTCCAGAGGCAGCCAAGCAACTCAGGACCAAGTGCATTCAAGCCATACTTCACTTGGATTCAAGTGGCCTCATTACCTATTTTTTAGGGAGTTGTTGGTAGCTACCATTGAGGATAAAGAAATCTAATCAAGAGCTAATGAGGGTCGATCCTGGTGGATTCTGGTCCATTCAATGCAGTCCATTCCATTCCATTTTCATTCAATTCCATCCCATGCCATTCATTTTCCATTCTATTAGGATTTTTCTATTTAAGACCTTTGATATGTAATAAGATTGTATTTTTAATGCAATGAGTATTTAGATCAATATTTATTGATCTAGTTCCAGAGATCTGGGCTTGTGGGTTAGGGCCCAACCCATGTGCCTCAACTTCTCTGCTGTTTTCATTATTTCCTTTATGTTATTTAGCTAGTTTTATTTCTGATATTTTCATTGCTATTATAGCTTGTTGATGTAGATTTAATCTGCTTATCTGCGTTGTAGAATAGCTGATAAACTCTACAAAAATATGAGGCAACTTTCCCCTCTCATCTCTATCAACAGAGTTCGAGCAGGGTAAACCTTCCCACAGGCCAAAAAATTACCTTTTGTTTGATTTTAGGGTAGAGCTGCAGTACTAGTTTCAGCCTTTCTTTCCATTGTTTTTATCACAGATTTCATATGTATTTCATGCATAAATTAGCAGGCTTGATCACAGGACGTATTGGTAAAGCCCTAGAGCAACTTGAGCAGCGCCTCCCCACCTCATTTTCCATCTCTGTGTTACGCTTCCAAATACCTCTGTTACACTCCATTTCCCTACTTCTTTTCTCTTCCTATCAGCTGCCGCACCCTTTTTATTCATATAAACCATTAAAGTTTTGCATGTTCTCTTTTACCTTGGAATTTCTCGATTATCACATCTCAGCCATCGCAGAACCCCTTCCCTTTCCTTTGCCATTCTTCAACATTTAAGTGATTTTCCCTTTTCACCTCACCTTTACTTTTTGACAAAAATATTCAAAAAAAACATTGGAACTCGATCCCTTTTCTTCTAACAGACTTACCACAATTCCCTATCGCAGTCTCAATTCGCATCTTCTATCGATTTTCGTTAATCCTTTATTATTCCAATCCCCGATTGCGATATTCTTACCATACTCCGCTACTGTACTTCGCCTTCTTGCAAATCAAACTTCACAATTTTTATCCTATCACAAATCACATCCCACAGTTTTTATCCCCATTGCAAATCGCAAATCGCACTTTTGTTTGGTTCTCGTTAATGCTTATCGCTCCTGACGCCGATTGTGATATCGTCATCACACTTCGCTATCGGTCCCACTACCACGTCACCCATCACATTTCATAGTTCACAACCTTTTCCCCTTTTCCTTTAAGACTTTTCGCTCTTGTCTGTTGATTGTGATATTGTGATATCGCATATCGCAGATCGCACCCTTTGCACTTTTCACAAATTTCATTTCGCTCCCGCTCCCGAACTGTACTCTCGCTTCTCTGCCATCACACTTTTCAAATTATTCTGCTCCAAAGAATTTTTCGTGCTATAATAAAGTTTTACTAAGGTTTAAACCCCCTCCTTCCACTTATAAACCTTGTTTCATGTGTTAAGCCCTCCATTAGCCTCTTTAGCCCTTTTTCCTCCAAGCTGCAAATCAACACTTTTTCAATTAGAATTAAGTCATGGATAGCTTAGCTGCATGGATAAAATCATGGTAGATATAGCATAAATTAAATTAGTTTCCTTCCTGTCATTTCCTTTCTGCAATTTAAATTAGTTTCCTTTCTGCCATTTATTCTCAGTAAGTTAAATTAGTTTCCTTTCCTATCATTTATTTTCAACGATTTAGTTTAGTTTCTTTTCTGTCATTTCCTTTGGGAAATTTATTTTAGTTTCATTGAAATGTGACAGACTTGAATGAGAACCCATAGAAGTAGCACCATTTCGTAAAGCAGAAGAGGATGAAATGAACATAATTCATCTATTGTGTATATAGCACTGTCACCTCCAAGTTTGTACAAACCCTGGGTTGATAAAGTAAATTAGGGCAGCCCCTGGGAGTTGCAACACTCTTGGTGCAATACCAAGGCTCACCAATTTTTGGCGTCGTTGCTGGGGAGGTTTCTAGTAGATGCTTTGATTCCATTTTAGCATTCTTTTTTGCTTTCCTTTTTCATGTTGTTTCCAAAATTTAAAAATACAAAAAAATCTGATTTTTATGCGTCATAGGAGTAGGGATACTAAAAAAAAAAAACTTCTCCAATACCAACCCCCCAGTTGACCACGTGATACAATAAGAACCACATCACCATACACTTTTGAAGGTAGAAGAGATGGATGGATATGATGACAATGAAGAAGATATTATTGGGTTTCCCATTCAAGATATGGACATCAGTGTACATATGAAGAACATCCCTCCATCTTTCCTTCCCAACTTCCATGGTATGAGGACAGAGGGTATGGAAACATTTCTCTTTGAATTTGAGATACTTTGTAGATCTTATGGCTAGTTATCACACACTCAAAAATTGAGATTGTTTCCTGCAACATTGAAGGATAAATCTCTTAAATGGTTCATGAGTCTAGGTACGAATTCAATAAGATCATGGAATGATATGCAAAATATATTTCTAGAAAAATATAAAGATCATGAAATTGGAGAATAAATTTTTAGAATGAAGTAATAAGATGATGAGAGCCTTGAGGATCTAATAGAGAGGTTCATGCATAATGTTAAGAGGGAAAAATTGCATCATCTAGGGTTTGACACACTAAAAACCCTCTTACTTAGAACAGTTAGGGATGAGTGGATTGATCTCCTTAATATCATGAGTAGAGGAGACATATACCAATTGTCATATGAATAAATTTGTGAAACATGAAAGCACATATCAAGAGGAAGGGAAAGAGTAAGTAAGTCATCATCAACATTGGTAAGGAAAGATGAACTTGGAAATCTGCTTGATAACTTTAAAACATAAATTCTTAGCAATCTAAGGAAATAAGTAGAAATGTTAAGAATGAAAAATAAGCAAAAAAAAGGTGCTGATATTTTTTTTTATCCATGCAAAATCATATGCTACTAAATGTTGCTCATCATTCCCCAGGTTTAAATAAGTTTACCAAGAAGACAATGGAGCAAGGCAATCACCAAAGAAGCTATGTTATGTAGTTCCAAGGAGACCCTGGTAGCCTAGTCAACTTGATATGATGAAAGGACCTACTTCACAATGTCAATCTTATTCGCATCCATATCAAACTAATTGGGACACACTCTCTCCTTGGCAACCTAGGCCATCTCAAGCTCAAACCTAATCTTGGCAACATGGTTGGCAAGGACCTTATTGGGAAATCCCACAACATCCTCAATATTTCCCTCAATATCCTCCATACCCAACTCCATGCTATCACTACCATCCACCTCCACCACAACCACAACCTTAATGACATCCATCTCATATATCCACCCCCACTCATTTACTCGTACCACCATTTCCAAACCCACACCATGAAGTATCTCAACCCACTTACAATGCTAAGGTACAACACTACTAAACATATCCTCTTGATTTAGATGGTATTCATCTTAGTTCAAGAAAGATATTGCAAAGAAGAGATTTTCTTAATGTCATTGAAGGAAAACATCAAGAGGAAGAAGATCCAAATGAGGAGATCAAAATATCAAGGGATGCACTTGATGAAGAGATGACATCAGAGTCAGATGTTGAGAAAGTTTCCTCATGTTTACCAACATTTCCTCCATGTGTTCAAGAGAACAATCAACAAAAAGAGGAATATTTGAATGTCATAAGAGAAGAGGAAATCCAAGGCGATGCAACTTAGCAAGTGGGCCAGGGGCATCACAACTATATTGACATATGGTTCTAAACATTCATTAAGTTGTAGCAACACACTCTTCTCCAACAGTACTTGATACAATCCTAGTCAAAGCAATTCATCTCTCATATTTAGGTACATGTCAAAGCATGTATTCCAAGTGTGCACATGATTTTATCTGTCATATTGATGTGTACATGGCTCCATTGGAAGTATTCATATACTTGAAAAATATATATATATTTTTTCAAGTAGAGTAGGAAAGTGAAAAAAAGAAAAAAAAAAGAAAAAAAAGGAAAAATAATAAAATCTAAGGTGCTTTTGAGGCGGCTGAGATTGGTCCACTAATTGAAAACTTCAATGAGGTGGTCATTGGGTTGAAAAAAAGAAGAAGAGAAAAATAAGAGATTCTAGGTGAAAACCTCCTTTGAGGCACCTAGGCAGACCTACTAGAGGAAAACCTCATTGAGGCAACTATTAGGCCTTAACAAAAAAATAAAAAAAATGCATTTCTCCATGTATATCTCTCTCTAATGAATTCAGTTGCTTTCCAACCTTTGCAAGCAGAAAAACAACAAGTTGGTACAAAAAGAAAAATTCGGTCAACACCCTGGATAAAGTTACTCAAACTTGGACTTACTCCTCCTGTGCTTAGAATTTCCAAAAGGACCCAAGGTAGCAGCTTCATAAGCATCAAAGACAACTTCAACATCCATATCAGCAACTTCAATATCAACTACAAAAACAAATCAATGGTAAGGCTCAGGTATACAATCATCTAAACCTTTCTTCAAATCTATTTTAGCTTAATAAAACATTAAAAAGTGAGAAGGAAAGTTTTTATATATATCCAAAATTAGTAGCAGAGCAACCTCAACCTTAACTAGCGAATAGCCTCACTTTTTCCACCAAAAAGAGGAACACGACAAAAGTAAAAATGACCAAGGGGTAACCAAGGGTGAACTCAGTTCACAAAAAAAAAGAACTGTGAGTTTATTCTTTGTGCAATTAAAAATAAAAAATAAAATAAAAGGTGGATCAACCACCTCTTGGCATGCGAAACAGATTTTCCTAAGGCATCCAAGGACCTCCATGAAGCACCTACGAGAAGAAATGCAAGAATAATAGCAAGAAGATTAGTAGGAGGGGTAGCACATGGGTAAATAAACAAAAAATGAAATAAGCCAGCATGCATGAAGAACGATAAGGCAAAGAGGATGAATATGTTTCTCAGAGGATGAGCAACAGTTTCAGAAGGGGGGTGATGATGGGCCTCTAAATTAGACATAAAATAAGGCCCATCTAACCTTTCTTAGGCCCATCTAAATTCCTTATGCACATGAAAAGATATATTAAATCTCTCCTTCTGCAGTTAATAATGTTTTATTATGCTTTAATATTTTCTTAGGAAGGTTTAAAGGTAATTTCATATTTGTGCCTAATATTGGTTATTTTTGTAGAATATTGTTAGAATATTGGTAGATTATGCAGATTTGGAGAAGGAGATAATTTAGGGACTTTCTCTCTGCCACTGGAAGATCAAGAGTAAAGAATAAATGAGCACAATATCAAGAAATTAGGGAGAATTCTTGGAGAGATTCAGATGAATTTTTATTACTTTAGTTCCAGAGAGCTGGGCTCATGGGTTAGGGCCCAACCCATGTGCCTCAACTTCTTTGATGTTGTCATTCTTTCCTTTCTGTTATTTAGCTAGTTTTATTTCTGATATTTTCATTGCTATTATAGTTTGTTGCTGTAGATTTAATTTGCTTATCTGCACTGTAGAATAGCTGATAAATATATAAAACTATGAGGCAACCTTCCCCTCTCATTTCTGTCAATAGAGTTCGAGTAGGGTAGACCTTCCCACAAGCCAAAAAATTACTTTCTATTTGAGTTTAGGGTAGAGTTGGAGTACTAGTTTCAACCTTTCTTTCCATTGTTTTTATCACACATTTCATATGTATTTCATGCATAAATTAGTAGGTTTGATCATAGGACGTATTAGTAAAGCCCCAGAGCAGCTTGAGTGGCGCCTCCTCGCCTCATTTTCCATCTCTGTGTTAGGTTTCCAAACACCTATGTTATGCTCCATTTACCTCTTTATTTTCTCTTCCTATCAGTTGTCGCACCCTTTTTATTCATAGAAACCATTAAAGTTTTGCATGTGCTATTTTACCTTGGACTTTCCCGATTATCACATCTCGGCCATTGCAGAACCCATTCCCTTTCCTTTTCCATTCTTCAACATTTCAGCTATTTTCCCTTTTCACCTCACCTTTACCTTTTTTTAACGAAAATATTTAAAAAAAAAAATTGGAACTCGATCCCTTTAATTCTAACATACTTGTCACAATTCCCTATCGCAATCGCAATTCGCATCTTCTATCGATTTCCGTTAATCCTTTCTGCTTGCAAGCCCCAATTGCGATATTCTTACCGTACTCCGCTACTGTACTTCGCCTTATTGAAAATCACACTTCTCAGTTTTCATCCTATTGCAAATCGCATCCCGCAGTTTTTATCCCCATCGCAAATCACAAATCACACTTTTATTTGGTTCCCGTTAATGCTTATCGCTCCCGACGCCGATTGTGATATCGTCATTGCACTCCACCATCGGTCCCACCGCCACGTCACCCATCGCATTTCACAATTTGCAACCTTTCCCCCCTTTCCTTTAAGACTTACCACTCTTATCTGTTGATTGCGATATTGCGATATCGCATATCATAGATCGCACCCCCATTTTCGCAAATCACATTTCGCTCTCGCTCCTGAAATGTACTCCCACTTCTCCGCCATCACACTTTTCAAATTATTCCTCTCCAAAGCTTTTTTTGCGCTATAATAAAGTTTTAGTAAGGTTTAAACCTCCTCCTTCCACTTCTAAGCCTTATTTCATGTGTTAAGCCCTCCATTAGCCTCTTTAGCCCTTTTTCCTCCAAGTTGCAAATCGACACTTTTTCAATTAGAATTAGGTCATGGATAGCTTAGCCGCATGGATATAAGCATGGTAGATAGAGCATAAATTAAATTAGTTTCCTTCCCATCATTTCCTTTATGCAATTTAAATTAGTTTTCTTTCTGCCATTTATTTTCAGAAATTTAAATTAGTTTCATTTCCTGTCATTTCTTTTCAGCAATTTAGTTTAGTTTCCTTTCTGTCATTTCCTTTCGGTAATTTATTTTAGTTTCATTTAAGTGTGAGAGAATTCACTGAGAACCCATAGAAGTAGCGCCCTTTCATAAAGCAGAAGAGTATGGCATGAACATAATGCATCTGATGTGTATATAGCACTGTCACCTCCAAGTTTGTATGAACCCCGGGTTGATAAAGTAAAGTAGGATAGCCCTTGGGAGTTGCAGCGCTCTTGGTGCAATACCAGTGCTCACCAAAATGAAAGAAGGATTCTATTATAAGGTGTTCGATATCATATCATATCGAACCTCCATGGAAAGGAAAATACAAATGCTATGTGGAAGGCCTTAACATATTTGTTTCAAAACAAAAATGACCAAAGCAAGTTGGTGCTGAAAGACAAGCTCGAAAAATAAATTTGGAGAATGGCGACACAATACCACAATACTTGACCAACTTCACCCTATGTCGGGATGAGCTTGGAAGTGCTGGTGTTACTGTTGTCAAGGATGATCTTGTGAGCCTAGAACATCTATGCCTTTCCAAGACCGACACAACTACCAGGATTCTATAAATGGGAGGGAGAATCTACGAGAGTGGGAGTGATTATGGTCCAACTTGGTGCAAGAAGAGATTAGGAGGAACGCCAAAGACATGATCTCTTCCAAATAAATGGAAGAAGATTTTTCATTAGTCAGCAAAGGAAATAAAGGCAAGGGAAATAATTCCCAAGGCGAAGAGGGAAATAAAGACTTGTCCAACATCGAGTGTTTTCACTGTCATGAGTTCGGGAACTATTCCATGAAATGTTCACAGAAGAAGGCAACCAAGAAGGAGCCTATAATAGCTGCAGCATGTGAAGTTCTAGCTTCACAATTTGAGCTGTTGGGTGTGGAACATGATTATCTTATTTATTTAGATGTATTTCCATGTTGGACCCATGTTATTAACATGGTGACAATGCCTCCTGTCATTTGATTGCCGTAGAGGGGTCCAGGGGAGGTGACAACGGGGGTTCTAGGGTAGCGCCCACGAAGCTCAAAATAGATGTAAAATTTCCTTGTAAAATATGGTAATTTCTTATTCAATCTGGGCCATTCATTAGTCGGATGATCTAACGGTAGAAGTTATGTTTAATTTAGGGTTTTTTTCCCTAGAAGGAAACCCCTCGATTCACATGATGGAATTGTATTACGACTGTGTGTGGTATGTGTATTCTGAGCAAGAAAGAGAAAGGGGGACTATGTGAGAGAGTAGGGATATCACATCGGATCTGATATAGGCCGTGTCTCTTCATTTTACTGGATATTATATAGGAAGGACTGGTTGTTTCTTCGTGGACATAAACCAAGTTGAGTGAACCAAATATATTTATGTCTCTCTTGTTTTATATGTTTTATATGTTTGTATTTCCACATATTTTTTATGTGTTCCATTGCTTTGTAATATATAATTTTCTAATACAAGCTTGATTTTACTCTCATTTCATGCATGGAAATAACAGTAACGGGAAGCATGTGGCATCTTAACAGTGGTGTCTTGTTCCATATGACGAAGAATATAGATCTCTTCAGTGACATCGAGGAGAAAGACCTCACATAGAACATATAGTTTGGAGATGATGGGAGGTATAGCGCAACTAATATGGTGCTGTTACCTTTCAGAGGGAGTCTGCATCCCCTCTCAGACTCATAGATGTATTATTTGTTCCAGGACTAAATACTAATCTTGCTTCCATCGCAGTATTGGAAGACCATGACTACAATGTGATATTTAGAAAAGGAAAGGTTTCCCTTAGATATATCGCCACAGTACAGGTGAAGCAAATTGATGTGCGAGTCAAGAACTTGTATGCACACGAGGTCGAATATGCATGGAAATCTTTGAGGAGAAAAGCAAAGGTTAGAGACTTGGTGGTTGATAGGGAGCATGAATTACCTCTCAACATGCAACCTCAAAAGAAGCCTTAGAAATTTGTGGAGAAGCCATAATTAGAGAAGTAGAGAGGAGACCGAGTGGAGGCATCCACTCAAGTAGAGACCTCAAGTAGGGGGAAATTTTAAGCCAAGTGGGAAGAGGGAGTACATGCAGTCATACCTCTAGGTGAGAGGTGGTGCGATGTGAAGTAATAGTCCAAAGAGTGCAGAAATTTGGGTAGGTTCCATTGAGATTTTTTGTCGCATGGATCATTACCTTGCTACGGGGGCCCACAGTACACATTCACAGGATGGATATGTGGTGGTTGATGTAGTCAGATGTCAGAGTGATAAATGCGAAGACTAGCAGTAGTCAAATACGAGGGAGCACAAAGTAGAGTTGGAAGCAGTGCAAATAGCACAATGCAGAGTCACCAGAAGCACAAAGTTTTCAGTAGAAAGTGCAGTAGCTAGTAGCAATCATAGACTTTGGTGATAGATGCATCATACTAATCACAATTGATTCAGATCGAATGATTTTAGGTTTCACAAGTTGTAGTAGTAACAAAACTAGATAGAAGTGTTACATGCAGAACATTCCAAAGGTACCAGATAAGGATATAGTTGAATTCCTTTCTTGTTTAGAGGGAGTGTTGAAAATGGAAACAAGAAATATTGAAAATGGCAACAAGAAGAGGCTTCTAATTTAATTTTCCCTTAATTAAATTAGAAGGAAATTGTAATTCCACATCACATGACAACTTGTATGAGTTAACTCATTTAGGAAGACTTATTTAGTTTAGTTAATTCGAATTGAGGGTCAAACTAGAGGCATGTAGAGTGTCTCCTATTTTTTAAGAGCCCTCGTTGAGTTTATTTTGAGTTGTAATTAATTAACTTAATTTATTTGAGTTAAAATCAGTTTAACTAGTTCTAACTGATCAAGGAACTAGTGAGAGGTCAAGCGAATTATATTATATTTAATTCACCTGCAGTGATCAATAATATAACTGATAATTCACTCATAAATAACTCATGCATGTCGATTATGAGAAATATCTTGTTGAGATTGGAGTTCAAGGGTAGTGTACTATCAATTGTATAATTATCTGAATTGTACAGGTGGTGCATGCAGTCAGAGGAAGGGTCCTAATGGATTGCACAATATGGATTGGGAATTTTCATAATTAATAGGGCCTAATTACCTAAGGAAAATGCATAAGGAAATAGGGACTTGGGAAAGCCAAAAAATTGGTTAAGTATTGAACTAGGCTTGTCTAGGAGTCATTGAGATAGATAGAGATAGTGCAGAGGTTTCTCAGCTTGGAGAAAAGCATTGTAATATTCTCATATTCTTTGGGCTATGCGATATATAGATAGCAGAGTTTTTAGATGAGGCTTTCCTTGGATAAATATCTGCGTTGTGAAATTGAAATTCTTTCTCTTTCTTGTTCATGTGATTGTGCGATCATAATTGGTTTCCACAATTTGTAGAGTAGATTCGAGTATTTGTTTTAGCATATTACAATATCAGTTGAATCTATGTGTATTTTCTACATTGTGTGTATGCTGTACATATGGTGCTACGTACATATGGTGTTGTGTGCATGATTGTACATGTGGTGCTGTGTGCATGTGGTGTCATGTACATGTTGTACATGTGGTTCTATGTGCAGGTGGTGTTGTGTACATGTCGTGCATGTGGCATTGTGTACATTTGCTTTCATGTACATGTGGTGTTTTGTACATGTTCCGCATGTGGTTTTGTGTACATGTGGTATTGTGTAATCATTGTAAAGGTGGTGCGGTGTACATGTGGCACTGTGAACACGTTGTGTAGGTAGTTTCGTGTACATGTGATGCTGCGCACACGTTGTGTAGGTGGTGTTGTGTACAGCTGGTATTGTGTACATGTTGTACATATGATAGTGGTGTACATGTGGTATTGTGTGCATGTTATACATGTTGTGTTGCAGACATGCAGTACTATGTATGTTCATCGTGTAGCCATGGTATTGTGACTTGTGTATTTGTTGTGTTGGACTTTGTATATGTATATGTATTGTGTTGTGTTATCACTCTAGTAAATTCTTAAGTTGTGGGATTTTGGATTTAAGTCAAAGAGCTCTAGAGGTAACCACAAACCTACTTCAAACTCTAGGATCTAGCCTTCCTAGGGTTCAGAGAGGGCTCTCTCTTTAAGATTTATCTTTCTTTGATTTATAAATGTTAGGATAGCTATGAAAGTACAATTTGGTTTTGTTTTAAAGGGTTTGGTGGGGAAAAATCACTTGGAGGTAAAATAGAGAGAAATCTACTTGTCCATTGGGCTATGGAGTCTAAATCAATCTAGAAACACTAGAAATCAAGACCAAAAAGGTACAAATATATTCAGGGCAAGATAGATAACCGTCAGAGATTTGGGAAAATGGTTTTTTGTGAGGTGGTATGATCCTTTAATCCAGAAAATGGAAGTAGAAGACAAAGGTCAAACGAGAGTGAGAGCAATTAAGAATTCTCAACAACGGAAATCAGAAGAAAAAATTAAAATGGCAACAAGTTAAAGATAGAGAGCACTTGACTAATCCTGTAGTAATACTCCTAGTTACACATTCTGACAGAACAAACATAAAATGAATGCATGAAACTTAGAAAAGGAAACAACGGCAAGTAGGAAGTACTTCACTCATTAGCTTATCACAAGGATCTTGAATTATGATGTTAGTCAGCTTGTCCAGTCTGCTACTTCGAATTCAAACACACAATAGCCTCCAATATTCAACAAAATGTCTATAATAAGTCCAACAATTTTATTCCACCTTGAATACTTCTAATGTAGAAGTATTTATACAAAAATGTTTTACAAATATCCTAGAAGAGTTCAGGGAATTATCTTAGGAAAAAGAAAATATCATTACATAATAAAAGGGACAGCTGCTTAACAAATAGCAAGCTGTCATTTTTATCCAAAATAAATAGAACTGTCTAGCTAACAAAAAGCTATTGACTGTGTAGGTGTCCTGCTTGCTGGCTGCTAGGAAATATCTTGCATTTGACTTGCCTTCGCTGATACTCTTTCATGTTATACTCTTTAACATAATGCTCTTTAACACTGATACTCTTTGACCATTAGTTTCATTGATTTACTGCTATAAAATATCTTTTTGGTAGTAAAAACCAGCAAACTGCCCTTTTATTTCAACTGTTTCTTTTGACTGTTTTTAAGGTAATCTTATTTCACTGCTTTACCTTTCATATTTACATCAAATCAGTAAAATTTTTCCACTCTTTTGCCTTGGGAATTTGGACATTCCTCAACTTCCTAAAATTCAGCCTCTATATATCTGGAAAAGGTAGACTTGATGACAAATAGATGCTTAATCTCATGCTGTAAAAAGAATAGATCTTCAAAATACTGAAGGAGAACTTTCCCTGTAGGAGTGCCTTGTGAAAGTGGCTTGTTTACTTGCTCTTTAGAAAACTGCCTGATCTTTTTATCATAGTCCTTCTGGGGCATAAGTTTTTCATTAAAAACTTGTCTGGTAAGCCCTTCTGTCTTAAATTTGTGTATTTCACCATAAATCTAGTTATAGCCAAGTTCATTGCTTCACATTTTTCTTCAAGATTGTTCATTAAGTTCTTTTTAGTGATAACCTTTTTGATCTGTAAGATCGTTTCTTTCCTATCCAAGACTTGCAATTCTTCAAGTTCCTACCTGTTCTTGTTGTTCAAAAATTTAATGAGTTTTAAAGCCTGAGTAGGCTTATTAGTCAACTCATCTTTTGTCTTTTGTATCTCTGTTTGGGCTGCCAACAACAATTCTTTCTGCTCATAGATAACCTGAATTGAAGGCCATTTATTATGAATGGCTTCAATTATGTTAGTCCATAGATGAATTTTTATATAAGAGATCTGCTTTGTGATATCTAATTCTTTTTGTAAATTCTTGAGCTGCTCTCCCAATCTAATATCTTTCTGCTCATGAGTTATAATGTTGATCTGAGCTGTCTTGTTTTCCCTCTCAAGATTTTCAATTATTTTATTCAGTCTGTTCATTTCACTTGTCTTTAAAGTAATTTCTTCCATGGCTTTGATAATTTGGATGGCTTCATCAATGTGCTGTACATTTGTAGTAGAAGAGTCTATAGCTGAAGTAGTGGCTGAAGTCACTGGCACTGCAGTTTCCAGTGGGCCCTTTAGTGCTAATTTCTCTCCTAAAGTAGAGGGCACTGCTTTAGTAATCACTAGGATGACTGTAGGAATTATAGGAGTTTCTGGCTCTTTTAAAGTCTCTTTCTCTTGGAAAAGTTGGTCCATTTGAGTTTCCATCTCCTTGATTTGTGCTGTCAATTTTAGTATGAGATCCATCATTTCCTCTTTTTCACTTTGATCCTGGAGGATTCCTTTGTTTGTGGATGTTCACTTTGAGGAAGCTTGAGCTGTTTCATCAAAGCTGCTATGTCTTCATTCTTTTTCTTGATTAATAATTCTGTTGCTTGAATGGGATCATATCCCATCTATAAAACTAATTCCTCTAAGGCTTTAACCCTTAGGTCCTTGGCATGTAAGGATGCTTTATCCATTTTCATCTGATCTTGCATATTAAGGATAGTATTAAGTAGCTTAATAGTACTCATTTCTTTAGTTACCACTGCAGAATACAACATTTCAGAGCTATGCCTATGAAATTCAATCTGTCCAACTCATGAATATTTTTTGTTTCTACCTCAAAGTCCACCTTTTTATAGTCTGCTACTGTTTTGGGTGCTGAGGTAGTAGGTTGCAGGTGTTAGAGTCGGTCTCTTCATCCCTCCGTCAGAGATCAAAATCTCTTTTGTTGCATTTCATTTTAGGTGTCTCATCCAGTTCAGTCAGCTGAATTCCATTAGGAGCATGGATCATCTGACGGAAGGGTCTTTTCGCTCATATCCCTCATGTCTTGTACCTGCCGGCTCAGTTCTGTTCATCAAAGTCCATCAAAATCATTTCCAATCAATGACAGTCAATGTTTGGTCTTTTGGTGGCAAAGAGTCTTTTAGGGTTTTTCAGTCTCATTAGGTTTCGGGTTTCATTAATATAGTCTTCAAAGTGTCCAATAATGCCAGAAAGCACATGAGGAAGCTTCGAATAAAGTTTCACTGCAAAAATTTCATCGTCATATTGCTTGATCATGATTCTTCTTCAAAACTCAGTTTTGAAGAAAAATCATCAATTTTGTCTATTATAATAAATGCCATGTAATTTTCAAAAGTTTTTCAGTTGTGAAGATCTTCAGGCACAGCCCTGGTCGCCTTTGCCAAATCCAATGCCAACAATCCCTGCAAAAAATGGACAAGAGTTTTGTCATTCAGCTAAAAAATCAAAGTGGAAGCCAAAAACAGAGTAATGTGAAAGTGCCAAAGTCTGCAACATTACAAAAGTGGGTTTTCTAAATGAAAAATCAAAATCCTTTTGTATGTATAGGATATTTTCACCATTCAACAATTCATTTGCAAACAAAATCCTCAAAGAAGCTGAGTTAAGTCGTGGAAGATCAAAAGCCAGTGTTGGAGGACCGACTGTGGGTGAGATTCAGGGTCGCGGCGCACAGGAGGAGGGTCACGACGCACATAGTTGTCACGGCGCATAGATCCACTCAGCACTTTGCTAATTTAAACATGCGTGGCACACAAGGAAGGCGCAACACATTGGGTTATGCGGGTGGCGTACAGGCCCGAAACTTGAAATTTCTGCTAGTCTTCTCCAAAATCGGATTTTACTTGGTGTTTCCAGGCTCGAGTAAGTTCTTGTGATCTCTTAGTGCCCGTGAAATCGTGTTTGGAGTGGTTATATGATTGATTATGAGAATTTGTAATGTCAAATTGTAAACCCTATTACCTTGTTTAAAACTGCTCCTTAGGGTTTGAAATTGGTGTTTTAAAATAATTTTGTGCCACATATCCCATTCTCTGTTATCTCCTCAATACACCATCCTCTTACATCCCAAGGTCATTTACTCCTAAGTCCTATTATCCCTATCCATAAACCCTACCATTCCCTATCACTCTCCCTCTCCCATATCACTTATAAAAATTCCCAAAAATCCCAAGTTCCCCAAACAATCAAGTGACTGTCCTCATACTTTAAATTTCACTTGACTGAAACACATTGTTCCCACTGTCCATATTTCCCATAGTCCCTCATTTGACTTTGACACATTTGGAAATCAAGAAAAAGACACCAAATTCTTATTTTCACCTCATACAAATCAACATATACTTGACATAGAATTTCAACACCATGGAGACAGACACTGATTCATCATATGAACAAGACAGTGATTCTACCACTGAGCTACATGCACCGAGAAGGCCTCGTAAAGGTTGCAAACATGTGAGAGAAGAGCCCACCTCATTGACTCAATTGTAGGCTTCCCCACTTGCCATGGCATGTTTTCAAGAGCAGTCATGTTATCAGTACTGTGAGATGATTGCTTGGATTCAGCATCATCAGGAGTTGGCTCGTTTGTTTGTTTTACATTTTCATGATGGTCAGGTAACTCTTGCTGGTGTAAATTTCACCTTGACACCGGAAACCATTTCTCAAGCAAGAGGAATACCAAATGTAGGTGAAGAGTGGAAAAAGAGACAACAGGTGGACAGAGTGCATTGTGAACCATACATCAGGCCTAGCTATGTGAGACAACTCAGCAGGGTATTCCCATTCTGGTTTTTGAAGGAATCCTATGCGCCTTTGATGAGACTCATTATCAGATACTTCAGTTGTGAGGGCCGGTTCTTACGCCTCTATGCCTACCACATCAAGTTATTGATGCATTTAACTAGAGTGAGGATGATGAAAATACCGTATTTCATGTGCCGCAACATCGAGCGAATGACCACTCTTGTGCAGAAGAAGACTCCCGAGCAGCAGTACAACAATATTTATCACTATGCACTCATCAAGATTGTTGTTGTACATTAGCTTGGATTGCAGGGTATTGCATGGGAATATTTCATTTCCTGTGACTTCTTCACAGCCCCTCAGCCTCCTCCGGAGATAGTCCACGATGCAGGTGAACCTTGACATCAGTTTGAAGGTCCCGAGACAGAGCCTATCAGTGTGCCAGTGTTTGTTACTTATCAGAGAGGCACCAGAGCACTATTTGCAGTAGCTCGACGAGTACTATCTCCACCCGGGGTGGAAGGGGTCTCATTGCCATCATCAGCAGCACAGGTATAGGTACAGGATAGAGGTAAGAGGCCTATGCAGGATGAGGGCCCTTCGGGAAGCCAGGATACTAATTTCATATTGATTAATGAGGATTTGAGCTCTCCAAGCTCAAAATTGAGAGAGATCATTCAGGAGCAGAAAGCTGAGATCGACACATTGACTGACAAATTGCAGAGAGCTCAATGGATCATAAAATATCTAGAGTAGCGGAACAAACAGTTGGAGGATCAATAGACGATCATGGAGTTGCAAAATATCCGTGAGAATCGGAAAGCTGCCCGAAGAAGCTCAACCGAGATGACACCTATTGAGCGGGAGATTAAGGCCGATAGAGAGAATTGGCTTGAGAGGGTCAACATTCATCTTGAGAAGCTGTTGGAGAAGTCAAACAAGGAGAAGAACATGCTCAGGCACATGAAGAACCATTATTGGGCGCGACATCATGTTTGCAAAGCGAGGATCAAAATCCTGAAGGCAAGGCTAAGGAGGGCACTAAAGCGTCGTAAAAGGCATGATAGGCTCCAAATTTTGGCCAAAGCTTCTTTGGCTAAGCATAGTGCTTAATGAGGGACCTTCAACCCAAATTTAAAGAAATTTGGGAAAATTTTTGTCAATTTTGAATTTTTGGGCCTAAAAACAGATTTTCCTGCCCGATGCGTAGCGCCACTTGGCGCACGCTTATAATTGGAAGCTCTTCTAGGGGAGTGTTGTGACCAACAAAAACTCCCCTTTTATTTAATATTAGTAATAATACTAAATAAATGGGGACCCTTAGTTAAAAAATCCAAAAAATCAATTAGGATTTGTTTTCCTTTTCAAATAAAGCTTTCTATCATAAACTTAGAGAAATCCCTTAGAAAGAACATTAAGAAACACTTAAGTTTATGATAGATTACAATAAAATTGTTCTTTAAACAAAATAGCACATCCATTGCAAAATGGTATATATCTTTTATAAAACTGAAAATGCGATTTTGCGCTTTTGCGATAATGCGATCCCAAAAAGCCTATACAATAAACATATTGGTCGCAGATCGCATAGCGCAGAAAACAGAAATGTTAAACGAATATCTTTTGCGCTATTTACCATTTTGCGCTTTTGCAAGATTTGCGATATGCGCTTTTGCGTTATTGCGCAATTTGCGCTTTTGCGCTATTTTACATAATTGCGATGGTTTCATTTTGCGATATTGCGATATTGCGCAGCAAATCGCAGATCGCAATGTCACAGATTCATAAAGGCGCGTTGTCCAAAGGCAATCTTCCCATATATCAAATTTGTTATGCGCTTTAATGATTAGATTAAATGATTGGATTGACAATTAATGGTAAATGAGATTTTGTTTTGATTGAAAGTCGTTTCACGATTAAAATAATATATTTCATCCGCCTTCACATTTAAAACAGTCTCATCACCTTTCTCATACCATTACTCTCATTTAACTCGTAAAACGCAGGCACGAAGGAGCAAACGTCTATACAAAGCTTTCACTAAACACTATGGGTAAGAAGGAGAAGAGCTCGAATTCTGAAAACAAAGAAATGGCTTCACTGTACGTAGACACCGTTTGTAATAAGGATGCCGGTATATCCACTTGGGAAGGAATGTATAATCTGTTAGAAGAAGAAAATCCCGTGGTAATGAAAGTTGTGGCTACAGCAGGTTCTAGTAATACGTCTGAAGCAACCCTCAAAGAACTGGCTTGTTCATTTCTGCATAGGATAGCGGCAAGGCCAAGGATTCTCCCATATACGGACATGGTGAAATGGGTGCTGGACAGCATCGATATTTCAGACAGGCAATTTAGAACTCCATCTCAAGAGCTAATCGGGTCATTCACCACGGAAGATGTGAGGCTGATGTATAAGTTGCCGGAACCTCATGCGCCTTATAATAAGCAATTTATGAAAGAATTTGCCAGAGAACATGCGAATTTGTCAGAATGCACACAGGAATGGACCAAAAGAGATGAACCATTGAAGAAAAACAAACATGGGTGGACAGTACCAAAAAAGGATGTTTTAGACGTTGTTCACAAGTTCAAATATCCAAGTGGGCAAATTGACACAGTTTCCATCATAAGATAAGGTATGTAAGTTTGCCAAAATTATCCTCTATAGAGCTTTTAGAAGTTACTGAAGAAGCTGTTGGAGATCAGGAGTTCTCAGGGAAACACAAAGCTCTTCTTGAGAAAAGTCGCGAGTTGAAGAGACTTGAAATAACTATAAGGCAAAATGAGGAAACATTGACCAAATTCAAGGCACTTAATGCTGAGCAAGGAAAAAGATGTGGAGCGTGTTCGGCACAGAGAAAAACTACTGCGAAAGGTCAAATCTATAAAAAGAAACTACTTTGGCTGAAGTATGATATGAGAAAATGGCGAAACAAAATCGAGATGAAATTTCAAAATTAATAACAGAACAAAAAGCTCCAATAAAGGAAAATGCACAAAAAGAAGACAGCAGAAGAGACGGCTACAACGGCAAACACTCTTACTGATTGTGTAAATGATAATTTACACAAAGCTAATTTGATTCTAGAAACTGTTCCAGGATATCTCCCACAGGCAAATCAACTGCAAACAAAATGGAGGCAAAAGGTAGAAGAAAGAGCGAAATCAATCCAAGGGCTAACAAGACTAAATTGGGACTCTTACTAGACGTACTTGGTGAAGCCACACAGTCAGCACAGTGCGCTTAATTGTATCATCAATGCTATAGAGAAGATTGTGCCTACACTTTCCGAATCTGTCTTTTCAGGACAGTTGAATTCTGAATTCGGTCAACTGCATCTTCTCAAAACTATGCTAGATGCCTGCAAGTTTAAAGATCAAGTTCATAGATAGTTAGATTTAGTTTTAATTTTACTGTATTTTAGCCTAGGAAAAGGGTGGTCATTGAACCGAATCCTTAATTTTTGTAATAAGTCTATTTTTAGATTTAGCTAAGTAGTATTTAAACCCTTCTCATGCATTTAGAGAGGGGTCCTGGATCTTAATATTTTTTGACTTGGAGATTGCATTTCTGTACTCCATTGTCTTATATATTTTTAAAAAGGATCACATCTGGTGATTTTTTATGCGGAATTATCTTTGAAGTGTTGCATTTCTGTACCTTGGAATTTGATTTTGCATCAGAGTTACTGGATTAGAGTATCAGATTTCATTTGAAAGTCTTCAAGATGAATAAGGTATTTCTATCTGTTCACTGTTGATTTCTTTTGTCTTATGATATTCGCTTTAAAAATTGCTATCATTTATATATATTTGTTTTCACAACGCTTCTTTTTATATATCATTTCTGAGTATAATTGAAACGTTATCTTTCATAAGTATATATAGATAGTATACAACGATGAATGCAATATGCTAATACAACTATGTTTAATTTCTTAAACAGAGTTATCTTTATTTGTTTCTGCACATTTCAATTTAAATAATAATACATTTTCATGGTTATTGTTAAATTGGAACAATCTTAAGTTGTATTCACATATAATTACCCGGGTTAGTGTTAGAATTTCTTTACCAATATTTAGTTTAAATTAGATAGTTTTATTTCAGTTAATTTAGTCCCATTTCCACTCATCCAAACCAATCCATTTAGTTATAAGGAAACTGGTCCTTTAAATCCAGTCGGAGCCACCATACCAAACGGAAAAGGAACTGTCCTAAGGTCCCGACCGGGTGGTTTTCCCCAATGTTTGAAGCAGAGATTTTCTAGGCTTCAACATTTTTGGCGCTAGAAGGAGGGCCTGAGCTATGAATGGCAAGTAAATCTTTATCCACAACCCATTCTGAGAGCAAAAAACTCTCATCAACTTCTTCAATTTCTTCTGAAATACAAAATCCTATAGAAGAAATTGCGAAGAATATTCATACACCCACTACCAAAATCTCAAAATATTCAGACAATCAAAATCCCGAGTCTCTTGAAGTTCAATATTTAATTCATAAATTGAAAGGATTCTCATTATCTCTAGAAGAGTCTGAAATATCTGAAGCTAGTGTAACCTCAAAATTTGTTTCTTCGAAACCTCTTACTAGGCTTCAAAGTGAAAAACTTGGTATTTCTCCGAAATAATCCCCTTTACCTAGTAGAGTCAAGACAAGAAAAACTCAATCGGAATCAGTAAGTGACATAAGTTCAACATCTAATATTCAAATACCTGTTTCCGAAATCCCAACTCAACAAAGTACAGTTGTTTCCACATCATCTCCTCAAGCATCATCTCCTCAATCATCATCTGCTCAATCATCATCAATCTCAACATCATCTATTCCAACAACTTCTATTCAAACACCACCAGTTTCTACTACTCCTCCAATAGTTGTTCCAATAATGGCTAGACCATGGGCTACTCCAGGGGCAGTCAACATGGCTGCACCTTTACATGATTTACCAGAAAATCCTAGAAAATGGCTTCCGAAATTTAGCCCAGATCTTAACATTCAAGCTGAAGAACATATCAATAACTTTATGCTGGCTGTAAATTTGAATGGAGTCACACATGAAGATGTTGTAGTCAGATTATTCCCTTATACTCTTCAAGGAGTAGCAGGATCATGGTACTTTTCATTACCTTCGGGATCCATAACAAGTTGGGCCATTTTTGCAGATCATTTTTTAACCAAATTTGGAGATGACCGATCAATAGCTACTTTACTCAATGACCTCTCAAATTTGAAAATAGAACCCAAAGAGCCCATTAAAGATTTCAACGCTAGATTCAACAAACTCTTGAACAAAATCCACATAGATTCACAGCCTAGTGAACAAGTCAGAAGTGAATGGTATATAACTGCCTTACCCTCAAACATAGCAATTTTTGTAGATAGAGCTGCAAAACCTACATTAGCCAAGAATATGAAAGAGGCTATTGCAGTAGAAAAACGAATTATTTCACTAGAAAAGAAAAATGCTATTGAGGAAAGGAAATCAAAGAAAGTCAGCTTCAAAGATGATTCAAAGAAAAAGGCCAAAGATCCATATGACATGGAGGGTTTACAGAAAGTTCTTAAAACCATGTCAAATGAAATGGTTGAAATTAAAAAACAAGTAGCTGAAACTTCTACCAAAAAACCATTCCGAAATTTCAGAAGAAACCAAGTTGAATCTAAACCTCCTAATACAATCTCTAATGCAGAATCAGAAGAAGAGGAAGAAGAAGAAGATACATCTCTAGTATCAGATGAGGAAGATGAAAATGAAGAAATAACTGAATTGAATGGAATGTGGGATTTTATTCTCCCTAATTCTGATAGTGAAGAAGCTATGCCTGTAAGTACTAGGAGTAAATCTATATCGGAACCAGTGCAAACAGTTCCTAAAAAGAAAATTTCAACTTCAAGTACCAAAGACAAATCCCCTGTAAAGAAAACTTCTCCATTACCTACTCAAAATCATCCATCTTCTTCTAATCCTCCCACATCAACAACAAAGACTTTAGTGGTGTCAGATCCTATGGAGTACAACATTGTTGAAGACATGAAAAAGATCAAAGCCAAAATTTCCTTACATGAACTCAGCAAACTAAAACACCAGCAAAAGTTGCTATTGAAAGAATTAAACGCTACACCAATTGCTCCTTTACCAAGTGGTGTAGTTGCAAAATCAGCTAGAGGAGCTGGTAAGCCACCAGATAAGGTAGATGCTACTGATACAGTGCTCATTGGAGAAAAGTCAAATTCTCAAACTCCTCCTTTTATTTTGAATTATGAGATGTACAATAAAAATTTGCATAATTGTTTGATTGATTCTGGAGCTTCCTCTAATATATTGCCTATTTCTGTTTGTGCTAAATTGAATATCGAACCACAGAAATCAGCAGTTCATATCGTTCAATTGGATCGCTCTAAATTTCAAGTTGTAGGAGAAATCAATTCAATTACTATCAGATTAGCTTCTGATCCTAGGATTCTCCAAAGAATTGATATTTTGATTGCTGATATTCCTGAATTCTATGGATTAATCTTGAGCAGGGACTGGTCTGAAAAACTTAATGGTTATATCTCAACTGATTATTCACATATGTGGCTTCCCTATAAAGGGAAACCAAATCAAATCAAAATTGAACGAGAAAAACATATGACGCACACTGTCACTGAATTCGAGCAACCTAATGAGCTTGTGGCATTCAACAACAATATTCTTGGAGGTTATTCTGCTGAATCATTTCTGGGAAACTTCGAAGCACCTCAATCACCTTTTTCTGTAAATACTTTTATTTCTCAAATAGAAAATTTTTCACAATCTGATCCTTCCAGAATTGTAAATATTTCTGATGTAATTATAGATAAGCCAATAGATAAGTCTTTATTTTGGTCGTTATATTTTGATGGATCAAAGTCTAGTGATGGAGCTGGAGCTGGATGCATCTTAATTGATCCAGATGGTGAGAAAACTATGTTGTCATGTAGGTTAGAATTTGAGTGTACTAACAATACCGCAGAATATGAAGCCTTGGTTCAAGGACTTTATAAAGCTATAGGGTTAGATGTTAAATACTTGAAAGTCTTTGGTGATTCCAAAATTGTCATAAAACAAGTTAGGAATACTATTCATTGCCTTTCAGGACATCTTAAACACTATCAAACCCTATTACAAGATCTCACCACTCATTTTTTAGCATTCAATATTTCTCCTATTCCTAGGAATCAGAATACATCAGCTGACTTGTTAGCTAATGTTGCATCTAAAATCCTACCTGCTGAAGATTGCAGTCCTGATAGGTTTTCTGTAGAATTGATTTTTCATCCATCTGTCCCAGATAATGTTACAAATTGGAGAGTATTCTATCATGATCAAGATATTTTAAATTTCATGACTTCAGAGAAATCATATGATGAGAAAATTATTGACGAAGATGATCATGATTTACAAATTGCTTCAAAAGATAATGAAAATCCCATTCCAAAATCTGTTGTTAAATTAGAGGATTTATATGACATTAAAGACAGATTCAAGAAAGTCACTAATGCTAAAATTCAAAGTTCCACTTTGAAGTTTGAATTAGTAAATCTTGGTTCTGATTCTAAACCTCAAAACGTTAACTTAGGACTCAATTTAACACCAGAGGAAAGGAATGCATTCATTAAACTGCTGAACAAGTATAAAAACGTTTTTGCTTGGAATTATGATGATCTAAAAACGTATGATACTTCGATTATTCAACATACAATTCCAATGCTTCCTGATATTAAACCTGTTCAACAGAAGTTGAGAAAGATCCATCCAAATCTCGAAAGTAAAATCAAATCAGAACTTAATAAACTTTTAAAAGCCAAAATCATTTTTCCAGTCAGGCACTCCAATTGGGTTTCCAATATGGTACATGTAAGGAAGAAGAATGGTGATATAAGAATCTGTATTGATTTCAGAAATTTAAACAAGGCATGTTTAAAAGACAATTTCCCATTGCCAACCATAGAACAGATACTTCAAAAGGTAGCTGGTTCTGAACTTATGTCCTTTCTCGATGGATTTTCAGGCTATAATCAAGTTTTAGTTCATCCAGATGACAGATTGAAAACAACTTTTAGAACAAAATGGGGAACTTATGCTTATCAGAAAATGCCTTTTGGTCTAATAAATGCAGGAGCAACTTTTCAAAGAGCCATGGATATAGCATTCAAAGGTCTGATCAATAAATCAGTTGTTGTTTATCTTGATGACATAATAGTATTTTAAAAAAAGAGAGCCAATCATCTACATGATTTAAAACAAATATTTGAAAGATGTAGAAGGTTTGGTATTTCCTTAAATCCAAAGAAATCTTTCTTTGCTTTGGATGAAGGAAAACTCTTGGGATTTGTTGTGTCAAAAGATGGTATATATATTGATCCAGATAGAGTGAAAGAAATTTTTGATATTTCTTTACCTCATAACAAAAAATCCATGCAATCATTTCTTGGACAGATCAATTTTGTTAAAAGATTCATTCCTGATTTTTCTTTAATTGTTTTACCTATGCAAAATATGATCAAGAAAAATTCAGTATTCAAATGGGGACATAAAGAGAAAGAAGCTTTTGATGCAATCAAACAAGCGATCATTAATGCACCAGCATTGAATACCCCAGATTTTTCTAAATATTTTACTTTGTATACTCTGGCCACCAAAACATCCTATGTAACTGTTTTAACACAACTCAATGATCAAGAAATCGAAGCACCAATTTCTTTCTTTAACTCAAATCTGCAAGGAGCTGAGATTAATTATTCTGATGTTGAAAAACAAGCCTTTGCTGTGTTTAAATCAATCAAACATTTCAGAACTTCTCTCTTGAAAACACATACAAAAATCATTGTCCCATTCTCTGCAGTGAGGCAATTATTAATTCAAAAAGAAGTAGGAGAAAAGAGAGCTAATTGGGTAACAGCCTTGCAAGAATATGATATTGATATTAAACCAGCTAAGATTGTTAGAGGACAAGGTTTTTGCAGATTATTGGCAGGAGCTCATAACATACTAGAAAATCAAGATTCAAATCAAGATATTCAAGTAAGTCAGATAAGTGTTACAGATTCTGAATCTCAGTATGCTGATCTTATCTATTACTTGAAAAATGGGTGTGCTCCTTCTAATCTCAGCTATAAGAGTAAACACGCTTTAAGGTTAAAGGCTATTAAATATGAGATCATTGATAATGTGTTATTCAGGAAAAATTATGATTCAATCTTATTAAGATGTCTTGAAAAGACTTAAGCTGAAAAGGTTTTGCAGGAGTTGCATGATGGACCAGCAGGAGGTCATTTTGGAGGTGATACCACAGCTCACAAAATAATTCGTGCTGGTTATTACTGGCCTACCCTTTTTAAAGATACACATGATTACGTAAGGAAGTGCCAAATTTGTCAAACTGCAAGTGGAAGACAAAGGAAACCAGCTTTTCCTTTGCAACCAGTAACTATTGAGCAACCATTCGAACAATGGGGGCTTGACATTATTGGTGAGATAATACCTCATTCTTCCAAACAACACAAGTACATCCTTACTGCAACTGATTACTTTACAAAATGGGTAGAGGCAATCCCATTGAAGGTAGCCAATTCTGATGCAATTATTGATTTCATAGATCAATTCATCATAACCAGGTTTGGTGTGCCTAACGCTCTAGTCTTTGATAATGCATCTTACTTCTCTAGAAATAGTTTAATAGAATTTGCAGTAAAAAGAGGTTTTAAATTAAAATATTCAGCAAATTATTATCCACAAGGTAATGGTTTGGCTGAATCCACTAACAAAAACCTTATCAAAATCATTAAAAGGACCATTGATAAAAATCAAAAGAATTGGCACAAGTCTTTAATCTTTGCATTATGGGCTGATCGTATCACTGAAAAAGCTTCAATAGGGACTTCACCTTTCAATTTGGTTTATGGAAAAGAAGTTGTGATACCATCAAATTTAACTCTTCCATCACTAGCCCTAGTGCAATTTATTGAGGAAAATCCTTCTTCATCCATTCAATTGAGATATGATCAAATCCTTAAACTAGAAGAAGATAGAGATAAAGCAAAAATTATTCATGAAAAACATCAACAGCTTGTAAAATCTTCTTTTGATGCAAGTTCTACCGGCTCAAAAATTTTGTCAATTGGTGATCTTGTTTTGAAATGGGATAAAGCACATGAAGAAAAAGGTAAACATACCAAGTTTCGGAAAATGTGGCTTGGACCATTTCAGATCGTTGAAAAGATAGGCTCAAATACATTCATACTCCAAGATCTAACAGGTAAGAGAGAATCTCTTCCTGTAAATGGGCTTATTTTGAAGAAATTCTTTTCATAAGGAGGTAACCCCTTCTTAAACTGTACATATTCCTTTCTGCAGAATTTTTGATTGTTTTTTGCAAATAAATGTTGTTAATGAGTCTCTAATTGACTGTTTACTATTTAAGAAAATTTCTTCGGGAGAATATTATAAATATTTATTTTATGTAAATAAGAATTTTTAAAGTAATGATGACAGTTTTTGAATAGTTTAAAATAAGGTGTTAAACTTTGAAAGATTATTTCAATCATTTGCATGATCTTTTGAAAACTTGAGAAGAATGTAAATCATCATAAGTTTATTAAGCAGAGAAAGGTTATCTGTAAAAGTAAATATTTTTCAAAGTTTTGGAACTCAAAAAACTCTGAAAATTGTCATCCATTGATTCTTAAGGATAAAACTATTTCACCCCATCCATTTAAGTTGTGATTTTTTAGAATGTAATTCTAAGAAATTTGAAAATTTAAGAGATAAGAGGTCTCATTATGAGCCGACTTACCATGTTCATAAGAAGTAATAAAACTGACATTACCAATACTGCATACCAAAACATGGTAATGGCTTATAAATATAAGACAAGGGGTCTCATCACGAGCCAGCTTGTTCAGTTTAATTATAACTAGTGAATGACATTGTTATTAACTGGCTACCAAACCAGAACAATGGCTCTTAAAATAAAAAATAAGTAAAAGACAAAAATATGAGATAATAGGTCTTATGAATTTATCTTTTAAAAAGTCATAATTTTAGTTGGATTGGACAACGAATGGTTAATGGTTTAAAGGTAACCCTGTCGAGACTATGAATGTTTGCTGGCAGCAGAGGAAATACCTATGGCAATAGAGTATTATAAAACCAAAACTTGGAGAAATCCACTTACTTCATTATTAACACCAATCAAAGCTTGAGATAACCCAAAATGTTTTTATTCTTAAAGAATTAGAAAGAAATTGTGAAATGATTTTTATTTCTTTTTCATAGTTACATTTTATTTGAATTATCCTAAGATAGTTTTCATTGTCTTTAAAAATCTTTACTTACTAAAGATAGAGTGTTCATTTTATTTTTTCAGAGATAACTATTTCTTTCAGTGAATCATCAATTGTTGTGACCAACAACAACCCCCCTTTTATTTAATATTAGTAATAACACTAAATAAATGGGGACCCTTAGTTAAAAAATCCAAAAAATCAATTAGGATTTGTTTTCCTTTTCAAATAAAGCTTTCTATCATAAAATTAGAGAAATCCCTTAGAAAGAACATTAAGAAACACTTAAGTTTATGATAGATTACAATAAAATTGTTCTTCAAACAAAATAGCACATCCATCGCAAAATGGTATATATCTTTTATAAAACTGAAAATGCGATTTTGCGCTTTTGCGATAATGCGATCCCAAAAAGCCTATACAATAAACATATTGGTCGCAGATCGCATAGCGCAGAAAACAGAAATGATAAACGAATACCTTTTGCGCTATTTACAATTTTGCGCTTTTGCGAGATTTGCGATATGCGCTTTTGCGCTATTGCGCAATTTCCGCTTTTGCGCTATTTTACATAACTACGATGGCTTCATTTTGTGATATTGCGATATTGCGACATTGCAATATTGTGATATTGTGCAGCAAGTCGTAGATCACAATGTCGCAGATTCATGTACGTGCGTTGTTCAAAGGCAATATTCCCATATATCAAATCTGTTATGCGTTTTAATGATTAGATTAAATGATTGGATTGACAATTAATGGTAAATGAGATTTTGTTTTGATTGAAAGTCGTTTCACGATTAAAATATTATATTTCATCCGCCTTCGCATTTAAAACAGTCTCATCACCTTTCTCATGCCATTACTCTCATTTAACTCGTAAAACGCAGGCACGAAGGAGCAAACGTCTATACAAAGCTTTCACTAAGCACTATGGGTAAGAAGGAGAAGAGCTCGAATTCTGAAAACAGAGAAATGGATTCACTGTATGCAGACACCGCTTGCAATAAGGATGCCGGTATATCCACTTGGGAAGGAATGTATAATTTGTTAGAAGAAGAAAAACCTGTGGTGATGAAATTTGCGGCTACGAGTGTTCACAATGTTCTGTCCCAAGCAACCCTCGAAAAGACTAGCTTGTTCATTTACGCATAGGATAGCGACAAGGCCAGGGATTCTCCCCATGCGGACATGGTGAAATGGGTCTTTCGGGCCACCACGATATTTGAGGACGGTGGAAACTCCATCTCAAGAGCTAATCGAGTCATTCACCACGGAAGATGTGAGGCTGATGTATAAGTTGCCGGAACCTCATGCGCCTTGTAATAAGCATTTTATGGAAGAATTTGCTAGAGAACATGCGAATTCGTCAGAATGCACACAGGAATGGACCAAAAGAGATGAACCATGAAAAAAAACAAACACGGGTGGACAGTACCAAAAAAGGATGTTTTAGACGCTGTTCACAAGTTCAAATATCCAAGTGGGCAATTTGACACAGTTTCTACCACAAGATAAGGTATGTAAGTTTGCCAAAATTATCCTTTATAGAGCTTTAAGAAGTTACTGAAGAAGCTGTTGGAGGTCAGGAGTTCTAAGGGAAACATAAAGCTCTTTTTGAGAAAAGTCGGGAGTTGAAGAGACTTGAAATAACTGTAAGGCAAAATGAGGACACATTGACCAAATTCAAGGCACTTAATGCTGAGCAAGAAAAAAGATGTGGAGCGTGTTCGGCACAAAGAAAAATTACTGCGAAAGGTCAAATCTATAAAAAATAAACTACTTTTGCTGAAGTATGATATGAGAAAATGACGAAGCAAAATCAAGATGAAATTGCAAAATTAATAACAGAGCGAAAAGCTCCAATAAAGGAAAATGCACAAATCAGAAAGGCAGAAAAGGCAGTAGAGGAGGCGGCTACAACGGCAAACACTCTTACGGATTGTGTAAATGACAATTTACACAAAGCTAATTTTATTCCAGAAACTGTTCCAAGATATCTCCCACAGGCACATCAACTGCAAATAGAATGGAGGCAAAAGGTAGAAGAAAGAGAAAAATCAATCCAAGGGCTGACAAGATTAAATTGGGACTCATACTGGATGTATATAGTGAAGCCACACAGTCAGAACTGTGCGCTTAATTGTATCATCAATTTCACAGAGAAGATTGCGCCTACACTTGCCGACTCTGTCTTTTCAGGACAGTTGAATGTTGAAGTCGGTCAACCACATCTTCTCAAAACTATGCTAGATGCCTGCAAGTTTAAAGATCAAGTTCATAGATAGTTAGATTTAGTTTTAATTTTACTGTATTTTAGCCTAAGAAAATGACGGTCATTGAACCGAATCCTTAAATTTTTGTAATAGACTATTTTTAGATTTATTTAAGTAGTATTTAAACCCTTCTCATGCATTTAGAGAAGGGTCCTGGATCTTAATATTTTTTGACTTGGAGATTGCATTTCTGTACTCCATTGTCTTATATATTTTTAAAAGGATCACATCTGGTGATTTTTATGCGGAATTATCTTTGAAGTGTTGCATTTCTGTACCTTGGAATTTGATTTTGCATCAGAGTTACTGGATTAGAGTATCAGATTTCATTTGAAAGTCTTCAAGATGAATAAGGTATTTCTATCTGTTCACTGTTGATTTCTTTTGTCGTATGATATTCGCTTTAAAATTGCTATCATTTATATATATTTGGTTTTCACAATGCTTCTTTTTATATATCATTTCTGAGTATAATTGAAACGTTATCTTTCATAAGTATATATAGATGGTATACAATGATGAATGCAATATGCTAATACAACTCTGTTTAATTTCTTAAACGGAGTTATCTTTATTTGTTTCTGCACATTTCAATTTAAATAATAAAACATTTTCATGGTTATTGTTAAATTGGAACAATCTTAAGTTGTATTCACATATAATTACCCGGGTTAGTGCTAGAATTTCTTTACCAGTATTTAGTTTAAATTAGATAGTTTTATTTTAGTTAATTTAGTCCCATTTCCACCCATCCAAACCAATCCATTTAGTTATAAGGAAACTGGTCCTTTAAATCCAGTCGGAGCCACCATACCAAACGGAAAAGGAGCTGTCCTAAGGTCCCGACCGGGTGGTTTTTCCCAATGTTTGAAGCAGAGATTTTCTAGGCTTCAACATTTTTGGTGCTAGAAGGAGGGCATGAGCTATGAATGGCAAGTAAATCTTTACCTACAAGCCATTCTGAGAGCAAAACACCCTCATCAACTTCTTCAATTTCTTCTGAAATACAAAATCCTATAGAAGGAATTGAGAAGAATATTCATACACCCACTACCAAAATCTCAAAACATTCAGACAATCAAAATCCTGAGTCTCCTGAAGTTGAAGATTTAATTCATAAATT